>JBAJFG010000214.1:0-214132 GCA_037903475.1 Ancylostoma caninum | reverse complement strand
AATGTCCTGGAATAATTGGGGGTCACATTTCAAGAGAATCGTTTCAAAGCCTTATTTTCTTTCAGATGAACGTGACGGCATTCAGAAAAAGACTTTTACGAAATGGGTAAACAAGCATTTAGCGAAGGTGAGTGCACATTTATTCTCTTCAGTTTCTTTTAATTGTCGTGGTCTTTTCCGCTTGTTTGATATCTTGGTGAACTCCGCTATTTTTGAACATTGTTTGCTTATTCCTTCGATATATCTCCTCTTCCAATCTTCGCTCTGCGTATCTCCAGTTTGATCATGCTGGCCGACCTCGCGTTTTGACCGCTTCTAGACTTTTTCACAGTTCTAGAAATTTCTTCGGTCGAGGTTGAGATAACATGTTGAAGAAGGAGTAGTGAAGGGAGCGGATTTGTAGGAATTGAAGAAGAAAATACAGGGTGGTCCAAAATCACGGAGACACGCTAAAAAGTTCATATCTAACGTTGGAAAACGAGTTGGCAATTTTGTCTCCAATACGATATTTTTCACTCTACAATGAACAAAATCTACCATCACATCTAACGATTTCTCTTATTACCGGCGAGAAAACACATGAAGAATTCGAACTTGTCGCCTGCTGTGTCGCGGAACTGCAGTCTTCCTAGATAATCTGACCTTTCTAAAAGCGTTTGCTCCAAGGATTAAACAATTTTTCTGGGAGTGAAGTCAGTTTTTGTCCTCGAATGAATACCATTACGAGAAATCTGCTCGAATGAGTACTGAAACTAAGATTTATAAAGAAGCGGACATGACATCCTGTGCAAAAACAGAGCAAAAACGTACTTTAGGGCTGTTTCTGGTTCTCTTTTCACTGTTTAGGGAGTGGACTGAACTTATTGGGCTCATCAACTTCCATTCTCGAAGTTCTGAGAAGTATTTCCCTCATAATACATTTAATGATGGTGAGTAGAATTGAAAAGCACATTCAGCCTGCGTTGAATTTCGGCGTATCCACACGAAATTCTGGATGTCAGAACCAAGGTAGGGGGCCATTCACAATGACTTTAACGTTTTTCTGTTTCGCACACCTTGTACTTTACGATTTACTGCTTAGCGTGCCTCTTGTAAAATTTTACACCTTAGCACGACATGCGCGTCAAACCTACACAAAAAATGTTATTGCGTGATAACACGTAGGCTTGACTAGGCCTGGCTGTTCCTATAAATCATAGTGTTAGGTAATGTTTTAGAAGAAGCTCTACAATTGAACAAATGAACAGCAGAAGATTGGATGCAAAACGCCAAAACTCGAGATAAGTCGAAAAACGCGCATCGCGCCTTGTCTCCGTAATTTTGAACCACCCTGTAGTGTCATTTGGTTCATATACGTTCTCCTTTGCCTTTCCCTCTCTCTGTTTCATTCTTGCAGAAACTGCCAAATTTTTCCGAGAGTTTCGTTGCTGTTTGTGTCAGATTCTTGGAAGCAGGTCTTCTATGTTTGGAATGAGCTGTGTGACTCGAACGAAGCAGCTTCTTCACATTTGTTTGAATTTCTTACCTTTTGATTATGAAATGCTCCATACCACTCAATTTCTGCTCTCATCAGCGGATATAGATGGCCATCCAAAACTAACCCCACGCACCATTGATCCCAATTAAAAAAAAAACTTGGAATAGTGGGATTCGTGGTTATCACTGTTTCATAGTTTGCATAGTATTGACTTATTTTATGTCAGGTCTGAACTTAGTGCTATCCCTAACACGTTATTGTTAGGTGACATCCCTACCCTATCATTATATACTAAAAATCTCAGCAACTGAACGCGTTTTAATTCTATGTTGCTTTGCGTGACCTGTTGGTTTGCGTGAGCAACCTCAATTTTACGGATAATCCACGACGCGGAAATGCTTCCCCATTAGTCTAATCATATCACCGTTTCCTTAGACCAATATTGATTCTCTTAGTGCAAATCAACTTGAGCGTGGACAGATGGGCGGATTTATAGGTAGAGCGCTCACGTTTGTTTACGAAGGTGACATTTAGGGTCAAAATTGGGTGTATTCTGTCGTTAAGAGCTACTATCGTCCTATCTTTTGAATTCCACTCTTGGAAATATTTCCATCGTGCTGGTTGAGGAAGCCTTCCATGTTGATTTTTGGTTTGTCTTTGCGCTAGAGGCAAAGAATGTGCACAGCCTGTCGGCGGTGTGCTGTTTCGTTTGTTCTTTGGATAAAATGTGTGGAAGGTGGACATTTTTGATGTTAGGGATCGTGTGAAGGAGGGAGGCTGAGTAATTAATCTGTTTAATAGGTTATTACGGGAGCTAATCAATCGTGGAGAGGTTTGCCGTCAATATCTGAGCAGTTTGGTAAAAATGATTACATATTTGCTTAACGTGCATTGTTAGGTGTTATAAGGAAGAGACTACCAGGTCTTCCAACTAAATTTTCATTCAAAACTTTTTTTAAATGTAAATCTGCATTTACAGTAGTTTCTTGACGTCAACCATTCCTAACTTTGCTTAAAAATTTCTTCTTCTACGTTACTTGTACATTGTTTCTGTTGTAAATTATCCAGTCATCTGTCATTACCAATCAATTTGGTAGTGTGTAAATGGTTCCATAATTGCTCGACTGTGCATTTTTCCCGTAATCACAAAATCTGTCAGTAAAAAGATAGCAATGGGTGGAATTACTATGATGTTGTTTCATGGCATTTTGTTCCCGTACTTTTAGGGGGGCGGAGATCATTTTCAGTCATTGGGAATGACTTCCTTTTATTTCTGTGGTTCTATTGCCGGTGATCTCCTCCTCCGGCCGCAGTTCGGAGTTCTCGGACACACAAATCAGTGATTGCAGAAAAAGTGCGCGCTGAATCTATCATCAGCGTTGCTGGCGTGCAGTGTAACTACACTGACATGTGCATGTTTTAAGCGATATGTGATCGATCTCGATTTCGTACCCGACCTCCCATTTCCGTGCCTCAGCTTAGATGTAAAGATGGTAACCGTGCAGTATGACTCAATACAAAACCCTTGATTGCAGTTGGTGTTAGGTGTTAACTGATGGATAATTTTGGGGAGTGCTGGTACAGATTCATATTTGCATGACACGAATATGTGAAATAAAAACTGATTAGTTTGGCGAGAAAGTCTTGTTTGAAGCTTTTCTGAGTACATAGTTTTCGCTTAAGAAATCGATTGGAAGAGGGCTGTGGCTTACAGGATTTTGAAGTACATTTCCAAAGCTATTTACAAAGGGTATACATTTACAGGGGTATACAAAGCTAGGCGGAGCAGCACTACTTCATCGATGCATCAAATTGTTGAAAGCACTTCTTGCGACATCTCGCATTTCGGGCTATTGCGGGCACCTTAGAGAGAGTTTGAGCCAACACCTCTATTTTATCTGTTGTAGCGTCTGTCATAGTATTCCGCTAATCCATATGCTTCGAGTTCGAAAGTGTGGACTTTTAACGGCAACTACGTTTTGGATGACCCCATGTCGCAAAAATGCTGCACTTCGAATCGTTCGCGCGATGCAGAAGATCGTGATTATCACCTGGTGTGAGTAGGCTATGCCTATAACTTTCTGCAACCGTGAAAAAAAAAAGATGAGAAAACGTGCGTTGAACCACTCATCTCTCATGCCAATTTCATTTTTTTTTATAAGAAGGCTTAGTATAAACCAACTGAGGTGAGCTGGAACACCGTTTTCAGTCTTCCCTGTTCTCCTAACCTTGCATCAATTATAATACGATCTGCGTTTTCGAGGCATCCCGTTAAAGAAAGATTTCTCCGAAATACTAATGTAAAATTGGGGTTTGTTGATTCCCTCGAGGAGTGAGGAAGGGGGGGGGGGCAGGGAATCAGTGACTTGCCTAAAAGCAGTCCGATGTTCTATGGTAAGGTTAATGATTATATAGTTTTTGAATATGTTATAGATCAAAGTTATGATGAAAACAAAAAGAGATCAAATTTTCTGACATGACTTTCCCGCCGATCTTATACTCTGGTAGATTTGGTTCTGGCTTCATGCTAATTTTTTTTTACTTTGTGAGTTTGTTCTATTCAGGCAAGCTGCTTTAGCAAATTGAATCAATTGTGTGGTTATGGGTCAGCTGTGGTGTTAGTGCCGCACATCTTCCATGTCCTAGGTGTAATTAGTCATCATGATAATTGCGAATAAACCGTGGAGGGGCGTCACATAATTGAAAAGTTTCCCCATATCTTGATCCATTGTGAGTTTCCCCATAATGTGATTGTACACTTTCCAAGACTTTAGGGGAGATTTTACGGAATACGATAATTTTTCTCGTTAGTATTCATCCGAAATGGCATATTAGGTTGGTGCAAAAGAAATTCCTCTCATTTTTTTCAGGACTAAATAATTGGGTTCGGACATAGAATGACATACAGATGTGGTAATTATCTTTTAGAGTGAATCAAACTTTTCTGTAATGTAGGCATAAATACTATACATTGGCATTCGAATTTTTTCTTTCGAATATTCGAATATTCGAATAATCGAGTATTTCATTTTTTCGAATAATTCGAATATTCGAATAATCGAATATTTTAACTTTTCGAATTATTCGAATATTCGAATAATCGAATATTTCAACTTTTCAAATTATTCGAATATTCGAATAATCGAATATTTCGACTTTTCGAATTATTCGAATATTCGAATAAAGAAAATTTCGAATTATTCGAATAAATGAGTGCCATTGTCTCAGAAGTGGTTTTGCGATGTACGTATTGATCCACAGAAAATAGGTAAACCAGTCTTGCCATGTGCGAAGATATAGAAATACACGTTTTCAAACTAACACTTCCGCTGATGTATGTTAGGAACGAAGTCCCATCTCATTTGCATGTCTGAATTTGAACAGATTCTTGGTTTTCTTAAAAAGCTATTCACAGAATGTTTCAAGGTGCTTTTTGACTCGTCTTTCAGGACGTTGTCTGCAACACTCTGCTGAACAATGCTCTTACCCCGCCTTTAGTTTTTAATTCGTTGTGCTTCTCGCACCGCTACGGTCTCCTCTCTGGGGTCATAAAGTAAGACAGGGAAGTGAGGTGGTTACCCGTTAAATAAAATGACATAGAATGTTGCTATGGACTGCTCCAGAATGATGATAATGGTATAGCAATGGACCAGTGGCAGATGCAATAGGACGCCCCCTCTCTTACCCAAGGATAGGTCACCGAATTTTTGGAGTCACTTTACTTCTTTCTATGATATAGATGAAGAATTTGCATCAATTTATTTTTGACTATTTAATTTTCCAGTTATTTATATTGAGTATTCAATATTATAACTGATATTCTCGATTTTTTTATTCTCAACCGGGGTCGTCAAAGTGGTCCTTAATTTTCCTCCCTCCCCCATACCGCCCAATTTCTGCGTTCGCCACTGCTGTTCACATAGGGAATTATCTGTAACCAAGTCGAAATGCGCGCATCGCACCCACACGCTATGTTTGCACCATGTCTTAAGCACCGCCTATTTCTCTCAAACTTGCGTACCTTTTCAGATAACTGTATAAGGCAAACGCATCAAACCTCCCAAGCCACACCCCCAAGAAATGGAAGGCGGATATTGCTGTAAGAGGATGAATTGCTGCATTCCGACTGCTAAGAGCAACAAACCCCGTGTTTCGGCTGCGTTGAAGGGAGTAGTTGCTGCATGATTGACTGGAGTATCGTTCAACCTGCGTTCTGCCCCTCATGTCCTGCGGGCTCATGTCCTGCGGTTCTACCTGTTTGTTGCTACGTGGCGACCCGCCTCCTGGGAAGTGTACATAAGCCAATGGTTGAGCACCGGAGCTTAGTCGTGTCTCCGCTACGGTGGGGGCAAGGAGAGCTCTGCTAGACTCATCAGGCCGGCAGAGACCCGGGTAAAACCATGGCTCTGTGCAATAATCGGTCAGACGAGATCCGTGCAGTGCTCATACGTGCGGGTGCGACCTAGATCTGGAGGTCCGCCGCGAGACCACTGCGTCCACTACGCGCTTGGGCCTACTCTTGGATGAGCTTGAGTAAACATCTACTTACCCAGATCTACAGTATGAACACTGCCTTGTGCCCAGATTGAGCTGCAATCCCGGGTTTGAAACACGCATACCAGTTCATCGTCACCGAAACACAGCCTTTGCGAATGCAGCTCGTGGGGCGACGAAATAAGCTTTCATATCGCGGTGTAACTGCTGTTGAAACGTGGCCTGTGTTCGCCGTCCCAGCACCTCTGAGTCCGCGTAAATTGGCATGAACTTTTCGATCTGCAATTTTTTGAATTCAGCCGAACGGTAAGCCGAAAGAGGAGGCAGCATGGGGAACAGTCTCTATTGTGTCATTTGAAACAAGTCAGCCCCGTCTCTTCCACGAGTCTTGTCAGTATTGTTTAATTTTTCCATTAAGCAATCACTGAAAAATAAATGAATATTGACGCATGCTTGTCGTTCGCATTCAGTCGGTTGCTGAGGGTAAATCCTAACGTGTGATCCATGAATCATGGCGATTTTATCATTAGACCAATTATTCGAATCATGGATGCTCGAATATTCGAATATTCGAATGATCGAATATTTCTACCTTTCGAATAATTCGAATATTCGAATAATCGAATATTTCAACTTTTCGAATAATTCGAATATTTGGACTTTTCGAATTATTCGAATATTCGTTCGAAAATATTCGTTCGAATACCAATGTGTAATAAATACGTCCTGGTCAGTAAGCGGTCGTAAAATAATTGAAAATGTCCAAAGGACCCTTTTTCAGTTTTTTTTTTGAATTCTGAGTATTTGCGTATAGCCCCGCGGCAGTACAGTCCAAATAGTTTCTCTTTATTTGGTCAGAACATCGCTACGTATGCAACATGAGTTCTGGTTCAGCGGCTTCGCTCCTCAAGAAACGCAGATGAACACTTTTGAAACCTTCTCCTTGTTACTTCCAGTTTATGCCAGGTGATCATCTCCAAATGGTGAGAACATGCTTCTTCTCGACATCTCTCGTTTAAGCTCAGATTCGTGGCTTCTCGAGATCCCTACTGGCGGTTCCTCCACCTTGCAACACTGTTTTTTTCCTATTTTAGCGAGAGAATGCTTATTTTTGTATTCTCTAGAAAGTTTACTTTGTCTTTCCACTTCACGAACTTCTCCCTTCCAGTCTCCCGCAACAGTCCAGTAAAAAAATGTCCATCAAGGCAATTTGTTTGCGGACGTGATGAAACATGCTTGTTTTCCTAAACCATGAGTAAGCTACGGTGTTCCTCCCAAAAAGGTACTGAGTGAAATTGATTAATCGGGGCTTGGATCAGCTAATCTCTGGCACCAGGTTCGCTGGTCATTTCTATTGAATGGGGGTAGTAAAAGCACCTTTATTGGGACGAACATCCGCATGAAATCTACTTTCACGCTGGTTCAGTAGTGTATTCGCCTATTGCTAGCTATTTATGAGACTATCTGCAGGAGTTCTGTGAAGTCTAGTAGCTGAATTTCTGAGCTGATCAAACTGCTTGCTTCACTTCTGTCTTTTTTTTGTCCTTTGAATCATGTTTATTTCTGTTTCCAGTTCTTCTACGTTATATGTATAGGTTTTTCGATGTTGATGGAGCGTCGTTTCTTGTGACGCATAGTAAATAAATAAATAAATAAATCGCTTCTTGGAAACAACATCCTCAGCAATACCTACTACTATTACTTGCTGCAAAAAGTCGCTGACGCTTTGCTAGAAAAATGCTCGGGATGCCCAAAGGCCAATTTTTTTGGCAAAGCAGGTTAGAATTCTCCCAAGATTAGCGTACATCTCAATTTTGGTTCACCACAATTTTCTATATGAATTCTGCCGTATAGACGTCTTATCTCAGACAAATTGTCGGAAGGACCGCAGCAGAAAGAGATCGCTCTCATGTGGTTAAGAAGCGAGAGACGCTGAGATAAAAATTTTCGGAAGGACCGCAGCAGAATATTTTCTGCTGCGGTTCTTCCGAATCTCGATGGAGTGGTTCGGAAGGACCGCAGCAGAATAGATTTGTGTGGGGAAAGATTCGGAAGGACCGCAGCAGGAAACCGGAAGAACCGCAGCAGAATGTCTTCTGCTGCGGTCCTTCCGGTTTTCTGCTGCGGTTCTTCCGAGTGCAGAAAGACCGCAGCAGAAAACCGGAAGGACCGCAGCAGAATGGAGGAGAGAGAGTGAGCGTTATTATACCCTTCTCATGTACGGAGCTCAGTTTTGTTGCGACTAACAAAAATCCAGTGGTTTCGAAGTTCAGGAAGGAAATTGCCTTCATGAGTATATCGAACCGTAGAGCCAGTGACCCTCAGCAAGGTCGTCATTTTTGCGTGTGGTTACCGCCGCATGGTCGTCCCACGGGAGTGGGCTGGTTGCCAATGCAGTTCTACGGAATTGGCGCGCACATCCCCGTGTCCAGTCGGAAGGACCGCAGCAGCTATTCGGCACCGCAGCATTCGGAAGGACCGCAGCAGCTATTCGGAAGGACCGCAGCAGTTATTCGGAAGGGCCGCAGCAGCTATTCGGAAGAAACGCAGCAGGAAACCGGAAAAACCGCAGGTCACCTGTCGGTTCTTCCGGTTTTCTGCTGCGGTCCTTCCGAAAAATTGTCTGAGATTTCACAAGAATAAATTCGGCAAACATGACTACTGGCGCTCTTCTATTTCTTGCATTTGCATTATCCTGAGTTTGGCTCCGGTACTAGGGGCACGTTCCCATGAAATAAACAAAGGTCCCCACTATTAGAAAGGGTTGTTTCGGCTTTCGAAGTTTCAATAAAGTTGTGGGAAATACAGGGTAGTCCAAAATTACGAAGACAAGGGTGCGATGCGCGTTTTCAGCTTATCTCGAGTTTTGGCACTATGCATCCAATCTTTTGGTGTTCATCTGTTCTACCCTGAAACTTGTTTGAAAATAACACCGAACACTATGAATTTGAAGAACATGTAGACAAGCCTAGTTCTATTACCTAATTATATTTTTTGTGTAGTCTAGGCGCGCATGTTATGCTAACATGTAAACTTTTGCAGAAGGGACATTTACCAGTACATCGAAAAGTACAAGGTGTGGGATACACAAAAACATTAAAGTTGTCGTGAAACCGCCTACCTTGGATACGAGATCCAAGATTTCGTGCGGATTCAACGCCGGTTGAGCGTGTTTTTCAGTACCAATTCTCATAATTAACTGTATAATGGAGGAAACACTCTGGAACTTTGAGGTTGAAAGTTTATGAGCCTAACAAGTTCCATTCCACCATCTAAAATTGGAAAAAGAACAGGAAACAGCTTAAACCGACGTTTATGCCTTATTTTTGCACGGGGGAATTCATGTCCGCTTCCTTATAACTACTATTTTCAATATTTATTTGTGTAGATTTCTCATTAAAAGACGAAAACGGCGAGATCATCTCTGCGCCACTATAGGCGCCTCCGATTTTTTTGGCCCTTTTCTCACTGGTGATAGCAGAAACTACCATCCTCTACTGAGAGCTATTCGCCACACTACTCAAAATACTTCTTGAAATAGTTGAAATTGTGTATTAAGTCATTTTAATGCGTTGTTTTCGTTGTAATTTTTGAATATGTTTCAAAAGAGTTTCGATTTAATGTTAAAACTTTGATGTTTTCCAAATTCCAGACATATCTGGTTCCCAAAAAGATCCTGGCTTGTCCCTTACACCTCACTATGCATCCACCGCGGTTTCTTACTGTTATGAATCTATCGGCTAGCTTTACCCAAATTTTGTTTCACAAGAGATTTTTGCAAATTTTTTGTGAGATTATTTCAAGGGGGTCGAAAGTTTTTTTTTTAAATTCTTTTCTCTCTTCAAGCTGACGTCAGACGTTCGATATTATGTCAATCCGTCGCTCCTGGATAACCCTAGAAATGGAATTCCTGAGTGTAACTGGCTTTTAGACAATGGATATGTTGTCTTTTACGTGATTGAAGATGCTGGTCTCGAACCCATCCTGAAAATCTGTTATGTGGGAACGTGAAAGCTCTGTGAAACTTTTTTCGTCAAACTTCTTCAAACTTGTGAAACTCCTTTCATCACAGCGGCTTAATTCGGCTGAAATTCTGAAATCACATGAGGTCATTTCCATCTTCATCATCGCATTGGTTTCTATTGTCATTCTCAAGCGATCTTGCGAAAAGCATCAAATCACTGTTTCGTCTTCTCTAGTATTGAAGGAAATCCAAATGTGAGTACTTGCATGAGGATTACTGGCATCAGCTGTTTACGCGACTTGGTCTAAGAATTTTGAGCAAGTATAGAATCATTTCATCGTGTCTCAATGCAAACATCCTCTCAAGAGAGTGGGCGTACTCTCCAAGAATCAACATCACGGGAATATTTTTGACTACTAACTGATACAAAGCTGGCCGCAGCCGGTTGCATATTACCGAGCCAAATATTCACCGCGCAAAAACATCGTACTTACAATACCCGCACTAAGTTTGTTAAAAATGAACATTCAGAACGCGGATTCGCGTTCTATTCGTTCCGGGCGATAGCTCATGGTAACAAAGCGATTCACATACCAAACCAAGGGTCAGAAGCAGCAGTGGAGTGGGCTAGCATATTTCATGAAACCAGCTCTAAATTTTGATTTCGAACATTGAAATTCCGGAGTCATTTATAGTGCTCGGATCATGCCGCGCATCAAAGTATGTCGCGCGCTATGCGTGGCAAGGTCGCGGCAGGATTGAAAACTTGCGAATTTCGTTTTTGAAAATCAGAATTTAGGGCTGATTTCGTGAAATATGGTAGCCCACTCCATTGTCGTTTTCAACCCCTGGTTTGATCTGTGAATCGCTTTGTTGAGATGAGCTATAACCCTAGAACGAAAGTGACGCAGATCCGCGTTCTGGATGTTCATTTTTAACAAACTTAGTGCGGGTACTTAAGTCGGAATTGGAGTGTTCCCTTCTTTGCCTCACGGTACACACACGGTTTCCTATCACTACAGAAATGAATTTTCGCCAGAAAGATGTGCTAAGGCTTCATGCATTTCCTGTTTGAACTGATTGTGGGCTGCTGTCGTTAGTGCTTTAACTGAAAAGGTATTGTCAGGATTTTTCAAGCAACGGGAAATATTGTTGCAATGCAATGTGCTGCATCTTCACTTTGTTTAATAATACATAAATACATAAGCTTCGCTTCAATTAATTTTGAATATGAGATAAATTGTATGAAATGTATCAAAACATCTCAAGAAGGCTTCTCCATATAGTAAATGTCAGGGGATATTTTTATTCTGGCAACGTTTTTAATGGCCTACTCGCACATCAGTTGTCTCTTCGTCAAAAGTGACATATTTCCTACTTCTTCGTCAGCTTTTTGCCTCTATCCGGGCATTTGTTTCGAATGATATATCTGCAAGGGTTCAGTGCCATAATTACCATGATTTCCTTAAGAAAATAAATAATTTTTTTTTGTGGTTGGAATATAGCAATAGGGAGTGCATTCCGAAGGGGAAGGGGCAAGTATTCGCATCAAACATAATAGTTTGTGTGTTGACGTTGAGACTATTGCTATGACATCAATGGCAGAATTACAGGCAGAATTACGTCATTCCTCAAAAATGACGAAAATGATAGTGCGCCCCAATACACCATTTTGTTGGTATATGCATAAGAAACAGGCATTAGTTATGAAGCAGTACTTCAAAGCAGTTCGCTATGCCGCTGATTAGCCAAAAGTTCTTGTTTGTTTCGTTATCAATTGAAATCTAATGTAGGTAATTGAAAATGTCAGTTTGACATCCCTGCTGACTTATTTGAATTACACATCATTTCATACTGCAGGTTTTTTCTATGGTTGTTGTACACATTCAATGCCTTATTCATTCGAGAGCTCTATGTGCTATCCACGGATCTTTGTTTGCTATATATTTTCCTGATTCTTTCTTTACATGTAATTTTTATGTATAGGTGTAGAATTAGCACGTATACACATGCCACACGTGCTACCTGTATACGTACTGCATGCCTTACTCAACAAACATGCAACAGAAGGAAATAAAGAAAACATTAGAAAAAACTCGATAATAACGAGATAAGCAACGTTAGTGAGCAGCCAGGCTTACTGACACTGAGAATTTTGTCTGCTATGACCAAATCGTACGTTAGCTTTCTGCTATACAGTTCGGATAAGTCGAACTGCTTACGTCTTCCGTTCCCATTTGTATCGTTCCTAGTGTAGATCTTGAAAATTATTAGATTGGTGTGTAAATGAGGCTTTTTCGCGACATCTTTGCCATTATACATAACTTAACCCTTTTCCAATTTTCCTTTGATGAGCAATACTCTTTCTATTCATTAAAGGTGCCGTCGGACATCGTATTCACATTTGCCATCACATGCTTTATCGCATCAAGAAAGGTTTTAATGCAACACTGTCATTTTGTGGTCTCAGCGAGGCTTTCGGCAAAGCAACAGTCAGCAAGGCCAAATTGAAAGATGATCCATGATCTTATGATACAAGCTTCATAGATGAAAAAAGAGGAGGTCATCTATCAAGTTCCAAACACCAGGAATTCCGGGTTGTTGTGGGAGAGGACAAAAACCTTGACAGCGAGAATGCTGGCCGAAGACTTCAATATGGACCATTCGACCATCGCTCTTCTCAAAAGGCATTCAAAAGCATGGAGATCAGTTGAATGGGTCTCCACAAACTCCCAGGCAGGAACAAAGCTGAATGTATTTGAATTCCCACCAATGGTTTTGCATCGAAACAAGCATGCTTCAATTCTGAGGAATTTCGAAAATCGAGCGTCCTTCCCCTCCGCGGCTGCCAAAAATTTCTTATCGCCGAAATTTGTTCGTAGAGCTCTTCCTTCTTCATCTGCAGGATTGCACTTCCCAGCTTGAACTACTAAAATATTTTTTGACTTGGCTTTACTGCTGTTTCTTTAGCAAAAATTTCACTGTGATCGCGAAATGACATGCTGCATTCCAACTGTAATGGGCTCGGACACCGTTCAATTAACAATCTGTTTATTCACCACTGGACGTCCGCGCTTCAGTGCGGACAGTAACAACACTGAACATAAATGCCCCGCCCATTTCTGAGCGAGGAAACCGAGAGGGCGTTGCGGCCTTTTTTATGATGGGCCGCAACATTCCCGCGCGCACTTGAAATAACAACATTGTGGTGTAAAAAAATAGTTGAGCTAACAAATAGTACATATTTTCACGGGAAGTAAATGCGTGTATATGGCGATACAAGGAGAGATTACAAGAGGAATAATACACCATTGTATGACTAAGTGATCGGTTAACATAAAACGGCAAGAAAAAATGAAAATTGCACCGATTAAGTGGGGGTAGTAGAGTAGGGTGATGATCACGTGTGATTTAGTATGATTTTATTGGATTTAGGAAGCCTTTGCGGTATGGCATTGCTCTAACTTGACTCCTATACTCGGAGCGAACGTGATGAAAGTAACTTGCAGTAATTAATGGATAGTAGGTGTGGGCTGGACAGTAAATAAGAGTGAGTATTATGGTGCCACGAGCATTTCCTCGCCAAGTAGTGTGAGCAGTGAGAGACCGCTAAGGTTATGAATTACTACTGTGTGAGAACTCACTAGTGATCATCTTACAAATGAATTCGGGATGGAGAAAAATCAAAACATTTTTTCTTCATGAAAATAAGGGAGAGTTGCTAAAAAAAGGGAGAAATCAGGAAAAATTACATCCGAAAACAAACAAAAACAAAAAAAAAGTCACTCAATCACTGCGATGACGTTTCTGCGGCGGACCAGAGCGGTTCGAACACAATACGGCGTGATGTTGTCCATTACAAAGTCGGCACTTCTGACTGCAGCTCCCATGTGCCGCAGCAAGACAAGAGACGCACTTGTTGAGGTCGCGAAGTCGAAGTGTACGGGAAATGGGGTCGGAATATTCAGGGCAGGTGGTGGTACGATGGCCGTCGTCGTTGTTCCCGTCACAGAAAATGCAGGGATGACGGGGAGCGGTGTTAGCGAGTACAGTGTCGACTTTTCCATCAATGGCGAGTACTTTCGTTTGGATCTCAGTGATGGAAGCTTTCAGTAGGTTGAGGGTGAGCCTCGTCGACACTTCGAAGGTGTCAGAGTGCGCCGCCGCCATTATGCCTGGCGCGAGTGAATCATCAGTGTTTGGAGTACCGGACGCTGACAGTTTCGGCATGATGAGTGACAGCTACAATAACTACTTGCTACCGTAAGTGTAATGGGCGTGGCCCGAGGAAAAGGGCGTGGCCAGAGGCTTCAACGCCTACGAACTTCGGCGAGCGCCTGTATAACGCCGCGAAGACATGCGAATATGATATTCACCGCTGCTTGAAGGACTTCCGCGGCGAATTTCAACAGAAAGAGAAGGACCACAGGCCCGAACAAGTATGTCAGTAAGGCGAGGATGCCTACTCCTGCAACTGATGCCAGAGCAACGTGCCAATGCTCTTTGAAGGTTGATATTAGAGGTCGCAAGTCTGGTAGTGACAGTTGTGGCATCTGTAGAGCGTGTTCTTCGGTGCTTTCTTTGCCGAGAACAACGTGTTCAGGTATGGATGAGTGGTATACCAGGGTCCCGAGAATGTTTAAGGTGTGCGTCTGGCCTCCACATTTATAGTAACAGTTATCACTAACGTGAGCAGAGTCATATTGGAGAATCACGTTAGCGGTTTCGTTTTTGTCAGAACAGCTCAGCAGTAGTGACTGCTCTGAACAGTCCAGTGCTACTTGTCTAGTTCTGCTAGAGTAGCAGCTTAGCGTTGTTCGCGCAGCTTCTTGGCAGCTGTAACAGCCCACTAGTTCAGATGCCAGAACGCGGCAGGGAGGATCAATTACTTGCTGAGCGATGGCAAATCTCTTTGTAGTTGATAAAAGGACTGCTACTTCGGCATCCTTTTCAATGGCTATTACGGCGGAGTTGTTCCTTGATATTTCAAGGTGGGGCCGTCTGAGTGGAAGCACTGTTGTGGTGCGGTTTTGCGAGTAGAGTGGGGTACTCGAGCAGACACATTGCACCGATATCTTATTGGGGACGCATGCGCAGGTATGCTGAGCTTCGCACTTGTGGAATTGGTTGCTGGCTAATTCGGCATTAGCACACTTGACTGCTGCTGTCCAATTATCGTCGACGAGAATGGTCGATGTTTTTGTTTCCGCGAACCGCTGAAGTAGGATGGCGTGGTGTCCATGCTTGATTGATGAGACCTTCAGAGTCCATCCGCGTTGTTCTGTAGGTATGTACGGATGAAGCACTATAGACTCTTCGACGTGCTCTTTCGGCGTTGATAGAGTCATTTTGACGTGTGCTTCCATGAGCCACGAAGCACATTTGAAGACGTGATAGACGCGGGGCGTTCGTGGAACGTATGCGACACGGAAGAACATGCAGCCTGGGAATGGAGTGAGACAGCCACATGCTAATCCTGCACATGTATTTGAGCACATTGAGTATCCGGGATATTTTTGTGCATGTTTCAGCTCCGGTACACTGTCATTTGGTTGGAGCTTTTCACAGAAATCTGATACACAGGACCCCATGAAGGGACAGCGTTTTTGGTAGAACGTTTCCGGTTCTGTGTCCCTAGTGTAGAACAGCGTTTGTTTCTTGCAGATGTTGCGAATTTCGACAACCTTCAAGTTTAGGAAGCCGACTGTGGAATTTTCGTGACGGAGTACCACACAGACTTCGTTTTGAAGAGTGTTGAATGAAAGTTCATTGTCGAACTCGAGAACGCATTTAGTACCATTGAGGCAGATTAAGTTAACGTCATGGCGTATGTGCGCTTTTTGGCAACCATTTACCTCGGTGAGGGTAACACATAGTACTGCTAAGATGACGAAACTTGATCTTCTGAAGTGAGCAAGTGAGAAGGTTTGAGAGGCTTCTTGGTACCCTCTTCTTGAACTCATATTGGCCTTTCGATTGCAGAACTTATTTGCTATAAGGGCAAATATGGCTGCTATGGTCAGCATCAGAGCAGAAATCACTATAGTTGTGCTGGCGACTGCCTTTTTTGGCGAACAGTGAGGATTTCCTAAGAGTAATTTTGTGAATAGACGCTTGTCTTCACAAAAGTGCTGCCTTTCACAAGTGCAGGTTTCTACAGGCACCTTGCTCCATGGTGTTAGGTAGAGCGACACATTGACAGGATCGTTATGGGGAGAGGGTGGTAGTTGGAAAGCTACCACATCTCGTGCTTCTCTCATCCTACAGACGTTGTTGAAGCAAAGCTTGTAAGACAAGCTAGGTGGTTTTATTTCCGAGTGATCCATTCGCACACGAAATGTATGTGGCATCGACTTTGGAGATTAGTGATAACAGCAGTGGGTAGAGTATCACTCTCGACAGATGGCTGTACTTATGCGAGCAACTGGCGTTGGCGAATTCGTTCTCGTCGTTTTCGTTATATCTAATGTTTAGCTTAGCCTTTCTTGGAGGCTGAACTCGCCGAACGATGTTTTCTGGCTTCTTCTGAGTAGGCTGTTCTTTTTCAATATTGTCGACGGAGCGAATTTCCAGAGGAATTAGCTTGCAGACTGGGCGGTGGTAAATTCTTCCGGTCGCCCCCTTGACTTTTGCGGAGCGGACATACCCATCCGGGCTATTGATGATCTCCACCACTTTGCCGAGTGGCCAGTTTCCTCTGGGTACCATCGAGTCTTGTTCGAGAATTACTATCTCACCGACCTGAGGGAATGGACGCGAGACATGTTTCCTGTTTCGGAACTCTGTTTTCTGTAATTCGCGAAGCTCGACAAGATATTCAGTCCTCCACCTTCTCCAAAAGTGGTCAGCGACCTCCTCTGAGAATTGCAGTGCTTCTTTAGCTTGAGCGAGTGTTTCAATTCTGGCGTCTTCGTAGTCTGGATCGTTACCAGATTCTTCATCAGCGCATTTTGGCAATGCAAACTTGATATTTCCTTGAAGGAAGTCCACCGGTCGCAGTGGGATTGATGAGAGGTCATCAGGGTCAACCTTTGTGAGAGGACGGGTGTTGATGATAGCTTCGATGCAGGTAAGAGCTGTCAATAGCTTTGTGTAGGATAATTTTTTGCGTCCTAATGTTTTATTCAAACATTTTTTGACACATCCGATAAGCCTTTCCCAAACACCTCCCATCCAAGGCGCTGCTGACGGGTTAAAGATCCATTTGATGTTATTGGAGGCACTGTATGACGCGACCGAATCGCCTGTTGCTTGGTCTCGTTCGAATAACAGGTCGATGACTTTAGCACCAAGAACAAAGTTGGTGCCACAGTCAGAACGCATGATGCGTGGTACCCCTCTACGACTTATGAAGCGGAGGAAACTGTCTAGGAATGCTGCAGATGAGAGGCTTTCAACCAATTCCAGATGAATCGCACGGGTGGTCAAACAGGTATACAGTGCGACGTATACCTTTTCACCTGTGTTGATGGTTACAGGTCCCATGAAGTCACAGGCAGAGTTTTGGAAAGGTTTGCCAACTACCAATCTGTCCTTTGGAAGCGGTGCCATCTTTTGATGAGGGAAAGGGAGACCTTGCTCTTCCAGAGCCCTTACGATCTTTTTGATTCTATCGACTTGGTTTGTTACAAACAGGGGCTGTTTGTTAGATGATTTTATCCAAGATAGCGCAATTCTGCTATCGCTGACAAGATAAAGGTCGGAAATTTGGTTGTGATAATTCCTCAGTATAGTGTTTGCGAGTCTAGCCGACATTAAAAGTGCTAGTAGCTCCAGTCTTGGTATTGTAACCTTCCTGTGTATAGGTGCTAGTCTTGATTTTCCACAAAGAAGTCCTGCTGTTTTATGCTCACCACCATGTGTAACGTAAGCACACGCAGCCATCGCAAATTGACTCGCGTCGCTAAATACCCATAGGTTGGAAGATTCTCGCGTTACCTCGCCAGATGCAACATTGCGCGGCACTTGGATTATGGTGCCGGATATGTCGCGGCAGATGTTGTTCCATTCGTTGAGTTGCTCTGGAGAGATTTTTCCATTCCAATCGACTTGTTTTGTGATCGTATCGCGCATGAGTTTCTTTGCCTGCAGCAACAATGGAGCACCTAACCCCAGAGGATCGTAGATCTTGTGAATCTCACTGAGGAGCTGTCTTTTTGTCATTTGTTGTGCCATGGACAAAGAAATTTCAAGAGTGAAGTTGTCCTGGTCCGTGTTGTATTGCACACCAAGCAGTTTTGTTTGTCCTGTGTTCCCTTTATCATCTTTGGGGATTTGTTCATTTACTACACTTGAATTGCTAGCGAATTCTCTAAGGTTCATTCCGACTTGTTGGAAGAGCCTTTTGGACTCTTTGATTTTCGAAAGGGCTTCAGTTTCGTTTTGAGCCTGTAGGAATATATTGTCAACGTAGATGTTATCGAGAATTTCGTTGGACAATTTCGTCCCTGCCCTTGTTAGAAAAGATGCAAGTGACATGTTTAATATACTTGGAGCGGATTTTGTTCCAAATGGGAGACGCTTAAAGCGATAGTGTTCGATGTTGTCTGCTGTGACGTCGGCGGCTGAGTCCTTGAGCCACAAAAAGCGGCATAGGTCACGATGTTCAGGACTAATGCGAATTTGTGTAAATGCTGCTTGTATGTCTGCTGTCACTATTAAGGGCCACGAGCGGCAGGCTAACAGGATGTCCAAGACTTTATTCACGAAGCTTTCGCCAGTGTGCATGACGTCGTTTAGCGACAATTGACCTTTGCCTTTTGAGGAGGCATCGAATACAACTCGTAGTGGTACTGATTTTTCCTCTTTCCACACTCCGGAATGGGGCATGTAGTATTTTGTTCTGTCAGGATCGTTCAATTCAGACGTTGGTACAGGCTCGATGATACCATCATTTTTATACTGCGCGAAAATCTTGTTGTACCAGTATTTTTGTTCTGGGTGGGTTTCATGGTACTTGTGAAGCGATCTTAGCCTGCATATAGCAGTCTTGTAATTGTCTTTGAGATCGATCACGTTGGACTTGAGGGGAAACGGAGCTGTGATGAAACCATCTGTAAAGGATACCTTCTCGGAGTATTTATTAAGGTATTCATGCGCGGTGTCATTAGCACTGAACTCATCGGTATTGATGCCCATACCTTCAAGTTCGTAAAGGTCCTTCAATTCTTGTTTTACGTCGGATATTAGTTCTGTGCAGGTAAACACAGTGTGCTCGTACCGGTTAACTGTGTTTGTTGGGGCTTTACCTATCCCGAATAGAGCTGGTCCGAAAACTGTGTTCTGCGCTAGGAGTCCAGATGGTAGTTTGATTGGTGGTCGATCTAGTAAAACTATTTTATCGTAAGATTCGACCCCAATGAGTATGACTGGTTTCTGGAGATCGCCAATGATAGATGGATTAGATAAGAAGATATTGTTCTCCTCGAGAAAATGTATGTCTTCAATTGTTAGGTTTGCAGATGGGAATGAATTCGTGAGAACCGGTTTCGTGCTCAATTGAAGTGCTACGGTAGTTCCGAAACGTGTTCTGAATGTTGCGGTCACCTTTTGTGACGTGTAAACTTCTACGTTTCCTCCTATACCGTGCATTGTGCAACGGAATGATTCGCCTTTCTCCAATCCTAAGCGGTTGGCGAGTTGACTGTCAATGAGGTTGCACTGGGCACCAGTGTCCAAGAAAATCAACACGTTTTCAAAGGCGCCAGTTGCTTCACTTTTTACTTGAGCTTCGGCTGTCATAAGTACAAATTGACTGGAGTTCTCATGCCCTTCCTTTTCATTCTGGGCAGAAAAAGTGCTCACTGTATTCTGTTGATCAGCGATAGCATGGGAATCCTTTTCAAATGTGTTTGGCTCCTTTGTGAACATTACAGCTGCATGTCCTTGCTGGTTACGGTAGTTTGACCTTTGTTGCTCTTTTCGCTGAAAAGGGCTTGGAGCTTGTGAAGATGTATTCTGTTTATTAGGGGGCGGTTGAGGTGCCGTTGGTTGCTTTGAACATAGCGAAATATGGTGGTCACCATTGCATGAGCGACAGTTGTTTAAATTGCATTCGCGGCTGCGGTGGGTGGTTGAAAAGCATTTCCAGCACGCAAGTATACCTCTTAATGCTTTTCTGCGATCGGCAGCGTTGGCAACGGTGCGGCAGTCTCTGCTGTTATGGTTGGTGCGGCGACAAAAGAGGCATTGCGCTGGTATCGGGCCTCTTTGTTGCATCGTATTATTTCTTGGTTGTGGACGAGTTATGGAGTTTACACGTCTTTCAAAGATGACTCTTGATGAAACGGCCTTTTCAAGAGCATCAAGAAGAGTACCCACACTTATATTGTCGATTTCTGAAGTGGAAGTCACTATCTCTTTGATGACATCGTAAGGGAACTTCGACAGAATAGTGTCAACCCACAATGGATCATGTTTCGCGCGAATGTCGTGGCCAGTTGCCACCATCTGGTGTACCAGGTCGCTTATTTTGTCGAGCGTCGCCGCGCACCTTTGTGCTGAGTTATTGGCGGCTGGCACATTTGTTAGTCTCTGGACGATTACTGACCTGTTGTTACTTTTATTGCCGAATTTCTTATGGAGAATATCGACTATCAGTTTGTAGTTCTCAGCTTTCTTGGAAATGCTCTTCACTGCGTCCAGGGCTTGGTTTCGGAGAGCATCTTTCAAATAGAGTATTTTCTCTAAGTCTCCAAGTTGTGGATTTTTGTCGACAATTAGTGAATATGTATCCCAAAACTCCTCCCAAGAGTCGTTATCGCCGCTAAATGTGGGGAGTTTGATTTCCGGATACTTTATTCTCAGAACAGGAGTAAGATCCAGAGCATTT
Source organism: Ancylostoma caninum (assembly GCA_037903475.1). Taxonomy (NCBI): domain Eukaryota; kingdom Metazoa; phylum Nematoda; class Chromadorea; order Rhabditida; family Ancylostomatidae; genus Ancylostoma; species Ancylostoma caninum. The sequence continues at coordinate 193,366 of JBAJFG010000214.1, read as the reverse complement.
TCTTGAGAAAGGATGTTTGCGCGAGTGCCCTGTTGTGAGCCGTATTGATCGTCTGGTTGCTCGTTATGTGCGCCGAGTAACGGGTCAATTATACCCTTTGTTTCATCGTCCATGTGTTGACTGTAGTGCCCCTTTATACTTGAATGCGGCGCATTTTTGTCCATTTCTTTTGGTTTTCCTAGGTTCAGAATTGCCATTTGGGTTTCTAATTCTGTCAACCTAGCATTGATCACCATTATCACATTGTCACTTTCTTGTAGAAGTGAGCGGAAGTTTACTTGGGCTTGGAACTCGTTAAGTTCGTCGATCATGTCTTTTTTCTCTCCTTTCGTTGCTTCTGCGTAGCTTCTGAGGACGTAGTCGTACGCTTCCTTTAGTGAGGAGCGTTTGCGTTCTATGTTTCTTTCGGCAATCTGCAATTCACACTGTCGCGAATAACAGTAGTTCTTAATTTCCTTCTCATCCCCTTCTGGAAATTGATTGGGGGAGGTAGAAGACTTGTAATAGTCGAGTGTTGTTCTTAGGGAGGAGTGCTCATCTCCAAGAGCTTGCAAAAGGAGAGTTATTTTACTCATTTTTGTATCAGCGGTCCTTTGCCGGTTGCGGGAGGACGGGCTGATATAGGATTGCCACGCGGGTGGTTAAGTTTGGCCGATGCACCAGAAATTTGTAGTGGGCTCGGACACCGTTCAATTAACAATCTGTTTATTCACCACTGGACGTCCGCGCTTCAGTGCGGACAGTAACAACACTGAACATAATTGCCCCGCCCATTTCTGAGCGAGGAAACCGAGAGGGCGTTGCGGCCTTTTTTATGATGGGCCGCAACATCGGTAACAATTCGCCTAAATCCTGATTTCTTGGAACCAAAGAAGAATCTCAAGTGAATTTCGGATAAACTCCAGGTCTAGCCAGTGATTCGCGTCCAAATACTGGGTGAATTTCGTCTGTTTTCCCGCCATTATTGTCATTCTTTCTCCAGGAATCCAAGTGGATTCCGGTGCTGCAAAATCACAAGAGGTTAAATAGTGGGCTCGAACCGAGAGAATGCTTTTTGCGAAACCTGTCCCCATCTGAATTACTGAATTTCCGACAATTTATAGTGGGATCAGGGCGCAGCACTAGGTGGTCATTGACCACCAGGACTTAGTAGCGTCCTGCAGATTCAGGGGGCTTAGCACCAATGTCCGGGGCGTAGCCAACCGCTAAGCGTCTACTGATGTTAGAAACAAGCAGATTTCAGAGAGGCATTTCTGGAGAATCATCAAACTTGTGGCTGAAGACCACCGTTGTTCAACCATTTACTCCATCCCTACCCTGCACTCTGGTGCGCTCCAGTGATAATCAGGTGTTGCTCAACCTGTAGGAGATGTATCATGTTGGAATTTTGACTGTAGATGCGCACTATACCAACAAGTATCCCCCTAAACTGGCACACTTCGTTTTTGAGAAGCCGTATCCGTTTTTGAAAAAAAACGTCAATAATTGTCAAAAAATGGTTTTTGACCATTTTTTGACCATTAATGACGGTTTTTTTCAAAAACAAGACGGTTTCTCAAAAACGAGAGATGCCACTTTCGGGGAGAGCTTATACTACCTAAGCGCATTTCATGGAGTTGACATCGTAGCGGAACACTTCCTCAAAAGAGAGAAATTTCCTGGGAAAGTTCCGGGTTTGAGAGAAAAAAGCACGCTCTAATGACAATTTCTTGTATCTGACAGGTCCCTTAACAAGTTTCAACGAGATCTAGCGGGATCAAACAGTTCCGTACTGTGATCGGTTTTTCGAGGGCTTTAGCTTCAATTTGAGATGATTTAGGCTGTCTTCGCTAAATGGTACGCATTTCTTGCTGAAACATCATTCGTCGTCTCACTAACGCTTATTCACGTCACTTTTTCAGTGCTATCTGCTTTTCCTGAAAGAACCCGAGTTTGTAGGTACTTAGCAGTCCATTTCGGAATCCGACTAGACTTAGTACTCCCCAACCGACACTGACCACCTAGTGCTGCGCTCTGAGTGGGATGTAGTGATAAAACGATATCGTATTTTGTTTCCTGCGCGTCTTCTCTTATCGTTCTCAAAAAGGTTTCGCAAAATCACCAAAGATTAGAACAAACGAGTTTTATGAATAAGGAGGAAGGCAGGATGTACTGACCCCCTGAAACTCTCTCTGGATATTTTAACAATTAGTCGAAAAAATGGCTGTATTTTCTGCATTGAAAGATGGCGATTTTGCAGACCTACATGGATAACTTACAGCCTTTCCCCACTATCCATGAATTGGCCCCGTAAGGTTGGCACATTTTCCAGAAAGAAATTTGATTTTTTATTTAAGTTGCTTCCCACCCGACTGACTTGTAAATGTAAAGAAAAAATAAGAAATGACTAACGAGAGATATCGCGATTGCCGGTCTTCGCACAAAACCATGTCGTTGTCAATGTCAATATTACCGCTAGCATCACAAAGCGACATCAGAGGCTTTTCTTCATTGAAGTCGAATTTGGTTCCCTGTACCGATGCAATCTCTCCTAAAAAGAGTAATATACTTTTACTGTCTTAACCAATCCGGGATTTTACAGAGTCAAGAAAAAAAAGCTACCTGTAGGGTAGTCGTTAGAATCGGTGGGGAGATACCTATCAGCACCGACGTAGAGGAGATGGTCTCGCACTGAATGCTAAAAAAAACTACGTTGGAGGTCTCACTCGCTTCATAGGAGTCTCAACCTCAAGATCATAGTTGACTAGGTTTTCTTAGAATATTCTAGAGAAAATAATAATCACACAAACAATTACTGTCCCTCGAAAAGAACACTCACACTTCCATCCAGATTCCAGTAGGAATGGTTGGTGAGGTTGAGAACGCCAGGGCTGTGACAAGTGGCCCCATGCTCGATAACCAGTTGATTTCGGTCATTTACAGTATATGTCACCTTAAACAACCTTCTTGGATATCTGCCAACTCACTTTCTCGTGAAAAAAATCGTGAGAAGTGTGAATACATCAATTTTAGCATCCCCTGGTAGACCATCTTCTTCTTCGTTGGTTCTTTTTCTAAATGTGACAGATGTCGGAGTGTGTCGTGCAACTTCCCATTCCTTCTGGAAAGAGATTATTGGCGATCCTTCATATGTCATCGAGGAGCCGCCAGAAGACTACGAAGCAAAAAAAAGCGAGAACTAGTCCCCACTCGTCTTCTAACCGAAATGTATGTTCTTTCTCACTAGAAAATTGAGGAGTGCTTGTGCAGAGGATGCTCATGTCTCAGGAATCAATTTGAAAGAATTAGATGGACAAGTCAGTGCAAGGACCAGTTCTCGCACAATTCAGGAAGGCAATGGTTACCAGTGCGATCCCCTCAGGTCCGCTGTGCAAATGATGTGGCGGATTGTTGATAGGGAGTTCATACTGCTTGCCCTCGAACGTGAATCGAGCATTTCCGATTCGATTACAAACCCGGCCAATGGTGCGTCCTATGTAGGCACTGTCTTGTTTGTAGCCTGAATAAATACTTCTAAGGGCAACACTTTATAGTCCTGGCTTTGAAAAAATCAACGATTCAATGGGATGCATGAAGATATTTCTCAAAAAGCAAAGCACCCTAGTGCTACAAAAGGTATTACTGTCAAAAAAATATATACTGCCAATAAATCACTGCCAATAAATCACTCTTACATAACTAAAAACCTTGTATCCTCGACCGCGCCCGCACCACCTGCGCGGAGCGGAAGACTAGCTGGACGCTGATGTTGGGCAGTGTTTCCCACAGTCTTTTCTTTTTGCGTTTTGTCATCATCCCGAAATGGTTGGCTGTGAAAAAAAGTAGGCAACACAACAATACCGGCAACGCCCAAAAAACCTCAGCACCCGACCGGTCTGCCGTATCGCATAGGTGGTGCGGCGCGGCAGACCAGACGGTATTCTGTGATGCAAGAATCATTGACCGGCACTGTAGGTGGAAATGCTGGAATATCAATAGCCAGAAACCCCACCCACTAGTTTAAGGTTCAAAATAAGGATGACACTGCATTTCCTATACCATACGCCTATTTTCTCACTGCTTCCACATGATTTTCTGCCTCATATTAACCGCTGCTTTCAGTGAAGCATTGCACAAAGCACTTCTGTCTGTGGTAATATAGGTAAGAAAAAAATACTGAAGATGGCAAAGGTAAATCATACATAGAGTCGGGTATCTTAGGAAATGCGTCTGGAACTTTCTCTGCAATTACGGCTAAGGCGTGGTGTCAGCCAGTTGACCAGCTGATTCGGAATAATTTTTACACTTTTCTCTGTAAGTTCTAAGATGTGTATAAAGTGATCCCCCCCTTTTAGATATTTTCCCACTGTCACTTAGTAGAATCTCCAACCATCCTGCGATTTCCTCTTATCGATCGGACCAGTGACAAGTCTCGGCCAATGCCATGCTTCAGCCGCAATTGCACACAAAGTCACAGACGAACTCTTTCAGCTACTCAGCTGCGGATGACCTATGGAAAATTAAGTCTAAAATTTGATTCCATGTTTACCATCGTGAGTGGAAATGGGGCGTTACTACGCCACCGTGATTGGCGCATTGATTGAACGTGCGAATCACAGTAGCTTGGTCACGCCCCATTTTCCCTCACGATGATACACACCCTACTCGAGCAGCAAAAATACGTTGGAAAACTCGAACTATTTCGACAGTGATGTTATCCAGAACTTTCAAAGGCTGTCCCAACCTTTGACATCATCGAATCCCAACACGACATCCACTGGATTTGAATCGCGATCCTTCACAAATAATGACGTTAGTGTCGCGCCATACGGCAGAAAACGGGCTGTCACACCTTGTGTCGAGCTGATCTCGATGAATGGTTCCACTGGACTGAAACATATAGTTTTTATTGAGCTGCAGTTAGGTGAATTTTTTTTTGTGGGAATACATTTTGAAACTCACGCTGCACTCGTAGACGAGCTGGGACAGAGCGTCGGTGATGAATGTGCTAATATTTTCAGAAATGACATAGGATTTCGGAGTTTTACGTGGAAGATGGGAATGAAGAATTGATGAATGGTCCACTGACAGAAATTAAATTGAGAAAATGACCTTTCGGAACAAATTACTTATGAGAGCAGTCGGAAGCCAACAAAACAGTGATGTTTCGAAAGAATTCATTCTAATAGAGCCAGAAGAAATGCAACGAGGCACTATCCGTAATTTCCAGAACAAACATCTTTGAAAAAAAAAACAATATCCGGGTGTCGGGTACAGTAGAAATCTTCCACTGTAAAGACAACATCATCAAGTTCTTTGTCTTTGTTTTTGTTTTGCTACATTATTTTCCGTTCCACCCATAAATCACTAATTTTCCTAGAGGGACACTTTTGGTTCAAGACCACTGTTTTCCGAATCTGACCGTTTTGCCCTGGCAAAATGACATCCGCTGTAGGTTCGCGAGCTATTCCCAAGCCAGAGGTTTACTGGCGCGAGCATTTCTCTCCCAAACTTTTAATGCTTACCACAAAAACTTGAGAAATTTCCGTTGGATCATTTAGATTTCTATATTTTCTCCGCTAACTGCATTCACGAATTCTAATTTTCCAAGACTTGTACGTATTCGGATTTTTAGTATCGTAATCGCTCTCAGACGCTTGTTATCCAATCACAGGAACTCAGACAAAATGTCGGAAAGACCGCAGCAGAAAGAGATAGCGCTCAGGTGTTTAAGAGGCGAGAGACGCAGACATAAAAATTTTCGGAAGGACTACAGCAGAATGTTTTTTTTTTTGCTGCGGTCCTTCCGAATCTCGCTGGAGTGGTTCGGAAGGAGCACAGCAGAATAGATTTGTGTGCGGAACGATTTGGAAGGAGCGCACCAGGAAACCGGAAGGACTGAAGCAGAATGCAGGAGAGAGAGTGGGTGTAATCATACCCTTCTTATGTACGGAACTCAGTTCTGTTGCGACCAACAAAAATGCAGGTGTTTCGAACTTTAGATGGGAAATTGGCTCTACAAGTATATCGGACCGCAAAGCCACGGACCCTCAGTGAGGTTGTCATTTTTGCTTGTGGCTACCTTCGCGCGGTGGTCCCATGGGAGTAAACTGGTTGCGTAACTGGTTACGTAACTGGTCACGCACTTACGCGGAACTGGAGCGCACATCCCCGTAGCCATTCGGAAGAAATGCAGCAAGAATTCGGAAGGACCGCAGCAGCTATTCGGAAGAAATGCAGCAAGACACCGGAAGGACCGCAGGTCCCCCTGTCGCCTTTTCCTGTTTTCTACTGCGGTCCTTCCGAAAAATTGCCTAAGAACAGACTTTTCGGAAGTACTAAGTGAATTAGACGAGATATCTATCCGCATAATCTCGATTTTCTTTAGTTCAAGATTTTTCCAAGTATTTGCAAGCCTCCTCTAAATTCATCATGTTATCGTAAGAATACTACTATGTATGGCTTCTCCAAACAAATATAGGTATACATGGTTTTGATAAGTGATCTGCTATGATATAATGCGATATGATATGCCGTGGCTGTGAAAACTGTGAAAACTGTGAAACATTGTGCACCAGTTGTAATAAGCGTTTCCTTAGAAAGTGTTCTACAGCGACCTCGGGTGGACCAGTAGACTACCAACAAAGAAACGATCAAAAGAAACGTTAACAAGTATGTACAAAAATACCTTTCCTAGCAAAATTCGCGTTTGTCAAACAAAATAATAGGAATTATGCTCACCATGGCGACGTTCTTACTTATCTCACTGGGCACCAGTTCAAAAGTAATGGCTCAACCACTTCTCATTTCACTTCGTGTAGCAATTGATCACAACGTGAATCTCTTCTACATGTTAATGATAGCTGTGCTTAAAGGCAGAGTGTCAGCTCGTTCCGTGGGCTGAAAATACCACAGACTCTGGACCACCCTGATTTTATTGATGTACGACAAAACGCAAAAAACTGCCGAAAACCCAGTTTTCGAAAGGTACCACTCGGGCGGAGCGGTCCATGTCTGTGCTGGCTGCCCGCCAAGACTGCAGCGTTGCCAAACACGTCTTGACGTGTCCATCAACGGCTTCACGCGTCCACTCGGCTCGATAAACTGTTACAAACTCCGTCCCAAAAAAACGTTTAAAAATATGTAGGGTTAAACACCTTTTTGTAACATTTTAGGTATACCGTTGGATTCAGCGTGTAGGAGATTCAGAATCTGGCAAAATCTCAGACACGAGAACGAGGTACACACTGCCTTTAAGGAAGATTCCAAATTCCGCTAGTCCATGATTTCGACAGTGGAAAAGATACTGGAAACTTTCAATTTTCGTGCGCTATTTCGCTGGTTAGTTATGTACATAATAAATAACAGCGTTGATAATTGCAACATTTAGCAATGGTGAAAATTCAATGGATATGCATGTACAGGTCCAATCCTCAAGGTAGCCTTGTAAAGTTACTGAAGTGTTTTAAAAGAACCAGATTTAATTTGAAATGATTCGGTATGACATCATTATCAATAGGACGAGAAGCCAACTCTCAGCCAGTATTTCATAATAGTTTTTTATTACTATATCAAAAATGTTTTAATTTAAAATATTGGTATTCTAGAATTTAATACTTTTAATGCCAATATTTACTAGTATAATTTTTTGAGCAATGCTGCTCTTCTGGGCGAAATAGATAATAAACGAAAACAATTGACACGTGATAATATTGCGGTGGTTTTACAGTGTTCTATATGAAAATATTTTAGCTCACTAACAACAAATTAGGTTTGTAATCATTATAGAATACATACAAAGTGGTTGAATACCAAAAGAGTATAGGATTACTACAGTTGTGGGTAAATAATAAGAGCCAGGAGACCTCGCAGCAAATAAATCAGTCAAAGTTGCAGGATTTGCCAGGCAGTTGTTTGCTATACTTGTGATCGTTGATCTTTTTTCCAAGGCGTATACACACGCAGTCGTGACGGCAGATAAACGTTGGAAAAAAACATACGGGGACGTCTTTTATTTTAAATTAACGACGAACGAAACGGAAAGATGGTCTGAGTTAGTACATATTTACAGCCATAAAACTGAAGTAATAGTCCGTGAACTTTGTGGGGCTTGAAATCTTGCTATTTATTTCTATACATGATAAGAAAGAGACCGGGGTTAAACGTTTCTCGTGGCACGCAAAAAAAACCTTTCGAAATTTTGACCAAACATTGGAATACCGGGGTACATCCTGAGGTGGCACTCATAATTAAGAACGAAGGTAATGTTTACCTCTCCGTTATAGACGAGTATAAATTACCTCGAAATTTACCCCGTGAACTGAGGGTAAACTTCTTGATGAGTGCCTAAAAGAAGGTGAACATTGGGGGTAAACGCGATTACCACGGGTAAACTCAATGATTAATACCACCTCTGGAAACAAATCAATGAAAGGGTAAAATAGCATTTAGAGATTCATGTAGGCCAGCCACCGTGACGCTCATCGCATTCAAATCGATTCTTTTTCTTGTTCGTTTCTATAACCACGTTCTAAACTCGTCTATCAGCCGTATCCATATACGGAAATGGGCTTGTCTTCATGAGCGATTGATGGTTAAATTTCATACGAGCTAATTTATAGCCTCTTCTCCTGTAGGCGGAGTGTCTTAGTTGGTATTTACCGTTAAGAAAATTTTTCAAAAGCATACACAACATCATAGAACTGAAAACATAAACAGGTTTCCCATATTCTTTTTGGGAGCATCGACGATCGGAAGTGCTCGGTGTTCCATGCCAGAGTTCATGACATGACCAAACAATTTCCGATAAGAACTTTGAAATAGATATTCTGGAAGAAATACCAAAATTTCAGCCATAGTTTCCAAGACCAGAAAGCGTCGTTTATCTTGAACGACGCATATCAAAAACGAAAGAAAATACTGCGGAAATTCGAGGAAGTTGTGAAGAGCACAGAATCACAGAGAGGACCAGTTCATGATTCCAGCAAGTTTTCGAGGCCTAAACTGAGTTCTGACAAAATTGACACCTCGATTGCAACCATCCTTTCGTTATCGCCACCTGCAGACCAATTTATCACCGGTTTTCCCAGGGTTTCTCTCACGAAACACGCTGATATGTGTGGGTGTGATTTCATTAAGACGTGGACAAAAGGCAAACAACCAAAAGAGCGGAATCAAAAATGCACCAGAAGTTACGCGAACAAAACAATGGAAAAACAGCTACGAGCGTCGGGAATGTAAACATGGCTTCCGCATTCAAAAGGGTTAGCAGTTTCGCTCAAAGTATGAAGATAAATTCAGCAGAGAATGACTCCTGAAAGGGATAGTCACCTATAAATCAAAAATCTCAATTCTTGGAAAGTGGTGTAAAGTTTATACAAAACAACATTTTTGATGAACTTGTCGTTGGATATCAATGCTGGATTGAGAAACCTGTTGGAATGTAAGCTTGAAACCTTTATGGTTATGGTATAGCCAATAATTTTCGGGCTTCAGTAAAGATTTGAAGCGAAACAAAAACTATGAATGTGAAGAACAATTTGCATACCTTTTAACATCTCTTCTGCTAGCTGTCCAAAGGTGTAAGCTACATACGTATTTTGAGTTCATTTTTGTTTTTCGACTTGTTGCCTTCCAATTCTGGCTACTCGTCATTTTGTTACTTTGTAAGACGCATTAAAAGAAAATGGAAATGAAAACGAAGAAAAAAGAAAAGAGCTTTTTCTGACCTCCTTTACAATCAGTTGTACAACAGCTCACTTTTTTTATGGGGAGGGTAAACAACAATTGATTTTATATACATAAATAGAGAACAAACAGAATATGACAAGTTTTTCTGGGAAATTATGTGTTAAATCGCTTGCTAGGAAGAACAGTAGGTCTTATGACCCTAGCTTTGGTGACCGCTGGCTTCGAAAAAAAACCTCAATATAAGGCAATCAAATGGGAGAAGAACAAAAAACTAAGCCAAGGAGCGACTGCTTGATCGTGAATGCACTCTCAACACGTTAGAAATTGCGGAGATGCGTCATGAATATATTGCTGCTATTGACTTGACCATAACAAATTTCTGCTGTAAGGCATTATCGACCCTAAAACCAACGCACTCAACTTTTAAGTGCTGGAGAAGTACTGTCCCTTGTTTTGCCCACAACTATCCGGATAAATGTCCCAAACCTCGCCAGTGCCCGTGCACTACTTCTACAGCTGCACCAAGTACATGGGAACACTACTGTTTCAGAAACCGAGGAAATGCTCGGCAAATTGAACCTCTTGCCCTACGAGGTTTCAATGTCACGGAATCTACTAAGCTTTCAAGTTGGAGACCGTGGAAAGATGAACATGAAGAAATGAGTAAATTCCAGCAGTAAGCCACCACCCGGTTGCAGAATCAGCTGACCAGCTGCGACAGATATTTGTATTTGAATAGTGGAAAGTGCAATCTTCGATTGGACAAGCATAAATAGAAGAGCTAAGAACGGAAAGTCGTACACAACCAGTCACAACACTCATATCAGGGCAACTTTTTCAGTAGAATCGCCACTGTTTGTCATAGAATTTTATCAACAGGGACATTTGTCGTTTTTTTTTTGAAAAACAACGATGATTAATTCTTTATAGGGTTCCCGTTATTTCATTGAGGACGTGCACTTAAATGTAAGGTGAAGCAATAGCGAAGACTCTTGGAATGAATTTTTTGACCCAGACGGAGACATACTATAGTAAAGTTATTGACTTTGGACACATGTATTTGTACAAGAGAGAACAGAGTGATCTATACCGATTGTGTGCATTTTTTTTTGAAAGAATGTATTCAGAAACATAAAGAAGAGTAGTCATTTTCTGAACAAGTAGGCCACCCTTGCATATTAGGACTTACACTTTCTTCAACATTTGTTTCTTCATTTACTCCTGGATGGGAGATTTGCAATAGAATAAGCCAAGAAATCATCAAAGTGTGGAATCAATTTTGTTTGAAAATTTTCTCTTTCCCTTTTTTGCTTTCTTGCCACCCTTTTTTCTGTGCCTGTGTTCACTGAGCACTCCTGAAAAAGTTCTAAGCATTTCAGTCATCCAGAGTGGACGAGTTTCTCCAGCAAGATTTGACATAACTTGCAACCAGTGGCGGGCGCGGGCGCCCCCCCAGAATGAGTCGCCAAATTTTCGAAATTACTTTATAATACAAATAAAAATCTTGTATTAGCCTATTTTCAATTGTCTATTTTATTATTATTATTTTTAACATAATTTTTTATTAATTATTTATTATTATAAATAGTATTTTTATTAGTTTTATTTTCCGTCTGAGGCCCCAAAACGGCGGAAACCCCACCTTTTTTCCCACGCCCCCCCCTCCCGCCCACTTTCTGCGTCCGCCACTGCTTGCAACATATGCAATTGCATCGCCGGGACGTTCAAACAAGACAGGCTTGTTCTTGGCCAGAGAACTCGTCCACATCTTAAGGACGGATTAATCAAGACCTCCCCGGGAACGTTCATGAGTCACGCCACAGAAGGGGTAAGCGTCATTGTATTCTTAGCCAATCAGAATTCTCGACATTCTCGAACAGTACGTAGTTCAAACTCTTGGCAAAGCCACGCTCTTTTCCGAAAAACCGTCTCCGACAAACAAAACTCTTTCATTCATAAATTAAGCTGGAACAAAACTCTATATAACAAACAGTTCTGGAATGCCAGGGTATAGGCGATGCTCATGACAGCTCAAAACGTACATATAAGACATCCGCTAGCTTTTAAGTCGGTTGATCACAACCCGTTTGGAAACATCATTGAAGTCAACCACGAGTGAACTATGTAATTCTTAGCTTTATCAGTTTCATTTGCTATTCCTTAGAGGACGTTTTTTTTTTCGAGTAATATGAAATTCCTTTCCCTCAAAGGAAGCAAATCTTGCCAAAACTATGAAGATAAGTGCTAGACAGGTTATATCCTGATAGTGGCAAAGGTAAACATCACTGTATTCTTTGCCAATTAGAAATCTCGATATTCTTGAACAGTACGTAGTTCAAACTCTAGGCAAAGCCACGCTCTTTTTCAAAAAAAAATCATCCCCGACAAACAAAACTCTCTCGTACATAAAGTCATGAAGTAGTGCAAAACTTGAGGAAAGCCTACATAACTTCCGGAAGAAACAAGTGAATTTATGAAAGGAAATTCTTGCGTTTTGGTATCGAAATATTATCTTAGTATCTTATTTTAGTATCCTCACTTGGTAAATTTTTAAAGAGTACTACCGATTTCTTAAGTCTATCTTAAGGTACATAATCTCAGTACCATGACTTCACTGTTATTCGGTGATTGCATTACTACTTTTTTTGTGTAACTCAGTTAGCTCACCTTACAGTATATCTTGTATGTATGAAGCACATTCAATTCTATAAAATATTTCATCTGATTAGTGAAGATACACACCCTTGGATCTGCATTATTTTGATAAAATTCGTGAAAGACTTCTCTGTTGGAAAATCTTGTGGTTCCCCTAAACTCAAGCACAACACGAACCCCTCCCCCCCCCCCCCTCCCCTGCGAAAGTGGTTGATTCAAACTTTTCTTAACATGCAACGACATAACCCAATTTCCAGCAAATTCGCTGCCATTCGTGTTTTTCCCACGCTTTTTGAGCAGCGAATTCAGCAACATTCCGTGCAAATCATATTTCTTTGGCTAGCACTGCGAGAATTGTGAATTTTAACAGTCGCTACTCTAAAAAAAACGATGGCTTTGTCAAGAAAATTGCGGAGTTGGTAGTAGTACTTGCAAGTTCAGTTTCTTCCCGGGATGGAATCCATAAAAAAAGCTAAACGGGAAAAGACCTGGTGCATTAATGTTTAACCTGCTGTTCTCAGAATTTTTCAATGTTTAAGCTGCTGTTCCCAGAATTTCTCGTGTTTTCATAGGTTTACAAAGGACAGCAAGCACACTGATGTCAAGGTAACTCCGCAATTCTTACGTCGCAAATGATAGATGGATGAGACGACATGCAGTCATAACGTATAGCGGCCGATATGCTCATTATTCGAAGGAAAATCGATAGTTTTGGAACACTTCCTGGGCAGAAAATAGAAGACTGGAGCAGAAATTGTGCTACTTATTCCTCTGTTTTAGCCACGTAAAACAAAACTCCAACAGTTTAAGCTATAAATGAGTAAACTCGCACAAAAAAGCACGGAGCACTTTCTAGGATTTCCTTGAGAAAAAAATAAGGGTGCATCCATGCTATGACTTCTGAAGAAAAAAAAAACTCGTACAAAATAGGATGTCCAGTTATTTTCAAGATGTGTCCCAGCAGACTTTGTAGCCTCATGTCGTTGATCCGAAGAAAATTAAATAAAAAGGATATCGAGCATTTTTCTGGATCTCTTCCGAGAAAGTATTGGATTCCATGAGCTACATATTGTGATGAGTCACTCGTACAGTACAAAGTGTCAAGCACTTTTAGGATCCCTTCCAGAAAAAATTAGGGAACGTGTGTACATATAAATTGAATAAAGTATCCAGTAGTTTTCGGGATCTCTTATAGCTAAACGTGGGGTTTTGATGTACATCCTTTTAAAACTCGTACAGAAGAGGGTATCGAGCAATTCTCAGGTTTTCCACGAAATTTTATTACCTAAAATGCGTTAGATCGTACAAAATTAGGTAAAGGCCATTTTTCAGATCTTTTACAACTGAATATGGATTTTTTCCCACAGAATTGGTACGCTTACAAAATTAGGTATTAGACAATTCTCGGGATCTATTCCATTAAATGAGGCTATGAACCATAAAGTGCGCACTGAGAAAACCCATAGAAGATCTGATATCGATCATTTTTCTGAATGACATGCACACAGGTGGAACTAGTGCAGAACCAGGTATCGAGCAATTCTTAGGAATTCAGCCAGAGGAAAAAAAAACTGGAAACGCCACGACGTACATATCCGGAAAACTCGTACAAAGCAAAGAAAACGAAAAAAAAAACGAGAAATTAGATAGAGAGAATTCTAAAACATATCCTAGCAAAGGATGCTCAGTTCATGCCCGGAAACCGTGCTGAAACAGTGCGGAAACCGTGCATTTAGTACCAGATTGATATGACGGATGGTTGCAAGAGTAGACGGCTCAAATAGCTCACCTAGATATCTATTCTTGGCATTCATGCGGAGCTTGACTTCACTTTCGAGCGATATCACAACCTACTACACTAAGAAATCTCATCCAAAGAAAGGATATCAAGGAATTTTCAGGACCCACCACTGCGGCGATTCTAACGAGAATGATTTAAAAGTTTCGCATATACAAATTTGACCCAGAATTGAACGACAGGATTCTCCAGCGGGCAAACATCCAAAACTGCATGAACGGGCTGGCTATCGCGATTCGCACCCAATATGGATCGATTTCGATGCACTAGGCAGTTTTATAAACAGCCATACACATGCCCTATTGTCATAAAATCAGTAATTAGTGCATGAATGCGATTCTATGCTCTTCTGCAGGGAGAAAACATGGAAAAATAGTACAGAACCATCCCGGGATGATGGGAAATTTGGCTAGAATACTTAGATTATCCAGGAATTCTTGAGCAAGTCATACTCGGGTCACCAAGGTAGAATGAGAGTAGAGTGAGTGATTATAATCCATTGGGAAAATCTGAAAAATGAGAAAGCACCGGAAAATCTGAAGAAAACCAGCAGTTGACTGTGGGAGGAACAAGAAATCCTGCAGAATTAGGCCACCGGGGGCAGAAATCAGCAAGGACATGACTGATAAAGGCGTTTGCCCTTGATATTCCAGAAAACAATCTAGCAGATCGATAATTTCCAGGATTTTTCAGCAGACAAAAAACAAAATCACCTCTTCATGAACCGTTCCATGTCATCACATCCATTGGCAGCCATTGTGGATCACAGAAATAGATCTAGATAGCGGTCGTGATCGGCTGTGCCCGCTCCAGGAATCAATAGCCCGACCGTTGGTCAGTAGGTAGGCCTGTTGTTTACTTGCTGCTCCTCCCACAGCGTGATGATACGAGTAAAACAATGAGACGTATTGCAGAAATCTTCATTTCATGGCCTATTTACAGAAATAAACAAGCGGAATACGGACAAGAAACAAATACATAATACAAGAAATACACCGGCGCGCTGAGATCCATAAATGGCAAAAGATCCGTGAACTATCGGAGATCATCTCTATAACAGATCACAGTCGATTTGTGACGTGTCGCAGTGATTTGAAAATTCTAGAAGGCTGCCGAGGACTTTTTTATTACAGCCATTTCGATGTCCGGACCGAGCGTATGGACGCCTTCCTTGACTACCTGAAATTTGTGGATTTCAGGGCAAAGAGCAACCATATTTTGGCCTTTTCAGTCATTTTCGCTCAGTAACCTATCTGTAATAACATATCTGCAGCCTTCAAAATCTAACAACATTTTACGGTGGATTTCTCGGGGTAAATATTTCTGGGTGGGTTTCCGGTTAGATAATTACCATATTCTGGCCGTTCAAGCCATTTTTGCTTAGTTGCCTATGTGTGATAACACTATATTCTGCAGCCTCCGAAGTTTCCTAACATTTTAGGATAAATTTTTTTCAGCGTAAACATTTCAGGGTGGATTTCAGGGAAGAAAGTTACCATATTCTGGTCCTTTCTGTCATCTTCGCCTAGTTGTCTGATTATTACATTTCTACGTTCTGCAGCCTTCAACATTCCCCGATATTTGCCCTTTTACCCCTGACTTCCAGAGCGTGTGCATTTGATTTATGGTCTGGTAGCTTAGAGAGTGCGCCCATAACTTTGTCTGCACTTACGACTGCAGCGCTGTATCAGCCGGCTGGTCGTTGGTTCGATCGCTGAGAGGATACCGGGTAGGTTTTACAATGATTTACATATACTTGCTAGAACGCAAAGTGGTATGTGTAAAAAATCCGATTGAACCAGCTGATCAGCCGGCCGATGCTACGCCGTAGCCGTAATTGCAGACAAGGTCCGGTCCTAGACGCACTCGCTAAGCTACCAGACTATAGTTAAGGAGTTATTTTAGAAAACAACTGTCCATATTTCGAAAGAAAAATGAAGAGGGAGATCAAGAACAGGTCGTCTTTCAAGATTTAAATATGTAATTTTTTGAGTTAATTAAAATTTACTCTATAATTCTAATATAACCCTAATTATAAGAATTATTGAACATAATTTTTTCATGGTCTTTAATCTCCCAAAACACAAGTCCTTGACAACAACCCACAAAACCAATATTTCTAAACAAATGTCATCGACAAAATCCCTCGTTTTACCGTAAAATGGTGACGAATTACTCAGAATGCCAGAAATTTCCCCTCCACCAAATCAAGGAGGAACCAGGGAGCTAGGAAAAGGCCGCCGATAAAAACACAGCATAAGCGTTCATGTGACCGGCATGTGAACGGCACTGCCACTGAATCTTATCAGGTCAGACATCCGAGAAGAAAGGGTGCACTGCAAAGCAGCTGTTTTCAAGGAGTAATTACTCTGCAGAGATCTGTTTAGATAGTAAAGTAGCATGATAAAGCATAGAGTAGATCTCACCGGGAAATACTCCACTATTTTTCCAAAGTCATATAAAAGGGTAATAAAAAGACAAAAAATGAATTGAGAAACCCCATGAAGAAGAAAGGAAGGAACTGCTAGGAAAACTTAACTCCTCAACTTTTTTTTGGGCGAACACAAAAAAAACAAAAATTTAGGTGCAAAAAATCACTATAGAGGAATTTAGTTAGAACTTTATATATAGCTGCTAAATCAAGTATTTTGAGAGATTAGCGGTTTAACAAGGGGCTAGCATTCAAGCAAAAGTTGAAAATATGATTTTTCGATGTTCTGTAAAGACTTTTGGAAATTTCACAACCTAGACAAAGGATTTGAACTCTAAAACACTTTCGCAAGGGGGTCAATTCAGGTTTTTTTTCGCAGGAATGAAAAGGTATTCACTAGGTTCCATATGCAAAATTCTTTCTGATAATATTCGATTTAGAAATTCTATGCCTATGCTTCCCCTAATTTTTTTTGCATATACTACTCCTTGATTATCTTTGCTGACCAACTCTTAATGCCCCATAGCGTATGGTACTTCAATCCTCGATGCTCCTAGCAGTATTTCACGAAACCCCAACGTTCTTACAGTATAATGCTTCAATCTCGGTGATTCCTGAGGGAAATTATGCATATTATTCCCATTTTTTGCAGACTTACACAGCTTATCCAAAATAACTCCGAGATTATCGTGGATAATCTCGAGATGACCCGTAGCTAAGTCAGATAAGCTTTTGCGATTCCAGAGAAAAAACTCAGGATGCATTAGCCCTCACGAATCAGCCTCCTCCAGAAAAAAGTCTAACCTGAGTGCCATTCGTCACCGCTCGAACCCGTACCGATTCGCCAGCTCTCCAATGCTGTGCAGGAGAAGCCTCGCCAACCCTCTGAAATTCTGGATTTCAGCGGAAACTCTATCGAAACAGGAGAAAAATTGACTCACATGTTCGTGCGTTAATAGCGGTTTGTTGATCTGAGGCGATTCAGGCGGATCTGTGAGGTCATCGTCTCTTATAACGGATCGGGTAACTGTAAGGATATTCCATATGAATAAAGGGTCTGGAAGGGTTGGAACTGGGCCACTACCATAGCTTTTGTTCAGTGTCGAGTAGCTCTTGGATTTATTCCACGGCGTACGAGGTGTACAACAGGCTAAACGTCGAAATTCGGTCATTCGGAAGTAGCACAACGGTTGGCAGACCGAGTGGACGCCAATGAATACCTGCAATAATAAAACATTTATTTCAAAAACCTGACTTTCGATGGAAATAAGAAAAAAAAACTCGTTACCAACCTGTAGCCACCATCGTATCAACGTGCTGCTGTGGGTGATTTCAATGAGATGATTAATATGTAAGAAGGCCACCAATTGTATCCCAGAATACGGGCATAGAAACAGCAGATCGACGATCAACACCGTACCAATCACGTAGATGTACTTGTGTCTGCTCATCGCTTGCATTCTGAAATCATCAGCAGCCTCTATATTTATCCATTTTTTCAAGGAGTGGAAATACAGTCGAAAAGTCCCGTACCTGCTTCCCGAACAGTTTGCTCCGTTAGCGGCTTTCGTCGAGCCTCTATGTTTATGACTATGATCACTGTTAAGCGCTCCATTCTCTTCTTTAAATCTTCGAATAGTACGAAGTATGAACGCATAACAGACCTGGAATACATATAACAACAATACATATGTGAGTAATAGTTCTTCAAATGGATGACATCGCTAATAGCCGAATGGGAAATACTTGTAAGCGTTGTTGCGGTAGTGAAAAAAAATCGGTAAAAAACTTGTTCCTAATACATTAGTATGACATAATACAACGTTATTTGCTTCATCTTTTATCATTTTATTATATTATTGATTATTTTGTGTACCACCTTGCTCTCTTCTTATCGTAGTGCAGTTTCCAGTTTTCCTTTGTTTCTATGTATTACCACGTTCTGAGACTTTGCGGAGCCGCATGAACCACACGGCAATGCCGTGGCATCCCAATGTGACCTGCGACGGTGGAGCAACACCATTTCTTCGCGGAGCCGCATGAACCACATGGCGATGCCGTGGCATCCCAATGTGACCTGCGACGGTGGAGCAACACCATTTCTTTGCGGAGCCGCATGAACCACACGGCAATGCCGTGGCATCCCAATGTGACCTGCGACGGTGGAGCAACACCATTTCTTTGCGGAGCCGCATGAACCACACGGCAATGCCGTGGCATCCCAATGTGACCTGCGACGGTGGAGCAACACCATTTCTTCGCGGAGCCGCATGAACCACACGACAATGCCGTGGCATCCCAATGTGACCTGCGACGGTGGAGCAACACCATTTCTTCGCGGAGCCGCATGAACCACACGGCAATGCCGTGGCATCCCAATGTCACCTGCGACGGTGGAGCAACACCATTTCTTCGCGGAGCCGCATGAACCACACGGCAATGCCGTGGCATCCCAATGTGACCTGCGACGGTGGAGCAACACCATTTCTTCGCGGAGCCGCATGAACCACATGGCGATGCCGTGGCATCCCAATGTGACCTGCGACGGTGGAGCAACACCATTTCTTCGCGGAGCCGCATGAACCACACGGCAATGCCGTGGCATCCTAATGCGACCTGCGACGGTGGAGCAACACCATTTCTTTGCGGAGCCGCATGAACCACACGGCAATGCCGTGGCATCCCAATGTCACCTGCGACGGTGGAGCAACACCATTTCTTTGCGGAGCCGCGTGAACCACACGGCAATGCCGTGGCATCCTAATGTGACCTGCGACGGTGGAGCAACACCATTTCTTTGCGGAGCCGCATTAACCACACGGCAATGACGTGGCATCCTAATGCGACCTGCGACGGTGGAGCAACACCATTTCTTTGCGGAGCCGCATGAACCACACGGCAATGCCGTGGCATCCCAATGTGACCTGCGACGGTGGAGCAACACCATTTTTTCGCGGAGCCGCATGAACCACATGGCGATGCCGTGGCATCCCAATGTGACCTGCGACGGTGGAGCAACACCATTTCTTCGCGGAGCCGCATGAACCACACGGCAATGCCGTGGCATCCTAATGCGACCTGCGACGGTGGAGCAACACCATTTCTTTGCGGAGCCGCATGAACCACACGGCAATGCCGTGGCATCCCAATGTCACCTGCGACGGTGGAGCAACACCATTTCTTTGCGGAGCCGCGTGAACCACACGGCAATGCCGTGGCATCCTAATGTGACCTGCGACGGTGGAGCAACACCATTTCTTTGCGGAGCCGCATTAACCACACGGCAATGACGTGGCATCCTAATGCGACCTGCGACGGTGGAGCAACACCATTTCTTCGCGGAGCCGCATGAACCACACGGCAATGCCGTGGCATCCTAATGCGACCTGCGACGGTGGAGCAACACCATTTCTTTGCGGAGCCGCATGAACCACACGGCAATGCCGTGGCATCCCAATGTCACCTGCGACGGTGGAGCAACACCATTTCTTTGCGGAGCCGCGTGAACCACACGGCAATGCCGTGGCATCCTAATGTGACCTGCGACGGTGGAGCAACACCATTTCTTTGCGGAGCCGCATTAACCACACGGCAATGACGTGGCATCCTAATGCGACCTGCGACGGTGGAGCAACACCATTTCTTTGCGGAGCCGCATGAACCACACGGCAATGCCGTGGGATTGTAATGTGACCTGCGACGGTGGAGCAACATCATTTCTTTGCGGAGCCGCATGAAGCACACGGCAATGCCGTGGGATTGTAATGTGACCTGCGACGGTGGAGCAACATCATTTCTTTGCGGAACCGCATGAACCACACGGCAATGCCGTGGCATTCCAATGTGACCTGCGACGGTAGAGCAACACCATTTCTTTGCTGAGCCGCATGAGCCACACTTGAATAACCAACGTATAGCAATACAATAAATAGTAGAAATTCTCAAATGAAAATGGGAATATAGAAATAAGAGTGAGAAAAGTTGTGGAAACATTTTTAACACATTTAATAAACAAAAAAAATCAAAGCTGATAAACGATCTCTAAGAAAGAGCATAATAGAACTGGATGTACCCTCTCCCATCGAAAGCCATGATAGCAGCAATTAACTACCTTTTAAAAAGATCTGAGGAAAAAAGAAAGAGGAATAGCGATAGAATGAGAGAAAGAACAACAGAAACAGACTGACTCTCATGCCACAAGAAATGATTCAAGGTCGTAAACGATGAAAGAAGCCTCAAAATATTACACATACAACATATAGAACAGGAAGAAAGGAGAAAATCACAGCGGATTAGCAGAGGAACAATAATTATAAGGCAATAATCAAATGCAGAAAAAGAAGGAAGAAAGAAAGAAAAAGGAAAAGGAAGATATGGTGAATGAATGAATGAATGAATGAATGAATGAATGAATGAGTGAATGAATGAATGAATGGATGAATGAATGAATGGGTGAATGAATGGATGAGTGAATGAATGAACGAATGAATAAATAAAGGGGATCCGTGAGAGATGAGGACTTTTGAGGCCTTTCTAGATTTTTATGCCCTTCACTCCACTTTTTTATCTACTAAAAGCTCGAAAGCGCATGCGAAATAGCCAGTTAATTAAACTAAAGAACTTTTGACTTTTTGTTCGGCTACTAGTGAAGACCTGTGTTCTGAAGATGCACTCACCACCACTACTGCCAGTACTAAGAAGCACAGAAGTGAAATCATCAGCATACTTAGCGTGGCAATGTCAATATGCCATGGCTTTTCATCTGAAAAAAAAAGAAATTCCAGAAAAATGAAAGAAGAAACAAAAGTAAAGTGGAAAATGTCGATGGAGAGGAAAGAGAAACGCATACCTGGATCCTGTAGATAGGGAGAGGATGGAGGGACGAGTAGTCCAAGACCCATAACGATACTGATAACCCAACTGAAATCAGAATTTTCAGGTAGTTCGAATATTTTCTGGGGATTTTTTTTCCTGAAAAAGGATGGAAAAGTAGACGAACCAGCAACACAATATTCCGCAGACGGCTCTACGTCGGAAATATCGGCGATAGTGCAGTGGATAGCGGATTACTATGAATTCATTCGTGGTGAAGACGAGCAGGTTAAATATCGTCAGCATGTTGCAAATACGTAGCACCACCAGGGCGAATGTAGAGGACTGAATAGAAAATATCAAATGACAAAAATAGAAGACTTCTGAAGAATGATGTAGAGGGAAAGGAAGGGTAAACTGGTCCTGGACTCCAATTTTCAGCGAAATTCAACGTTACGCCATCCTAGTCCATTGAAAAAGCACAGATCTCCAAAAACTTCCAGAAAGGTCCAGGCTGGCGAATTTTTCCTAGTTCCTTAGTTCTTTTCTCGGTTTCTTTTCCTCTTCACTTTTTCTTCTTCCGTTTTATCGACTCAAGATCCGAGAACAAGATGTAACACCTTTTCTAAACTAGCATTCACCTAAAAGCCACTTTCACTAACTGGATGCTTTGACCCCATCCACATTCCCTTCTTTCATATCTTCGACTAAATAAACATTTTGTTTACACCTGAACAGAAATTCACGTTTCTTCGAATTTTATGGTTACCATGGAGAAACCATGAGAGCGCAGCTCAACAAGGTCATGAAGTTATCTCATTATTCCAAAAGAGAGGAGGCGAGTCAAAACACTTCATTAAAGTTTTTTTTTTGAACCAACTGGTTGAGTTCGGAGAATTTTCAGACCCTATCAAGGAGAGCACCGTTTGGAATGTCGCTATTGACCTGAGTTCTCTCAGGTCAATAAAAAAGCCAAAATTCCAGTTTGGGTAATCGTGGACGTATCTCTTTAGCCTCGCTTGTTTTGCTTGTTATTACTTTTACAGGTACTTGTTCATAGTTTTATAATCTTTTCCTCACTCTATCGATTCTATACAGACACCGTCTTGATAGCTTCCTAATGCACAATAAATCGAAAAAATATACATATTACTGGGGTTATTAAACAGGATTTCTGATATTTGATTGCAAGAATCCATTTCCCAGACATTCCTTCTGGAACAAGCAGTACTGACTATCAATGAGAGGTAGATCCAGCTGCTAGTCACCGTACCCAGCCCAGGTGGATCGAAAATATAATCATGTTTGAGAAGATTCTGAGTTCAGAATGAGACTGTTCGTGATCTACTGTGGGAGGATCTCCCTGAATGCGCCCCCCTCCCCTTCAAACCCAGTCTATTAGTCTATGATAAACAGTTTTCTGTGTAAATCGTTCCTTTTAAGGTCTACAATGAGATATGAAAAGTTTTCCTGATCCCGCCGCACTACAAATTACAGCGGCACGGTATATTAGGTCATACTCGACAACAATATGTATTCAAGAATTGCGACAACCATTCATTTGCGACATTCAGGAACCAAACATCTTCCAAAAGGAAGAATTCAAATCATTCAGATTGAGCAGCAGATTCTTTATTGAATTCCGACCCTTCGCCCTTTTCCAAGTCAGCTCTTCAAATATTCACATTCGAAAGGCTGCAGGAATTTCTACTCAGGGCAAAAATGGCGGAACTAGCACTGGATTGTCCAAATGGATTCCTGGAAAATCGTTTTCAGGCAGCAACAGCAGTTTATAGTTATGTGATTTTCCTCACAGAGGGTAATTCAGTGAAGAAAAGAAACTAATGTCAAATTATCCAAATTCGCTCCGAGAAACTCCTCCCAGGCGCGAACCAAACCTATGTACTTGAGCTTTTCTTCTCCACTTTTGCTATGGGTTGGTGGGAGAAAAAATCAGCAAGTCTTGTCAAATGGCCCTAATCTCTTCCGAGGATTTTTCTTCCAACCTGCAAAAGCTGCTCAAGTGCAAACTTTCTAATTAAAGGTCATTTTGAATTCAACCGGAAGCCAGCAAATCCCAATTTAGAAAGCCAGCTTACCCTAAACAACGCCACTTTTGTGGATATAGACAAGTTTATTTTGTAGATGGTGTTGGCAAAGTAGGGAAGTCCATAGACGATTAGGCACAATCCTCTGGCCACATCCAGAACTGCACAGTGAAGGACAATCACGTAGAAGACGTTGGTAAGTACCCGACGGCGATTTCTGGAAAACCCACATTATCAAGTCGATGAAAAGGTTATAAAATCCTGAAAATACTTACCTAATAAGGGCTGTAATTACAAAGACGTTCAGTACAACGGAAAGAGCACCAAGTTGACCACATAAAAACACGGCCGTAGTCGCCATCTGTAGGAAAAAAATTAAAATTATTTGGTTCAATTACCAGTAATGATGTTGATTTCTCGAACAAAGGTCACGATTCGAAAGGAAGGCAGAAGAAGAAGCGGAGAGAAGCACTGGAAGATCAAACACTAGAGAGAACTGGACTCCTCAAGAGTGGGCTACGCACTTCCGGAAAAATGGAAAAACATCCGGAAATGTTCGCAACTGCCGCATGAAAGGAAACGGAAGGGAAAAACGGCCGCAATTCTGGGGAAAGCTCATTCAATAAAGAAAACGCCATAGTTGGTAGAAACGACCGGTGGGAAGACGTCTGGGAAAGTTTAGCCAATCGGCGGATGGAATCGGAGTTCTTTCTTATCGAGCGATTTTTTTATCCAGGATTTGCAAGAGAACGGAAGCAAAAAAAAACCTGGATGCTCACTGTTGCAAAAATTCCTAACTGGCAGTGAAAATGGATTTTTAATTGCGAATTTGCTCATGAAGTAGAAATAAGGTCTTGGAAAAGGCAAAGTCTAATAAATAGCTTGCCTAATGACCTTGGCAACCATAATCAGGAATATAGCGTGGGCTAGCTACTCGTTTAGTCTGGAATAACCTCTAATTCCTCTGAAACTATACGAATGAAGAGAAATCCGTGTCAGACAGGTTGGGTAAGCAGCGACACATGAGATGACGCTGCAGGAGTGGAAAAACGCGGTTGTCTGATGCTTGAAACACCGCCTCTTCTTCATTATTTCCGAGAGAAATCTCAACATTTCCAGCAGTAGGGCCTTTCTATGGGAAACGAAATGTCATGACATCAGAGATGAAATGGCGAAATTTCATTTCGTCCAACTTTCTTCTATAACGATGATCATCTGGTTTGGAGAAAAAAGCGAAATATGGAGCGAAATATGGAATAAATCTGTAGTCAAACATCATTAGTTAGGAGAACTTCCCAATCGGTTTTCCTGTGACTGGTGAATCTCATGAGATAACGGGGAAATTAGATGTGCGAAAATTTTCGCACTGACACTGAGAAAAAAAGGAAGGATAGCTCCTAGAAACTATGAAAAGATAGCTCCTAAAAACTATGAAAATAAACAGCACAGAACAAAAGAAATTGCTGACGTCAGTGTTCACCAGAGGATTTGCTAGAAACCTCACAGTAACGGCAATAAGCCAAAAATTCCCGGAAATTTCCAACTTTACGTTCAAAAGAACAGCATACGACGCAAAATGGCAAGGATTTGCTTTACTTTGGAAGGCATAATTTGTCCACTAGCCTTGTTAAAACCAACCATAAGTGGGTGAAAATATCCAAAGGTTTCTTCGAGAAATCGTTCAGGGACATGGAGATGTCAATAACTTTGTTTGTTTTAAATAGGGAAACTTACCTGCTGGCCTCGGGTAAAACCACAAATCTTATTAAGTTTCCGAAGCTTCGTTCAAGAAATCATCGGGGAACGAAAAGACACTAACATATCATTACGTATTATATGGTTGAACCCATCCGTGAAGTACTGAGACTTTATAACTAGTTAGTAGAGCGTAAAGAACGGAATGGTCACGTTGTCCAAGAAAAAGTGAGACGAACTCAAAGTATCATCAGCGGAACCGTTTTCCGTTTACTTAAACTCGTGGAGAGTTCGACGTCAAAAGACCAACAGCAAGAAAAAAACGGATGAGAAATTATGCTATGGGGAGAATTTCCAGGAACACGGAAACATCTTAAGATCTCAATGGAACTGGTACGATCTCGCTCGCATGTGACGTGAGTGAAGGCTAAGAAAAAGAAAAAGAAAAGCTGAAAAGCTTATTCCCTGTAAGACCGACCATCAGCATTTGCAAGCGTCAGTATGCATTTGTGGATTAACACGGTTCTTATTCAACTAAGGATGTGGTTTCAGGAGTGATTCTATCTACATAAGTGGCTTTGCCGATGCAAATCCTGCTCACATGACGTTGCTCCAGACTAATAGGATCGCAGCTGAGTGCCGCGACAAGCACGGTCCTCCAGCTCTTCAGGAGAAATTGAACGGATTGCTCCCACGCCTGCCATGTTGGCCCAGCTCTTGAGGAACAGGGATTCCCGAATCGCAGACAAGGACTTTCTTTGGGAGGAAATTTAGAGACTCGACAGAGCCTCAAATTGGGGAAGCGCGATTCTGCAAATAAGATAGTCAGGAAAAAGAGCTAGGAAAAGGGTGGGCAGAAAGCACATCAAGATGAAATTTTCTCGAAAATATTCAGGACTGGGGAATGGAATTCCAAAGATGGACATGCACCGATGCAGCGACTACCGTATGGTACGGAAAAGTACGGTATTTTCCCAGTGAAATAGGAGGAGTTTCTTCAAGATAGCACAGTGGACTTGATGGACACCAGCCCATCTCCTCCCTGGCTTCGACAGTGACTCCTTCTAGAAGTGAAGAGGAAATGAGAATTTTCCTTTTGGCAGCTGTGAAGCTTTGATGGTTCATGAGAAAAATGAAACTCTGCAAAATGAGAAAAGATGGTGGAAATTAAATTTTTTCCCTTTTGTATGGTTTTTCTTTCGAAATTTGTATCATTTTACAAGTATCACCACTTCACCGTGTCAGTCATCATGCATCTAATTTCTTATTCTTATTATTTATTACCCATTGTTTGGCTTTTATTGATACTTATTCATAATGACCGCGCTGCTATGCCTCATATCCTTCTATTACTTTTACATTTTCCTCGCTTCGCCGAAAAAATCTCTAATTTTCCCCAAAAAAAGAACCCTCGAATTTTCTATTTCCATTTGAAGTTCTCTTTGTCGTACTGCTGAGATTCGTTAAAGTAAGGGCATTTTCTTCCTCAGATTGAGAAATCTTATTATTATCACCATTTTCTCTAAATTTTGTTCTAATTGTACGACGTATTAATGGCTCTTCAGCAATTAAGGGACAAATGTCCAGAGATCCTGATTTTTTTTGAGAAAAGGACACAGCAATCTTGCAGTTCCGGAAAAAGGAAGGAACATTATATCCAAAAAACATATGAAATTGTGCATAGATAACGTGCAAGGTTAGCGTTTAGGGAACTGAAAAAAAACTTCCCAGGAATTTTCCAAGCCTGAGCTAGAGCGCGAAACCGAATATGGGTAAAGAATCCTAGAACAATAATTTTTGAAGTTTGGAGAAGAGACAAGTAGAGAGAGAGAGAGAGAGAGAGAGAGAGAGAGAGAAAGAGAGAGAGAGAGAGCAGTGCAACCCTATACATATATGTGGACGATATGGCTTTCTCTTTTCAAATGCGTGACCACCCCAGATTGAACCCTCGAATTGAACCCTTAAATTAGTAATTGAAGCGATTGAATTATTCAGTTCCATTCTTTCTCAGTTTCATATAAAAGGAAGCCTTTCGAAGTTTCTTAACCGCAACTAGCAAAAAAGGATGCTCCAAACATCTCCGGACAACTTTTCTGATCCAGAATGCTTACTATGATGGAATCTTAAGAGTTAAAAAATATTTATAGTTGTAAGAGAGCCACTAGTACATGACAACTACTCGTTTTTGACATTCTGCTTGCCCAAAGACTTTTGACGCAACCTATAGAAGAAGAGAACGTGCTGAACCTCGTGTAGTAGGTTTTCAAGGCAAAATACTGTGGGTAGACAGCATTCAGGATCCGGGAGCGACCCAGGACCCTGGAGCACGGACGGAGAACACTGAGGAACGCCAGCAGCTTTACGGAGTCGCCTTCAGCACGACGGACTGTCATATTTACACTAGCACTTTTTACAGTGGCTAATCAATGCGGTCGTGGAGAAATGAGATACTTCAGGAAAATGTTTCCCAAATGAGCGCCAGCGGAGACATAAAACTGGTCTGCTATTTTGAGAAAACCAAAAATCCATGGGCTCCGTGGATTATGAACAAAATGAGCAAAAACGGGTATTCGTGCACAGTCGCGCACGCTCTCATATACATATTTGTACACATTGTTTTTGTCTGTTTATTTAATTTTTCGTGCAGTGAAGTAAAGAAATGTGCTATATGCTATACTGCTCCCTCTGTATATTCTGTTACTAATTATTCTTATTCTTCATAAAATAACACACTACTATATGCAGCAATATAGCTAATATATAAAATATATTGGAATAAATACGGCGCAAAAATATGTATATAACAAACTCGTGATATACTATAATAGTAATACAGTAAATTTCACAGTATGTAGGAAGAATATTCTAGAAACTTCATCCTTACTTTATCGCGACGGATATCCTCGAACTCTGTGCAAGTTCGATCTCCTCTACCGCTTAAAGTAAGCAATTTTTTTGGAGATTATTTTATTAATACGTGCAACAAGTTTACATATTATACTTACTGTACTGTATTTGTTCTACAGGCAGGCGGCTACTAGGAACTAAGAAATACAACTTTCTGAACCACAGCGGCCTGGAATAAAGGAAAAAGGTTACTTGGAAGTAATTTCATAACCTGAATTGACGCATATAAGTCCATAGGCTCCTTTCGAGGTTCAGAGGCTTTAAGTCCATGAGAAATTTGGAAAATATTATATTTTCCACGTTATTAATGTCTTACACATTTTCCATACCAAAATCTTGGGAGAAATTATTCAGCCCACATTTTCCTATGAGGTTGATTGAAGAGAAAAGTCATACATTTTCCACTCAGTAACTCTACATTTTTACGGTTGCAGTAAGACTACTATACGAAATTGGGAGAGAATGATAATTTTGGCAGGGAATAAGCAATATGCTGTAACTACTACACTATTACAGTGATGCAAATAATATCTCTGGTAACGGTGCAGCACGAACGCAGCCCGAACGGCGTAATGGTTCGGTTAGAAACGCTAGCAGCCACGGTTCATAGCTGCTGCCTTCCTCCCGTTGATTGCTGCTCAAGCTGTCGACCCTTTGGCAGCAATTGCTGAAAGACGGCAGCAATCAAGGCGAGGATGGCAGCAACTGGCAACCGTTGCTGCTAGGGTTATTACCCAAACCATTACGCTGTTCGGGCTGTGTTCGTGCTGCACAGTTATCAGAGCTATAGTAGAATTCATATGTCAGTGGTAAACGGCATTTTTGTGAAGTACTATAACAATAATACAGTAAATTGCTACCAGTCTTTATCGTAACCTCACCAGTAAGGTATGATGCCTACAGTATACCTACCGTAAGCATACAAAGATGGAATTATTATCCGGAATTACCAAATAACAACTACAATAAATTGGGAGAAAATAATTCTTTCAAGGTCTTAGGGCAGAAAAGGAGAGGGAAGATCCGAAATTCGACTTGTTTCGAGAAGACATTCCTTGGATGAGTACTACCCGCTATACGTAGATTTCTGGATATTTTATTGGATATCCTGGATATACCCATTATCGGGGAAATAACTAAGAAGTGGACCAGACAAAGCATAAAGACATAAATGCGCATGGGCCTATATGTTACAAATGAATAACTAATAATAAATGAATAAATTTTCGAAAACGGAGTCATGTGAGTGAAGAGGGGATCATGGCGTCAGCTTTTGATGCCGAATCCTTAGTGCTCAAGAAATAATTCCTGAGATATTTTAGCGAGAGATAATATATGTAAAAAGATCCATCTCTGTACATAATCCAGGATGAGATATCCGGAGAATGTCAACAGGAAAACACTCAGTGGAGCTGCTTCCGTGTAGAAGCTGAAGTAGCAAAGGATGTCGCAGCCACAGCCCCCTCTTCAGATCCAGAAGAACACGACAGTGGTTCGGTTGATCGCAGGCGTGTGTCATCGCGCACGGCCGGCTGATGCTCTTTAACTCTCCAAAATAGAATTACGGACGCCTTTCATCGACACTACGACGACGTCTAATTCGATATGGCGAAAGAGTGTCACGCAAAAACTCACAAGAACTTTCCAGAAAAAATGTTCTTCACGCATAGCCCTAGCCTTTCTCGGTGAGCGAGTTAAAAATGAAACATTGACTAAAAAAATAAATGGTTGTGGATGTTTCTATTAAGCGGAAGAGTACAAGTCTGAAGCCTCCCAAAGGTTCAGTTGAAAAACAGTAAGGAGCTCAGCAAGCTAGGTAGGTGGAATTTGAAAGGAATCTGGTCAGGACCCGAGAAAGAGAGCTGCAGTTGCTCAGAATTTGCTAGAAATTGAGCCAGAAAACGTCAAATTCCTTCGAAATTCATGCATGATTTGAGAAATGAAATGTGAAGAAAGAAATGTGTTCAAGCTGCAGACAGCCAACTTTTTCAAAATTGCATGATTTAATTGTGAAGTTCATCCGAAAATTATATGGAAACAAATGGGATTTCGTGACACACACCATTTCCGGTGAAATTCTCCAGTATTTATCCGGAAACTGACGGTGTACAATCGCCAGAGCGGAACGCTTACAATATATAGCTTGAATTATGGTACTAAAACTAGCTGAAAACTCAACTTCTCTTCCTTTTCCTGTGAATACAGTGATGCGATGTCAAAAAGCCTGGATTGGTCGTGTTCTTCTGGTGTATTGTACCGCTGAGATTGAGCTGCAGCACGAAATTCTCGTGGAAGTTTTCCCATTACCGTATATCTCTGGTGATTAGACAGAAAAGGTTTCCCGAAAAACCCTTGAGGACAGCCGCTCAGTCGTGTGTTCCGTAAAAATTCACCAGTTTCCGCCTCTTGTGGTTGGCTTTTTTAAAACATAAATCTTACTGTTTAGAGAAGAAAATCGACTTTTTTTTTTCGAGTTGTTGGCGAATTCCGAGTAGATTCGTCAATTTTCGTTAGGGGAAGTTCTACCTCCTTTAGGGCAGCGATACCCATATTTTTTATCAGAACTCGGGCGTTGACTATTAAGGTTGATTCTCCAGGATTGAGCTTATTATTAATTTATGCACACCATAATGACTTTCTGAGCAAAACTAGAATATAAATCAACAAACTGTTACTCCATTGACCTCAGTGAGATGTATACATACGAAATTTTTAGAAAATTCAGAGTTGAGGTGCTCTAGGAAAAGCCATACTCTACAGTAACCGGAGATGTTCTGCAGTAGCAAAGGAAAAATGGACGTCCTCCGTCCTTTGAAAGAAAGAAAATTGAAGGCGGAACCTCATTTCCTAGTTTTTTCTCTTGCCAAAGGTTTTCTTAGAGACGAGCTACTCAGAATCTCCATTAGCATGTTCCAGACCTCACAAAACGAATGAATTTGAGGCTGGTGCCTACTGGAATGTTCTAGAAAGTAGCGAAAGAAGAATGTGTTGGATTTGGTGCAAAAATAGCATTCCATTTGAGAATTAGAAGCAACGAAGGTTTCTTACACCTTTCTGTTCGAATTGAGTTTTTACTTTAGGCAAATTCTTTGTTTCGGGAACAAGAAGAGAAACTCGTGGGAATCCATCCATTTTTCATCTTGTCCTGCTTTCAACACAGCGAAAAACGCATTCGCATCAGTGAATCCCAGAATTTTCAGTGGCAAACGCCCCGGTGCCCACTCTCCACCGTTATAACAGAGTCTCGTTCCGTTCTTCCCTATAGCCATAGCTGTTTTTCCTGAATGAACCCATTGTACTCGCACGATATCCGAGACAAAGCAGTAAACAAACAAATTTGTAAGGAACTGTTAGCGATGTTTATGCCGCAAAGACTAGATAGCCGCAGGCGATGCCGATGGCTTGGCGACTCAGGAGTTAGTCACAAGGAAGCTGCTGCTAATCAATCTAGGAACTTCTTATTAGCTAGTAGGTAGAGACAGCGTCATATTAGGAAAGAAACCTTCTCACTAGTAGATATTTCAGAGAAAAAAATTCTCATTCAGTAATGGAAGCACGCGTAGGACATGAGATGGAGATCGACAGATTAGGGTGGAGAATCGATCTAATGAGCAATAATCCTTAAATATAGAAAATTAAAATCCAGGCCTGGGCTCAGATCTATCGTGCATGCTATACATAGGCACTTTCAATGAAGCGTAACAAAATTCACGGAATTTCAAAAATAATCCTTCTTCACACCTCGATCTCGCTTACAGGGTAACCTCATGCAAAATGACTCGTTCCCCATTTTGATATTGCTTTTTTTCTCAGAAAAAAACTTCCTCCAGACGTCTTTCGTTAATTTTTTTTGTTCGTTTCGGTTCCGACATCTGCCAGACGTACATATCACTCAGTGGCTTGTTCGTTGTTCCGGAAAAAAAGCCACCGAAACTCAGACGTTCTTGAGTTCTCATCGAAGGGCTTCCTCATCAAACAAGTGCAGAGATGAAAGTTTTTCCGAGGATGCACATCTTCGATTACCCATGTCAACAGAGCAGAAGCAGCCAAAGATTAGTACTATATCTTAAGACACCGAAAAAAGCTCAGACAACGCAGTGCAAGCTCCGCTGCAGTGGAGAGCAGCCATCAAAGAATACTTATACTCCTTCCTACACTAGACTTATCCAAGATTTTCTGAAGCAAATCTAACAAACTGACGATCATTTCCGTCCGAAAAAGCTCGTTTTGCGAACTCGTCAAACAAATTCCATCGAGCCGCTGGAAACTCTTACTCCTACTCTTACTTGCTGCCCAAGAACATTTCTATGAGGGAAGGTTCATTAGAGAAAATGTACGTCTTCCATGTATCCAATCAGCTGAGTGCTTTTCTGAGAATGAAGACTAGTCGTGCCTTGTTTCTGGATAAAGCAGTTGGGAAAAAAAATCGCGAATGAGAGTACTGGAAAGCTTATGAGTATTTTCGACTTATGAGTGGAAATGGAAACTGCACTTTTAGAGGGAAATAGTATTAGTCAATAAATATTGTGAATAGTGCCGGCATACATGGACCAGTTCTACAAGAGGCTGTCCGACTAGTGTTCAAGAATTTGATCCCGACTGGATAAATTAGTTGTAAACTGACCGTGCATTTAGTGAAAGAGAAATCAGTTGCTCAAAACAAAATGAACAACCTTGAAATCTTGTATCGGACAATCATTTGAGCAAGAAATTTAACCATAAACGTTGCTACGCCATCTAGAATAATTGGGGATATTATTCTTTTCTTTACCACTTTTTTACTCGTGTAGAAGCGTGATTATTTGCTCGTTCATGCTTTGATTGAGACCGAGGCATCGCCAAAAAAAAAACAACTAGAGATGTCAAGCAGAACTTCGAGAAAATTATGAAGAAGAGAGTGGAAATAAAAGAAAAAACAGTTCACCTAGCAACAGGTGGAAAATCCACGAGAATTTTCATGAAGCTTGAGGTGATCCTAGCTCTGTTGACAGACGAAACTGCAGGTCGGATATTCGTGCACAATTTGTGAATTGCCCCGCCCACTGAACAAGTGAAATCGGGTGGCGGTCAAGACGTACGCCGCGACGCGACCGCCCGCACGCGTATGCTTCTCAGGTTCAGGGTGTTTCTTCGAATTCGACGCACTAAATGACATTGCTGACCACCTCCTCACAGTTTGTGGGTTCCGATAACATGCATCTGTCCCACTTTTAGAAAAGTTGTCCATATCCACGCAAAACTGCTCATACCCTCGAAGACTGCAGCCGCGACGCGCACATGAATCGACCAATCACAGACCAGCAGCGTACCCCTTGTCACGCAGCCAGTGAAATCGCACATCTCGGGCGTCGCGGTTGGAAGCGTTCCAGTCCAGCTTGGGTAATCGGTGTTTGGTCGCCGGATCTCGCACCACGTGAGTTTCGAGGCGTTTTTCTAGTTTTTATTTTTTTTTCAAGACGCGTCGTTTCATGGGAGTGATTAACGAAGCTGGCTGGTTTTCCTACAAGTTAATCACCATAAGCATAGGCTCGGGTCCCGACACGAAACGGAAATTAGGATTGTGTAGGAGATGTTCCTACGAATCTTAGTTCGTACATTCCGGCTAGAGAAAATATGGATATCTATCAGATCTAGGACCCCCAATTTTATAATTTTCACTTCGTTAGGAAGAGGATGCAAGATTCCCAGGATTCGACTTCTATGCGTTTCCGCAAAGACCCAAGAGGAATCAGGAAACAGGAAATACTAGTGAACATTGCTCTGTTCCCGAATTATTCGGGGAAAACTGCCGATGCATGCGGAATTCACAAGAATAACAGACTTTTGCCAACGAATAAGGCAAAAATACGTCTGACGCGTGCTCCCTGCATTAATATTGTATGTTGCATTGTCCTGAGTTGGCTTTTGCGCCAAATTTATGGACCAACGTCGAGTGTATACATCCGGAAGGCATCAGAATCCCGAGAACGACAAAAGGGAGAGTATTAGAAGAAATTTACCTGGGAATTTGTTTTTTTTTGCCGGGAATCAAGTAAAAATATACAATTCAAAGCAGCACAGCATTACTTTGCCTACAGCTTGTTAACAACTTGCTTTCACCCTTTCTTGTCGAAAAGTTGCCAGCCATGGGCTTGTCGACAACTTGCAAGCCAACGACTAAGTGCTTAGCAAGTTTTCTACAAGCTTTGGGGTGACAACTTGTCGACAAGAAAAGGTGAAAGCAAGTTGTCAACAAGCTTCGGGTCGACCAATTTTCAGATGCGGTCAAGCAACTTGTTCCATGGTTTTGAGTACGTGCTCACTCGTTACCGCATGCATCACTGAGGTTACCCAGGGTAAACATGTCAGCAACTCAAAAATTTACCCACAAATGATATGGGCGTCAACACTCCTAGCCTGGGTAACTTCAGTGACGCATCCTGCCCCACATAAGTGGATAGTTGGGTAAACAAACAGACATAGGTAGATAGATGAAATTTTCCTCCCCGATTGCCCTTGTCCTTCTTACACATATCCTTTGAATACCTCTAATTGAATCTGTTTCGAGGATCTCAGTGAAAGAAATGATAGAAAATAAAGAAGGAAATGATGACAGAACGGCTGGAGTCTGTTTGAGTTACTATGATAAATTACAACTTAAGCTGGTTTCCACCGGGAGTACACTTGCTCTGAATTACCTTGAAGTTCTTATTGTTTTTGAGGAACAGATCCTTATTAGTCCGAGATTTCGCACTTTATAAAACATGAATAAAAAATGAAGGAACCTAAGAAATCTATCGAGGGTAAACTAGCACTCCTGTTAGACATATGGGACTAGGGAATAAGTAAAGAGTTATTAAAGCTTACTGCGCTTATTGAACCGTATTTCATTTTCACCTCATTGTTCAGCAGCACAGGCAAGCAGTTATGCCTTTTTGTGTGTGGTAGGCGCGTTCCTGCAAGATGCTTTCTGGTTTATGGCCATTTTCACAATAAGAGATAGTTGGAGAGATTCTAGAGAAGAGAAGAAAGCGGAAAAATGTAAGCAACTGCAGAGGATAGCGATAAAGCTACAAACACAGATATTGAACTATCATTTTGATTGAAAGGAGCCATAATCGGGAATTTAATACAGAATATTGCGGAGTTAGTGTATTTTATAAATATCATGGCGATCACGACGTTCCACAAAGAGTTAGGATTCTCAGGATGTCTTTGCAGAAACTCTGGATCCTTCACATCTCTGAAATCAGAATTCAACTCAGCCTGAGATGGAATGTGGGTGGCAGCTGCACGAATAAACAGGAAGATGTTAAGCGATTAAGTGATCACTACCAAGACAGAGATTTGTAGAGTAAGTGAAATTTATGCATATCAGTCCTTCATGGAGAATTTATGCGAATTCCATGCGATCTGCACCGACTTTTGCATATATATGTGCACAGGATGTGCATGGCGTATGCGTGATATTGCCACAGAATGGCATGAAACATGCATGGAATGTGCAGTGCGTGTGCACAGAATTTAATGAAATGTGCAGCACGATGTCAATTTAGGAGCATAGCCCAATGTTTGCATGATTTCAAACACCTGCACAGTCAGGTCCAGCACGTGTTTTTCTTCGTGCACGCTTTGATTTTCTGATGCAAACAACATGCATAATGACGCGTACTTCGTGCACATCCCATGCCAATCACGGTATTCTTGTGCAAGAATCCTATACAAGCATTCGTTATTTGTTTGATGCGCCACACAACCTCATGTGTGGAACAACCATCACTTCAAATAAATCAGAAACAAAAACAAGATTCTTGTTCAGAGTGATAGAGCTTTCTCCTCATTCCTTGTTTTTTCAGTGTCTTCCTTGGCATTTCTTCACATTTTTCCAGGATCCACAATGGAGGAGCAGCTGAGTGGCGCAACCCCTTCAGAGACCAATGTTACAACTCAGCACTCTAAGGAATCAGAGATTGGCGCTTGTGAATTTTTCAATGCAGGGATTCCACCCATAAGGTACATTTCTGCGATGGTCATTCTATCCGGGAAAATGCCGGAAGTGCATGCGATCTCTAAGCAATTAGAAATGAATTGCAAGAGGGGCAGATTCCGTATCCAGATCCTTCGGAATTATATTTTTTCGAACGATAAATTTATTATCTGTAAGAAAGGGTGGTGATTGGTAATTCGAAAATTTCTATATGATGTTTTTTTTCTACCCTTACACTCGATTTTCACGGGAATTAGATGATATGCACATGAATCCAAAGAAAAGATGAACTAGCACGAAGTTATTTGCAACAAATAAGTACGTACGTGAATGCATACAACGAGTTTTTTCGTGAAGCCAAGAGTTATTTGACGCACTAAACAGTTTTACAAATCCCTGAGGAGGAGAGAAGACAAGAAAATGAAGGTACACTTTCCAAGACACGTGTATTAAATGCAAAGAATCAATGTGAACGGAGATCGATTCGGAAGTATTACAGTGGACGTCAACGGAGGTGGCCCATCCGCGGCCTCGAGAAGAACGCAGCGCGACCGCACCGCGTGCGTCATCTGCTGCCGCAATCCTATTCCTAATCGCTTTCTTTCCGATTTGTTCGGAAATCCTTAAAATCGGGTAGAAAAGCTGGTAGATATAGCATAACACAGCAGAGAACATCGTTTATGACGCGCGCGGCGCGGTTGCGCGGCGTATTTCTCGCGGATGAGCCACCGCCATTGACGTCCACTGTATATAATCTTCAAAAACAATGAGCCGTGGGAATAACAAGAGGATATGCGGAGCCTACGCTATTTTTCTAATTCGTTGATTAAAAGATGACCTTGGTAACCGAGGGAACCAACGAGATCTGAAGGAAACAGTTTTCTTCCTAAAAGGAACCTCTCGGATCGAGATTCCCTAATATAATACGTATGCCAAATCTCAGAAACTTAAAAAAAAACTTCTGGGCACCGAAGCTTGATCTAACGGTCTTTATGACACTAGAGCTCCAGGGCCAGCGTCACCCCGCATTGGGAAAGGGCTGCGATTCATGATCGAGCACACGGGGCACAAAAAGACCACACATGGATGACTCTGCACTTCCTAAGCAAGGCAACTGGAGGCGGCTCTGCAGTGGCCGAGAATACTTCTACCATTGGCGCTATTAAAGGCGCATATGCTCATATTGGCCGGCACAGGTGCCCAAAAATTTCTGAGAAGACACTCACGGCGGCTACGCAGCGGAGACAGCTTGCAAAATGATGTGCAACATACAAAATTATGGGTAAAAAAACGTGTCACAAGGGGCTCATCAGTCGAAACCAAGCTCAAAGGCATCGAACAGCGGATTAGAAGAAGATCAGTGTTTTCCACTATCAATCTTGACGTAGGTATATAATCACCAGCTTTCGTGTAAAGAATAATGTTTTGAAGAGTGCCGCAAGATCAAGCAGCGGAAATACGCTTCGTGATAGGACACCTATTACTTGTAGTAAAAAAATGTTTTCAGAAATACTTTCTAGCAAGGAATAACAAGTGTTTGCTTACAAGCAGCTATAGTCAACAATGACGAAAAAATTACGTCAAAAATGGCTAATTGCGCCCTTATCGGCTTGGCTAAGTTAGGGATATTTGTAACTGTACTTTTAAAATTGAGGAGAGATATATGACATGCGAAATAATATGTGGTGATTAATGATAATCATAATGCAATAGCATGTAGTGTATAATAAATAATATCTGCAACAATACAGTAGAGGCGTGTGTGATATATTAGGTTGTCGGAAAAGTTTCCCACCATTTTTGAGCTGTCCTTTCAAACTTGTTGTTCTTTTTCAAAATAATCAATAATTACACGATAAAGGTAGCATCATTATTGAGAGGAACTCCGGCCATAGCAATGAGGTTTATTGGCAACAGCTGCGAGTGAGTGATTTCACTTTAATTCCACCAAACACTGAGCATTGCCTTCTATGGGTAGAGTACTCGTTTTGCCACCAGAACCCCAGTATACCAGCAACTAAGCCACCCGCACTTTCTCATGTGAATTACCTAGGAAGACCACTTCTCGCCACTATAAACCAAGTTTTCGAGCGAAGCGGAAATCTTTAGAGAATTCAAAAAGTTTAGGCATACATCTCCCAGTACTTGAGGCTGTGGCAGCTCAGATCAGGCTGAATACACGAGTCGTATCACCTTGTCTCTCTGAAGCGATGTAGATGAACAGCTATTGCATTACATTGGGTTATTTACTCCATTACTGGAAGATGGAATACTTAATATGTCTGTTAACAGATTCAAGCTACACCTTGACCATCGACTGAAGAAACAATAGTAGCTTTTCCTCTGTTTACATTGTAATCTTACTGATATTTGTATTTATCTGTGCCAGATATTGATTGTATTACATGCGTGAACTCCGCTCTCCAAAATAAATAAACAAATAAATAAATTACGATAGCATTGAAGTTCCTTCACTAGCTCACAGGCATCACGGTGTACTCTATTCAAACAGCTCCAGGAAGCGCTCTCCAACCACTCTGACGGTTCGTCCAAATCCTAGTCTATCTCAAGCCGAGATCGCCGTCTTCAAATCCGTGGAACCAAATGTTTACAGTGCAGTAAGAGCCAGTGGAGGGGCCTGTCTTACGAAGTATATTTCTTGTCGCATCGCATTCGTTACCGTGTTTTATGAGTTGTCAAAGGAGAAGCCGCCGAACATACTCCTAGTCAATGACGAACATTTCGGCCATAACCGTGACGAAATGCGGAGGGAAATTTGATATAAAAAGACAATTGCCTAGCCTTCATACATGTTATGGATAAGAAGTTCCTGAACAACTGCGAAAAGATTGGCGAGAAGAGAAAGAGAGTGGCCGGAAACTTTTCCGACAACCTAATACAATGCTATAAATTATTTAATATGATATACATATTAGATGACAATATTTTACAAATATCTATATGTACACAATAAAATAGCTAAATATTCATAAAATTAATATTTGATAATATTTCTGTTATCATACTTAGTATGATAACATAGTTTTTGGAAAATGTACCACATGTTTATTTGCAAGAAGTCTATCATCGGCAAGAAAAAATGACGTTGGAAAATGGTTAATTATGCCTTCACAGGTATGTATGATTAGAGGAACTTCGCAATTGTACCTTTACGGGTGTGGTATTTTGAAAATATTTAATAAAAAAATAAAAATAAAGTATTTGTACGCAGTAGTAGGTGTGGTACAGCAATACGAAATAAATAAAGCAAAACAGAGTAGTAATCGATAATATATGCACAGTAGTAGTGTGTAGTATACATCATACCTACACTTATATAGGAGCATGCGTGTTCTCTAATATATACCTTCATCATGTACGATGTTCTTTGTAATAGATAAGGAGATGAGCTATGGAATCCTGATTGTACGACCTCATAAAGCAAAGAATTCCATGAAACCTGAGCTTATTCATTCGATTCATCATATATAATGTGGTGCGTGGGCAATAGATAAGCGGATGAGTTATGAAGTCCTGAAAGCATAACGTCATGAAGGCAGGGAATCCAGGAAATGAGGTCATCTACTTGAACTCGAGAAATAATCCGCTCACCGCTGCAGACGCGGGAAAAAGCAAGGATTGGAAGCCTACGAAGGGATATAAGCCTAGTATGATCAGCTCAGCGATAATCGGAGGAAGTGTATCTGCGAGGATGCGTTCGCTTATTTCAGGATGAGCATCCGCTGATCATAGTGTTTTCCATTTCCAAATTACAACAAGAATATTCTCATAGAGCATGAGTAGGTATAGAGGATCATCTTCAAGTTCTTTGGTACACTTACGCAAAACATTTACCCACGAATCAAAGAACGCGTGCTGTCCTTAACAAGTTCTCTGCAGATTTCTTACTGCTTATCCGCCTGGTGTATGTACTTTCCTGGGGCTCTTCAGTAGAGAAGGTGGATCTTTGAAAGTCAAATTTGCAAACTTTTTTAAAAACAAGCAAAATAGAAGAAAAAACTTCAGAGTCTTACAATAACAAAATTTTGATGCTAATAAAACGACACTATTTTCTATTATGATATAGGTGGCAGAAGTAAATAACATAGAGTAGAGGAATTGCGTGGAAGAATTAAGCTAGAGATCAGTGTTGCTTTTCAAAACAAGTTTTATCGAAGACACATTCACATCTTGGAGAACATTTTGGAAGACACTTCCAAAACATGAAGCTTCTTTACACGAGTCACGGGAAATGAAAATCTTTAATAAATCCACTGATCAAAAGCATAGATCCTTCCCTGTCTCGCGTTGCTGCTTGGAGAAGGTTGTTTCCTCAGAAAGAAAAAAAATCCGGAGAAAACACCTTCAGAAACAATTTCAGCTATTGTTTGGCAAGAGCAAAATGTAGCCATGTCAATTGCTCCAACTTGTGTCGGACAGGTGCTGCGACAAGCTGTCAGGCGATACATTTAGTTCCATGGATCCAGTGGTTGACAGCTTGATTAGCAGCTAGTCTTCAAGATTTCACCATGTGATTGTCGAGGATCAGCTAAAGTACAAATGTGTTTCCTCAGCATCGAGGATGACGTGAAGGAAGCGATGGTCAGAAGTCGTCCTTATACATTTATAGAAGTCGAATTCATACACAGAGCAGAGGATGACAGCTCATCTTGCGCTCTGATTGCTTAGAATGAGCGTTTAGTGCCCTCTTGAGGTCTTAGCAAAAAATGGTAATACATTACATATTGTAGAATACTAGCACCAATTTGGTGGTAAAGAGAAAGCAATGAAATAATCTTAGGACTATAATGTGTGATGATCAAAAATTCGATTTTGAACAAATCGAAAATACGGATGCTCGAGCAAAAACGAGCAGTATAGCGGTGGAGGAAAGAAAAAATAGCAGCAGAGCTCACTTCATCTCAAACTGAATCACTAGTGGAACTAACTAAATTATTTGGTTTTTATTCAGTCTTAGCAATAAGTAATATATGTATATCATGCAGTACTCAGAGTGATACAGTATGCCAACCGTAATCCACGAATTTGGTTACATGATACAAAATTTCAGTCGTATTCAAACTGGGCGGGTGAAGTAACTCCACTATGCAAAATTTCAGGAGATTCTGGCCTCGGAATCCCCATTTTTGGCGTGGGACCCACTGGTGGGTCCCTTGGTCCGTGGTGGCCGCCAAGATGGGACCCACTCGTAGTCCCATTGTCGTCAACGTGCTAATCTCGAAATCAGGAGCAGACTCTCACGTGAGCGCCGTCGCCTGGTGCTAAGCTACTGCTACGTAAGGTTGATCATATGGATAATGCTTGTGAAGTGCCAGCAAAGAAGTACTATAGTAGCTGACAAAAAGACATTTATTGTCATTATTAGTATTATTGAAGTGTTATTATTACCAAGGCAGTGAATACTATCATATTACTCGTTGAATTACCCCACTTAAGCATTCAACAAATATTATACTTTCTAAGAACACAATACATTTTGAATAACCGAATTATGAGCATATCGATTTACATAACTACGTACATAGGAGTTTACTACGGGGTTTTTGTGAGCTAAAGAGTGAGATGAGGAAGTAAAACTACATCGCAGTATCCGTTAAGTGTCCAGGAGTATGCGCTAGTGCATGTTCTCCTCATGCCACCTGCAAGATTTTATGAGAACAAGACTTCTTGCCTAACAACCACTGCTACACCTGTTCGACACGAGGTAAACCAAGCGACAACACCATCTTTTTGCCCTAAGAACAAATATGTGGTTTACTGTTACCATATCTATTAGAATTACTATTACTACGTATAAGATTTTGCATCATATCACACCGTAAGGTCGCTACATCTTAAAGACTTCGCAGCTGTCGGAAGAAAATCGACTAAAGGCCTGAAAAGAGGGAGGTGAGGGCGCGCAGAGGGTATTCAATCTTCGAATCGCTTCAGATTTTTTGCCCTAATAAGGAGATACCTAGGACAAAGTAATAGCCTCATTCAACAACCCGGAAGCGGATGCTTTATTAGGGATCTATACCCATTCAAGAACATCTGCTGTTGTAGGAAATTCTGTTGCGCTGATTCAACGATCAGGAAGTGAACAATAAAAGAGGAATAAGGTCTACTTGTATATAAAATATGTACATAGGCCAATTAATTTATGAGATAATGGGATAGGGCGTCTTCCACAAGTGGAGAGAAACGCTAAACGGAGACTGAACGTCTTCAAGTGGTCAACAAAGAATAGGATAAGATACATGTAATGATTTGTACAATGGGATATATCCTTGTTAATTCTCATATTTTCAAAATTCACGGATGTATAGAAAACTCCCAGGAACAGCTGCAAACTTCTAGATTTTTCATCCCGTCAGAGCTGAAAAAAAGACTATCAGCTAACTAGTCATGCAATACTTGTTTCCCCATGCAACAACTGCCACAGTATCAATTTCCGGATTATTTTCACGCGGTCTCGGAATCCTCGAACTTGTAAGTCTTCGTTCCGGGAGAAACCCCTCAGTTCATTGTGGCGATGCGATTCAAACTTCAAGAATGTTATGCGAAGTCAGGAAATTGCGAGTGAGACAGCCGCGCGGAGTTCAAACGTCGACCTCGGGATCTAATGAGTTCAACGGAAGTGCTATCAGATACGGCGATGTAGGGGTTGAGACAAAGGATCTCGATGAACGCGGACTGGGGCAAAAAGGTGGGGAAAATAGATGTGAAATATTCCTAGAACCGAGTAAAAATCGAATAACTCAATTTATTTAATTATTCGTTCAAGACTAGATCCGAAGGATCGAATGTTCAAAAGAAAAAAAGATGATGAACCCTGTACATATGCCTCCTCATCATTCCTGAAAGGCTGTATTGCTCCCTCTTTTCAAACATCCAAACTACTGACTTATACGAAATCGAATTTTGAATGAATCGATGGGTACAATGCATTATTCGGTCCTAACTATGCAAATATGCAGGAAAAGCATGGAATCAAACATGCTTCACTGTAACTTGTCCGAGTTCGAATTTAAACTTTCCTTGATTTGCTAGAGAAATTCTCTCTCAGAAAACTTTTCTGAGAGAGAATTTCTCTAGCAAATCAAGGAACAGTATGGAATTTTTCTTATTTTCCAGTAATTTAGGGCGATTTTCCTGGGGAAACAAGTTTCCCCATGAAAACATGCGTGTGTAAATCAGTTCACTAGTTCACTAGTTAAAGCGAAAACGCAAAAATTAATCACTTAATCCCATCATGAAATTTAAAAACATGATTCTAATTCCTCGACGAGTTTCTGCTCATCACATGATAGTTTACCAGCTGTTTTCTCAGCTTGAAAATTAGTTTTTTTTTCGTGGAAAAAGAAGTTCGAAGAGCTAATGGAATTCCAATCATGTAAATTAGAAAATATTGAAAAACTGCGAAAGCTACGTATGGACTGAGGGATTCCAGGGAATTTTTGAGATGTGCGTTTACACATGTAGGCACGTATAATTCAAGTTTTTCGAAGCATTCATGCCATAAATATTATTGTGGGTTTTGCTACCCAGCACAATATTTTCCACGTTGTTTGCTCAGCTGCTGCTGCTTTTTTGTCAGCTTTGGCACCCAATAAAAAAAGTAAAATCAAGTACATAACTGATCAAAATGATCAAAAGGCTTGCCTTGTAGCGAAATGTGCATTTTTTTTTCGAACGGAAAGTGCTAGAAAACTGAGATTTTCCACATATATCAAAAGGGGACAGTCTTAAAAACTAGATACGTAGAGAATGCGCGAGCACCCTGTGGCTATTTATACCTGCAAACGAAATAAATAGTAAGCTTATCTACTAAAGATCACTAAAGGACCGTTACGTCATCGCTACTTCCCATTAGAGGTAATTGAATGGCGAACATTCCAATTTAAAAGTGCTTTTCAGGAAGAATATGGTCGACCAACAATAAGGATACGAAGTTTTTGTAGAAAGAAAAGAAAGACAAGATGATGAAAGTGATAAAATAGAGAGCTGGAAAGTTAGCACGTTGTCGCTGTTCATACTGACGTTCCCAAGCCTGTAATGGAGGAAGTGAACGAGATTCGCCTGCTGATGACAGAAAACATCTCACATCAACATCAGCAAAATGGATCTCACTTTATTATTTTGTCGTATTTTGATTGAAATTCCATCCTGTCTAGTGATTATTGAGACTTCGAGTCGAGCTTTGGACAACAATCAAGCCGGGAAGTTCATTCAGCCTATCTCCACAGCAATTGGAGATGAGTTGTTTCCAAACAAAAATCAACCAAGCTTAATTAAAATCGGTGAAAAGGTAAAATTGTTAACCCAGTCTGGGTACGGAGCAAGATTAATGGATAGTTCTCAGCGGTGACGACCAAACACAACTTTGGGACAGTTTAATTACCTATATGCTTATTTAGTCATTTATTTATTTCATGTACCCTTGATTTATCCTGGATATAGGAGGAAGTGAAATCCAGAAAAAGACACGTGAAATTCCCGAGAAGTAAGGGAAATATTCATATTACTCGCTAGCCGAAATCAATTCTCACGGTCTCGTCGAGAATATGGGAAAAACAAAAAAAATGAACTTGACTTCTTGCAAATTTCTTGTAGAATCATTTTTTTTTCATGGGTCAAAACAAATTTTCTGAGGAAACGATCAGAAAATCCGATTAAAATTACAGTTACTCGAAATTTTTGACATACTCCCCGAGGAAACAGTGGGTAAAATAGGATTTTTTTGGACCTTGGCAACAGTTTTGCAAGAATTGAAGAAAAAAAAACTTAATCCGCCACTAATTTCTTCGTTGATCGTTGAAATGGAGAAAAAATTCATGCTGCAGTGTTTATATTATCGGCTCGTATATGTAGACAGACCGCCGCTGAACTCATTAGAGGGTAATTTT
Organism: Ancylostoma caninum; assembly: GCA_037903475.1. Classification (NCBI taxonomy): domain Eukaryota; kingdom Metazoa; phylum Nematoda; class Chromadorea; order Rhabditida; family Ancylostomatidae; genus Ancylostoma; species Ancylostoma caninum. The sequence continues at coordinate 148,476 of JBAJFG010000214.1, read as the reverse complement.
CCACGAATGGCCATGAGGGTAGCAGTTACGGTAAACATGGATTACTGAGAATAACTCGGACGCAATGAACCCAGACACGCCCTCAACGCTCATGTGTCCGCCTACACCCAGCGAAATGTCAACAGACATCAACAATCAGAGAAATCCGGAGCCATGGGGCATAAGCAGACCCCAAAAATTCAGGGAGATTTGCATTTCAGAATACATTCAGAAACTTCGTTGACGCTAGAACGGAAAATAAATCAGGTCTGCAAGGAGATTTAATTTAGTGTTCACAGGTTCGTGATGGCGTCTGAACAAATGAAGAAGGCAAATTTTCCGAAATCATTTGGGACTGCAACATGAATGCAAGGTCGTCGTTGAGATTTGATGGGTAGGGAAGAAAGTAGTGTAGACGATGAATGTTCTTGTCAAAATAATGAACAAGGCCAATTGCTTCTACGGAGGAATGGAAAGAACCCGTTGTCCCCGCTGATGAAATTTGGTGGGGCACCGGTGACTCACTCAAAGGTGGGTGGACACGAGAACGATTCATTAGCAGATAGAAGGAGACGACTTAGCCTAGTTCAACTGGTGTAACCACTCAATTCTTCCGATCTCCGAAAAGCAAATTATTTGAATAAGGGAGTCTAACGGAGGTTAAAAGAAGTAAACAGGTCGTTCGAGAATGAGAGGGTGAGTCACCGGTGTCTCACCAGCCTACATAACCAGAAACAATGGGTTTTCTCCACAACTAAATGGGTTACAAACCGGTTAGATCAAGAGGAATCGGAAGAATTGAATGGGTAAACAAAAAAGCCTTGATAAGTTTCCTACCCTTTCCTCATACCCGTCCCCATGTCCACCTTTAGGTGAGTCACCTGTGTCTCATCAATCCATATAAACGGAAGCAGTTGATTGTTCCCACAACTGAATGGGTTTCACGTAGGATAGTAAAGGATCAGACGAATTAAACTGGTAGACCCCCAAGGCTTGGGTGATTTGATTCCATGTCTCTTTTGTATGAATCACCGGTGCTTCACGAACCCACGTGAACGGGGACAACTGTGTCCAAAACCAGGTAATTTTACAGTAATCGAAAGACCAAAAAGCTGTTCAGAAACACTTTATTTTAAACGGAGAGCAGCAGGTGTCTCACCACAATGATCACCCGTGCCTCACGCCAGAATGTTCTGAAACCCAGCCCATAAAGAGGGAGCATGAAACACCCAGATCAAGGAACTCAAGGATGTCGTTCATTTATAGTCATCAAATTCCCAAAGGCAATTATAAAAATGTCGCAAACTCGCGGTGACTCTACAGTAATATTGAAACGAGTCTGCAGCGAAATGTTCTGACTGACGAGGAACCGACAGAAAAAGCGTGTCACATCACTTTATACGCCGAGCAACAACTGTAAAGGGTCTCCGCTCTCAGAGCAGCAGTATCGAAACGGCCAGGGAAAAAATCCGAGACGAGGAAGTCCAATTTCACCCTCATTAAAGATATCCGTTCCAGTCGTAGTTATTGCACATGCGTTTCGAGCCGCGGTGATGCATCACAGATCTCACAGGAAATCTGTAAAGAAACGTCTATAGAACCAGCGGGGGAAACCACGAACAGCTGATCGAAAACCAGGAGAATTAGGAGATAACAAGTGCACTTAGGGACGAATTTTGCATTAGATGTATGCGAGTTCGAAAATTTGTCCTTGAACTGATTAGATTGAATGAATTCTTCAATTTTTGACACTGCCCTAACTACAGTAACGACAATGTGCAAGCGAGCATATGTTTGAAAAAGGATAGAAATGAAAAAAAAACAAAAAAAAACAAGATGTCCGTTCCGCTCCTACCCCTAGACAGACTGCAGGCAAAAAGTTACAACAACCTCGTGAAGCGCCACAGTACCGAGCCAACGACAATGCTGAGATCAGGTAATTAATGAAGGCAAAGCCATAATTCATCACTAGTAAGAAACTCTGTAGGCCCCACGAAGATGTAACAGTAGGTAGTTAACTGTGAGTTAAATGAGACTTTACTGAGGAGATAATTAAATCAGCTGAAAAAAACAAGTCCAAATCAACTGTTCAAGCACAGAGAACTCAGCACAAAGGCGACCCCATCCCCAAAATGTCGACACTTTTCTCGGAATCATTTTGTGATGAAGATTTTAAATCAGTTTCAAATTAAATTAAATTTTTTTAGAAGATGCTGATAACTGACTGGTTATTTCTACCGCCATTGAATTTTCATCCTCAGTTAATCGAATCCATAAGTCTCTAATAGGTTGATTTTGAAAATACCGGCTTTCTGTTCGAGCCGTACCTTTTTTCTCAAGAGCTTCCACATAGAATCGCGGACCCCATGGATTCATTGAAAATAAAAGCAGAAAATATAGATTGGTTGTGATGAACCAAGCAATATTCAGAAATCTGGCCCATGAGATTAAAAAGTTTCCTACAACCACACGCGAAATTGCGAAAACTGTTGCTTACATTCGCTTCACTATAATTTCCGAAATACCACTCGGATCTATCAATTCTGTAGACAAATATAAAGAGCGTATTGTTGAGAATAAAGTGATTGAAATTACTCTCAGACCCATCAAGGATTAAGAGAATTATGATGACGATAGCTCTGCCAACGCGCGTTCGATTTACGCTATTTCCAGAGTAGCACGGCAGCTCTCTGGTGAGATGTCTGGCAGTTTTTGAAGAAATCTCACCTTTCATCGTGTGAATCCTGCATTTCCTGAGAAACTGAAGCAAATGACTCATTTTTCAAGTAGATCCGAGAAATTTCAATGGCAGCCGCTTGTTTCCCAGCCGAACTTAGAACGATTTCCCACGCTAGCTCTGTTTCTCACGTTTCTTCCAAGAATCGACTATGCTAGCATCCGATATAGAATCACCAGAGCCTACATGTCTCCTATTAATACAGAAGAATTCACAGCCAATATGAGATATAAAACAGGATAACTGGGCTTTTTTTTCGTAGGCGGACACTATTGCAAACAATTTGATGGGCGTGGCCTCGCTGCAAGCGCTGTTGTCGGTAGGGTTCTCAAGGATTTTCCAGAGGGAATGAATTGCAGCGAGCGATGCACTGAGCCTACAAGTAGCACGTGCCGAAAATTGACGTCGTAAATGAAAGTAAAGTGCAAGTGAAATTGCCGCGTAACTACCTATAACTGCTAATAAAAAGAAATTGAGTTTTGTCTGCATAGAAAAGTTCTAGAGAATTGAGGAAAAACTCAACAGCTTGATAATTTTAGTAACGATAATTGATGAAGATGTGTGCCGGGTTCGAAAGACTTATGACCAAGGATGCGTCTGCACAAAATAAAGGCAACTGACGCAAAACTACGTACTAGTGCAGTCACTACCGGAAGGCATGTCTACACGATCCGATATCATAAGCCCAGTTTAATGGCGCCGTTAGCTTTGTGACGTAAACGAAATGAAAGGCTTAAGTTTGCAAAAAGGCACGAGTGACAGTAGGTACACAACAGATATTGCGCAATTTTGCGACCTTTACTCTATATAACGAACTTTGTAGCATTTTACTTCTGAGTAAAAGGCCTTTCAATGTCAGGTGAAAATTTTGCTGCGCAAAGAGCACCCGTTGTACGGTCTGGCGGAATGTATAAGACAGACGAGAACTGGTCCCCACGCGCAGTACAGAATAGGCGAGAAAGAAAAGAATCTCATGGATTATTTTTGTGAGAGATGAGTGATCCACTTTTTATCTGACTATAGAAGCGAAAAGTAGCAAAAACAAGGTCATGTTCTCAAAGAGAGAGAGAGAGAGAGAGAGAGAGAGAGAGAGAGAGTTACTTGGGGACAGTTCTCGCCTTATGATAAGCAGAGCGCCGACACGTCTGCGTGCGCTATCCCACTAAATGAGCATCATTTAGACATATCTAAAAGTTATAGAATTGAAAAACACGTAGCCTTATTAAAATTTGTCACCTGATTTGCTCCTATGAAAATTTCCGATACAAAAACAATCACAAAACAGTAATTATTACGCGGTCGCTATGGCTGCCTAAGTCTACCTACGTCATCTAGTTCCAAAATCGAAAATTCAAATGATAACGAAAATAATTATAGTCGAAATGTGACGCCGCCCTTGAAAAATCTGTAATTACAGACAGAATAATTCGAAGTTGTTAGAGTAAGATAATGGGTGATAATGACTAACAAATAAGCTGAACATTCACCAAAAATAGGCATATGTATTTACGTAGCTTATGCCGATGGATGGAATAAAAATCATGATTGTGTAATAATCACTATCTCATGGCATTTTGCCAGCCTGTTAACAGGTACACCGGGTATTTCATTCTTCAGTCTTCAACGAATCCAGAAAACCTCATATCAAAGAGGTGAGAAAGGCGTTACGTACGTCAACGCTGCTTTTCCGCTAGACGAGAACTGTTCCCCGACTACTCATCGTCATTTATTCATCGTCCTCACCACTATTTAACGTTATTCCTTTGATTCATCAAACAACTAAATCCTGAGTTTCATGCGACGTTCATATTGTAGACTTAGCATTTCCCACCCACGGTGCAAACGAGCACGGGGACCAGTTCTCGTCTAGTTCTTTTACCTGTGCTTCACACAGCTCGTGGGACAAAAAGCAGGCATTTTTTCATGATACAATTATCCTTTTCTACTTTTACTCTAAAATGGTCCACGGTTGGAGAGAAAAAAAAATGAAATCGAATTGATATTATAAAATGAAACAAATAGTAACTTGACAAAAAGCATTGATTTTTCATGCGACATTCCTGGATGGGATCTAAATGCGAGAGCAGTTTCAAACGCACAAACAGACAAAGGGAGGGAGTGATACTAATGAGTGCGTACATGTGAGCGTCTACTACGAATTATTACTGGTAATTTACTAGTAGCAGCGGAGCTTCGGGAATCTGCAATAATTGAAGGCCTCCCATAGTCTATTATAGCGCTCTACTGATAATCAGTAATGGACAGAAATTCTAACTAACTCCTCTATCCAACTAATAAACAGGTAATTCTCATTTCCTGGGAATAATGAGACAACTAGAACACTTGAAACGTCCGTTTCCTCGCAGAGACAAAAGCCGTTCATAATGGATTCAGAGAACAATGAAAACTCGTCCACTGGCAATAGAAAAGTGCCGCCCACCGGCGAACTCACGGCTGTTTTCGTGTCTTTTCTTCGGCTTTTAGCTGTTTGGTCTTTTTTATGAATATGAAACAGGCTGCGCTAGTTGTGGTAATAACTTCAAGAAACCACAGCTTACGCAACAGTCTCTTATGAATATTGGACGGCTCCGAATCGTTAGCTATTCAACTAGCTGGAATAAGTTCAAATGTTATGTTCACATGGTGAAGTGGTCACGTAAAGTGTACTTATACTCGGTGTTTTTAGTTGGGTGGCCCACTGTGAGGGTAAGTAACCCATTAATATTTAAAGTAAAACGTAATAAAGCAAAGCAACAATGCCAGGCGTGCTTATAGGAGCAAATATTAACAAAATCCTTGGAGAAAACTCGAGGCTCAGATGTCTCAGATGAAAAAAGTAGAGCAGAAATAGATTATCTCTATTACTCCAGGAGAGTGGCTTTATTTATCTCCGGATTCGTTAATTCAAAAACGGAGAGAAAACCTTCCTTTGGGTAAAACTTAACCTAGATTGAGAACTATAGGAAAACCGATGCGGAACTGTTTAAATTTATTTAAATTTTTGTGAGTGGTAGAGTACATATTATAGGATCTCCATCACTACGTTACTGATATGGCTAAGATTGTTTGATCTGCTATTGATCTACTGTGATCTACTACGGAAGGTTCTGCAAGCACACCTCCCAGGGTATTGAACCCCAGAACTGACGTGCGTTTTTGGCCTCACTTCACCGCCTGCGTCACTATTCTGATTCTTCTAATAAACTACTCTAATATTCCTACCAGACAACTGTAACATACAGGTTCGACTAGGATCCGCAATATTCCGTAAAAATAGTACTGGAAATCTACTCGAATCCGTATCTTATCCCGAAGTTCCCATCATTTTCCAAAGGACTTCCCATACTTTTTCGTCAATTCCGAAAAACATCTCCGGAAAAGCAATTCTCATCGCTTTCGCACTATTTTTGGTCGATTTTTTCTTTCGACGTAATTTTGCCATGAGAACAATAAATGCAATAAAAGGCACTAACATGTAAAAATTGGAGATGAAGAGACTAGCGAGAAAAAATAGAGGATGGAAGTAAGGAGGTAACATGCCACAGAATTTTCATCGTCAGAATAACAATAATGCAATGAAATTTCATTGTCAAAATATGAGACCTCACATCTGGTTTCATACCTTGAATAGAGAGAAAGAAATAAGGTGTACACAAGGCCAAAAACAAAGAGACGAAAACTAGCAATTGTTATGACTCGCGTACATGGAAATGGGTGAAACAATAGGCCTAGAACAGTTGGCGGCTTGAGAAGAAGCTAGCGATGACGCCCTGGCGCATGATGGGAAAACCAGGCACAGAAATGGAGAGGGATGAAGTTACCGCTAGTTAGTGGAATTACTCAGAGTAAAAGGTTTAATGTACCCAAAATTACCTTTGACCTAGCACCCTGCAACACGCTTATTTATACGTGATATTGCCTTTATCCAACTGCTACCCATGAGTATGAGATTACCCATCCTTCCTACGATGTATTTGGGCCCCAGAGCACAGGTACCCACATGGATACTATGCATGTAATGATGTCCAGAACCCTAGGTAAAGCAAAGCACAGCTTCTGATGCCGCATGCCTCATTGAAATTACCCAGGGTAAAGAGTAATAAATGCAGGCCTGGATCTTGCTTGTAAAATATGTACATTCTGTTCGCTTCTAGGCTCGGATGCCTTACTGGATGGAAGGGTAATCTAAATCTTGACAGCGTCACATATTTGTAAACATGCTGTTAGAATTCGGGTAAAGGGTGAAACTGGGCACCTCGATACGTTTACCATGGGTAATCGCAATGGAGCGTCCAGGTCTTCGTAAGTCTGAGGCAACATGCACATGCTATAAACGCCTTCGTGCACAAAAACAAACAAACAAATGAAGAAATACCAAAAACTAACGTCAGGGAGAGCGGGCATTGCATTGTTCAGTACCAGACCGATCCTTGGTAACTTTCAGTCCGATAGGAGGTCTCTAGGAGAAACATAAATGAGATGAGAAGAGGACTGCATACCGTGAATTTCGAGTGTGGAATCTAGGGTGTAAAGATGTAATAAACAGAACAAGAACCATGGATTCAACAGCTGAAATAGAGGAGGAAAATAGATGAGAAAGAAAAAAACACGAAGTATGTAGATTTGGGAGTTACGTGGCCAGATGAAACATGGTATGGAAAAAAGGACTTAGCCACAAACAATAAGCAACTTGGCAGGAGAAGCACATTATTGAACAGTAATCATTCACTAGAGAGAAAATAAGCTCCCACGGGAATAGAATTGAGAAGAAAAATCATAGCCAAAAATGAGTATGTTACTCCAAATTGAAGGCAAACTCATAGTGGTGACAACAAATACCTGCAAACGCTCATAAGACGTATCAGTTTTCATGTTTTTTCACTGCTATGTGGAAATGCCATACATATATCTAATGAGCCGATGCTTTGTTGCGAATGTAGGAATGACTGACTACATATCAGGTGCATATATGCCTATTTTTGGCAATTTTTTCGGCAGTTCTATCATTTCTGTCAATGGAATACATTTTCTTGATTACTTCATACGTATACTAAAGATGTAAATACTTTAAACCGGACAACATGAACGTTTAAGTACTTTTAAGAAAAACATGAACATTTAAACTTCTGGGAAGCATCAAGGAGAAGTGGATCCTTGCTGGAAAAAACACGAATTGATAGTAAAGATATTCGCACGGTTTCCAGAAAGAAAATTCAGCCAAACGATGCGAAAGGGATCACAACAGCCGAGCACCTTGGAGCTATGGGATTACGCTTCCTGTTTCGTTCAGTGCGAGTGCAATTCCACGGAAATATCACCAGGAAAAAGTGCAAGTGCATCGAAACCAAACCAAACAACGAAAATTGTATCATCACAGCGCTAGCCGACCATAGAACCGCAAATATTTCCCATATAACCATCCTTAAATGAGGCAGAAGCGATATTAATGCTATTCACAGGACGCGAAGGAGTTGTTGTGCGCGCGTCCGATCGTGCAGAGATTCGTTTCTCGTAATGTTTACGCAAGCATGTCGTATTCTATAGCTATTAGAGCAGCACTACAAAGACGTCAAAGACGACGTCAAAGAAATCCTTGAGGCGCAGCAATCCGGCAACAGGAAATCGAATTTCTTATGAAGGCAGCTAACGGCGGCGGCAGATTCAGGTGCGTAAGTGAGGTTGAAAACAGAAAAAATAGCGAGGAGCAGGCGCGGCCGAGCGAGTTAGGAAGGATCTTTTGAGCACACGTAATACTCTGGATGAAGTCTCATAATGACAAAAAAACTGTAAATTCATCGGAATTTTCCGCTCAGATGAACCATCAGCCGTCTTAGAGCAGTCACCAGTCACAAGATGAAGTTCTATTAACTGTGACAAAAGCACCTGATCAAATATTATAATTGTGCAGTGATGTTGGTCGAAAAAACTCTTGAAACGAATACTGTAACCCTGATATTTAAACCCACATAACATTTATGCACCGGAAAGAAAAGGAAAAAGAGAAGAATTCCAAGAAAATTGCAGGATGCAGGAAAATCTGCCGCTCACATGTTCTGCAAATGTGCAAACTGTGTTTTTTTTTTCTCAGAGAAACCCCAAAGGAGATAGACATTAAGTAATTTCTTTTTTTTTTTTTTGAGGGTGTGCTGGAAATAAGCCCTTGAAAAGTTGGACAAGGCTCAAATTGAATTTATCGTTAAAAAAATCCGCAAAACTGTACATAGACGTCATCTACTGATGTACCAACATGGGACTACTGTAAAAAGAGTGTATGAGATTTGCCAATAGCATTTATTGGTCCCTTCGAGATATTTTGGCCGGGAGAAGCCCAGAACTCGAAATCACTCATTCCATCGCTTTAGGTTTCCCATACCTAAATAGCATGAATAAATAATGTGAAAAAAATAAAGTGCATGTAGAATCGTGTACATGTGGAAAATTCGGGATTGTCTGCAGCGATCGGTTGTATCCGGAGATTTCTGGAAGGTATCAAAAGATAAAGGAGGAAGACGTGAAACTCCCTCTAAAACCATAAAAGCGTTCTTCTACCAAAGGAAGTCACAAATTTCCACTGAACCTTAGAAAAAAAAGATCGCTCGAGTTCCACCTTTCGAGAAGGTGTATGGTCTTTCGGTTATTTCATGGACTCTCAGATTCCAGATATTCATTAGTATCAATCTAACAAGTAATGGTTTACATTCACTGTATTCCAAGCGCTATGACACGAGAAATGTTCTCCGATTCTGCTGTGCTCCACCCTAGTATGTCCCAAACCATAGTGGAAAGTAAAGAAAGCTTACTCAGCTACTCACATTAGTTCAAGCACTCTACCCACACCCCGTTCTCTGCACGTTCTTTGCTTGAACTCTATCACATGGCAATCTTGTCCTTTAAAAATTCAAAAACGCAATCGGCTAATGGACTAGTATATGAAATACCGTAAATATATTCAGCCAATCACGGCAAAGCAGGTGGTAGACTGGATGAATTAATTGTATCTGGGGAGCCACATGAGAGTGAAAAGAATGCAAGGACGTCTGTACGTCAGAATTGCAAAATTTCGAGGATGCGTGAGAGTAGGATACGTTTTCATGGGTTCTGAAGTTACTTTATTGGTCAGACGAGAACTATTTCCCAACTAATTTCCCTATTGCTCAGATCTCTCTTCCGGAAGAAGCTTCAAACGGACACAAACCAGAGTCCGCATTCACTATCGAGATTACCCAGGGTAAACGCGTTGATATACCCCGGATCCATCCATTGTTAACTCAGGCGCCAACAAGTTCACCGTGGATAATCTCAATGATGCAACCAGCCCCAGGAGATGCGACAGAGCAGAAAAAAAAACGGCCAAGTGGTGCCACTTCATGCATTGCACGTTCTTTAGTTCTGGTCACTTCTAGCTTGAAAACCTGAACAACGTATTCAGAAGTCATGACTTACCAGAAGGCAAAGGCAGACGATAACCTTATTGCAGTGCGCCTCTGGCCTTCCCTGAATATGTAGGTGGAACAATAGGAAGCCAGATGGCACAAGACATGCTCATAGTGCATCAATAAGTCATCACATCGACAGCATCCTCGCTGGGTGGGTGGAGCAACCCCCGCAAATCTAACTTGCCTCGGACGAGTTGGGCAGGGATCCACAGTTGAGATTCGGGACACAGTAATATCTAGGAGCTGGGGTTTGAGAATAGGATAATCAGGCGGAAAGGAAACTGTTGAGAGGCCCAACGGATGTGGTTAACTTTCCGAGAATCCCAGACTTTCTGGTTTAGTACGCTTCAGCCTCCTAATGTTGAAAGCAGTTTTCTACTTCATGAAAGGTTTCTGGAAAATTAGGTTTGCTCCGAAAGGAAGTAGATCCGAATGGAAAGAGAAAATCTTCCCAAGTATGCCATAAAGTAACCATACAATTTGTATTATACATCAACCCAATCGACTAGAAAGGAGAAGAACGATGGCTATTTTCTAGAGAACAACTAAAATTTTACCCACTGGGTAAACACATTGACCCTTTTTGCCCGTTTCTGCATTTTCTCAAGTTTTAGCCTCTTTTCTTGCTCCGAATAATTTGTAAAAATTCCAGAATAGAATTTTTATAATCAAATTGCCTTAGAGCCCATAATTTTCTGAACCTGTCTTCGATTTACTCATATGTATTATTTATTTATTAGCCATTTTTTCGAAAGATCGATCTCCTGCACTACCGAGGAGCCTCAAATAGGTCCGAATATTTAATGCCTAATTATGAGATAAAAACGAATCATTCGTTTGATTTGTTCGAAACCCACTCCGTTATTTTTCTTCATTAGAGGTATTACTACGTTAAATATCTAAGAAGACCGGCGAGACCATTAAGGCTTAATCAAACTAAACCATGCGAAAAAATGGCAGCTCGGTGAGCCACGTGGTCGCCAGCGGGTCTGATGACCGAATGGGTTTGCTCATTCTTACAAAAATTCAAGGAGCAGCGGTATCCATGACGTGTTGCTTGAAATTCCTGTAGAATGCTTCCTTCTAGAAGTGAGAGAGAAGTCATACAAGCAAAAGGTCACCTCTCCTGGCTATGACACCCTACTGAGAAAGGCGTGAGAGAACGCTGCATGTCTGAGCGTGTACTCTAGTTTAGTACGAGAAATTCTAGAGTATCAACGCATGGCGAGGTGGTCAACTGTGAAAAACTTATAGGCGGGATTGAATAGTGAAGTTGTGCGTTCTTCAATCTGCTAAAGGACAAGCAGTGCACTCAATAGTCGGCTATTAAAATGTATGATTACATGGAAAATTTAGATAATAAATGGGAAGCCTGCAGAGTTTTGCAGCTACGTAATTCTAATTGTGCCATTGTGGCTCTACAGCGTCACAGAGCTAATGATGTGACTGAACGTTTTTCTCAGCTCTTGCGAAAGTGAGAAGGACTTACAGTGCCGGTAAACCGCTTTTGCAAAATACTGGTCTGCCGCGCCGCTTAAGCTACGCGGCGCGTTAGCACAGCTCGGCGCTACGAATGGAGGACGCCGCCCGTGTTGATGTTTCTCTTATGCTTTCCATAGCTTTTCGTTCACAGCTTCATAGCGCTGAGATAAAATCACTTCAGTGCCGTCCGAAACCCATGACCCCGCTCTGGATTCTTACGTCGTACGAGTGGATCCCCGGGATTTATTCAGGTGGAACTCATGGTACATACTTGCAGCGCGTTGTACGTGCAAGAGAAGGTGGTGCAGTCGAGCACTGCGATTGGCAAGTTTATCCGGCTAGCCAATCATAGAGCTCGGATATACCTCCTTTTTCAGGTACAACGCTCTACACCCGGGAGAACTCCTGGTCGAACCATATTCTATACCCTTTCGCCGTATTGAATCACCTAGCAAGACATCTATTGGTGTTCCTCCATCGGGTGAACGATGGAGGCCGCTCTGCCTTATGCAGCTCCTTCTAGAAAATAGCAGCACCGTTTGGAAGGGCTACGTAAGCTGCCAACAACCAGGACTTCCTTAATGCGAGGCTATCAAGGAATACAGGACATTCTTACCAATAAGGAATGTGTCTCAGTGGTCCTGATGTTAAGGGTCTTGAGCAATAACATCTTCGCGGCACTGCTACAATTGCTGTCAAAGAGTATCCAGAACTATTTCCCAGTACTAATACAACATTCGGGTCTTGGAGTTTTCCGCGTCATTTTCTGGATTCCAAACAGGTAATTTTTTTTCATTTATCTATGGCTTTCTTTAGGTTCCAGGAAATGATACGTAAGGAGGCAGCTGACTCACTTTTGTCTATTTAAGGGTAGCAAGGGCATAGACCATCAATCAGAGCAACATACGGTAATTATTTGTGCCCCATAAAAAGCAATGGATGCGTGGTGACATTACTCATTGTCCTGACATCAACGCCTTTGACAAGTACAAACACCACAAGGTAATTACAGTGTACTTCCGGCACCTTAATGAGGTATCCTCCTAGAATAGTAAAGCCTTCTCGGGATTCTCCCCCAAAAGCAGTGAAAAAATTCCTATCCATGAAAATTTCATCCTGAATATGAGGTAGAAAATCCAAGAGTAAACACCGGATACGTGAACTAATCCTACGTGATGTACGCAACTGCGAAGCCAAAGATCTGTCTGAGAAGCGTCGCACATATTTTGCTACACATGCTCGAGCGCATCGGCAAAATCTCAGTGATATGTATTTAATTAGAGCCGTGCCTTCCGTAAAAATAAAGGCGACGGCGGACGGCGTCACTCGAATGAATGAAGAGCTGCGCTCGCCCACACCCCACTACTCGACGTCGAGCTGATTATGAGCCTGCGAGTGAAGAGCGTCGCTGATCGGGACCGTCGAGTTCTTGTGTGTTTTCTCTCGCCGAGCGCGCTTCCCATTTAGGCTTGGATAGTGGTTGATTTATAGCCTGGCACTACTTCTTGAGCCCTAAAATACGGGCCGAGCCGATTCGAAGATCCACGCTGAGAGATCCATCTAGAGTTGGATAGATTGTGGTGTGGAGGATTAGCAGAGCAGTAAGCCTCGTGGGATTCAAAGATTCCAGGCTCTGCAGGAATCTTAAGCTTTAATTTTTATGTACTTTTCTACTTTAAGGAATCAAGTTATTAAGTTAGTCAGGTATCAAAGGAGTGGATACGTATACATAGAGACTAGATCGAATAAGCTATTCGATACATTCAATTTCGAATACTCGAATGACAACAGAGGGCAATACAGCCTTGCATGGAGTGTAAGTAGGGGTTTTCTATTTCTCGACTGTCCAAATTTCCGGATCAATTCCTAACCTAACAATTAATTATTGAGACTACTCGGTCCCAATTAGTTCCCATGTTTAACTGGAGGTAAAACAAAAGCTCAGTAGGAAGAAAGGAGTACTGTAGGACAACAAGAATTGTGCAAATGTACACATCGACAAACAGGCGGCCAAAAATTGTAGACAATCTTATGAGAAGACTTTTGAACCAAAACATTTTCGTTCTCCACAGGGAATTGTAGCGATAATAGCCTCAAAAAAAAAGAAATGGCACGTCTATCTTATTACAAGAAATCTTTGAAATGTCTGTAATTTCTGTAACATATAACACAGGAAGGAATTGGGAACAGGAAGGAATCGCGCGCTGACAATTAATTTTTGGAATGTGAAAAATTTCGAATTGCAAAAATTAATATAGACATTTGCCACCCAATTACTGCAAAATTTTCGGAAATGTAGAAGCTGGAAGTTTGAAGCTAGCGGAAATGCAAGCGTTTCCGAAATAAGACTTATTTCCACAGAGAAAAAGAAGGAAATCCGGGTTGATGTTCTGAATTCCTTCAGTTTTAGGTATATTCAGTTCTCTTTCTATTGTTGGATCACTGAGCAAATTCGAGGGAATAATACTTTAATGAAGAAACAAATAAGTAAGAAGTCGGAGAGCCTTCCACCTATTCCAGGCAGAATTTTTCCTCTGTAGTCACGTCAAATAAGTGAAAACACCATTTTTGAAGGTTTGTAAGTGAAAATGGCCCTCATTAAAGAATTTAAGGACATTTTCATAAACCAACTATGTGCTAAGCTGCCACATCCTTAATAAACAGGACAGAAAGTGGGATTCTGTCTTTTCCTGGTATTGTTTATTAGAGGATTGGTAGTTCTTAGTCGCCTTTCATGTGCATCATTGCCAGTTTGCTTTTTTTTTTGACAAACACGTGGAAACTCTTGCAGAAATGGTTTTTCCCATTTAGTTTGAATGAAATTTTTAAGGCTTTCCCTTCGAGCACAGAACACCTTCTGCTAACACATAATGTTAGCAACTTCCGGATCTTTTCAAGGAAATGAATAATTTCCAAGAAATCTTTGACTAAACTGATTATTTCGTTGTTCATTAGCATAAAACATGGAAAAACTCTCGAAGACGTCGTTCACCACATTGAATTCAGGATAATCCCATCAAGCTGATGGATGCCTTGGTAGGGAGCAAAGCCAGAATCAAATTCATGTACTGAGTCAAAAGAAGGAGGGAGGAGGTGAGACACTTCGCAAAGAGGGGCCTGGAAAACCCAGTAAAAAGTAAGTAAGCATGACCTACCACTTGTAAGTATCAACACAATCCATTCCATGTATTATATTTCATCTTGGACGTGGACATTCGGAATATTATGTAGCAGCAACGTCTGACGACTTCATGTTAATTGTTGATTTTCTACAGGATTCGAATTCTTCGGGCTTTTTGGGTTTCCAAGGATTGAGCCATTAGTAATTTCAATGCTTTTCTCAGCGCTTCCCTCCGGAAAAAGTACGGCCTCAGTGTTTACTCCATCACTCCTCTCAAAAATATATTTAGCACGCGGATTTAGATTTGATTTAGTTGCCCTTTTCAGCTTAGATCTCAGAAAACTGCGAGATCCTCAAGTACATAATTCGTGCGAGTGCGTAGAAGCTTATGGAAATAGGCAGTTTACCCCAACTACTTCCCTTTTGTGTTTTTTTTCGAGAATTTGAGGCAGAGAAACAATAGCTTATTTCCTGACGAGGGCACGACATTTTGCTGACATTTATACACAAATGAGAAATGTCGTGTTCAACGATTGTTCCCTAATGAATTTATGACGGCAGCAATGTTGGTGAAACTGTGACCTAATGATAAGGGCTAAACCACATCTAACTAGTAATAAGTAACGTTTAGCTTGCTACAGATAAAATGTGTCTCATTCTCCTGGACATGACTGTATAGGTACTATCCATTCTTCTTGACGAGGTTGGATTCTTATCTTGGCAAATTTTGTGCACTTCTAACTTCACTTATGGCCTGTTCTATGTGCAGAAAGCTTGAAGGGTATAGTGTCTCCACTTGGCACACCGGATGAGAGGGGTCAACCAGTATACCCGTCTGTCGAATTTCCGGTGCTGCTCCTATGACCCCACTATGGATGAGGACATCTCGCTGGTTGATGCAGGTGGTGACACAAATGACTCTTCTGCTACTCTCAGCACTACTCGTAGAAAGTTTTCCTCTCATTTCGCGAGTTTTCAACGTGCTACAACGTTTGCCATCACCTTGCAAGGATCCTCCCACTTCCATAGAAAAGTTGCTGCATTAGAACCAACTGTCCTGGACCTGATCCATAGCTGCCTTTTCATTTTTAATTGTTTTTTTTTGAGTTTGCCATACTAGCGTTGAGGTCATCTGCCTATGGTACTTTGTTTTAATTAGTTCTAGCGTTACTTTCTGTTCGATGATTGTGCGCCTCTGGCGTAATAAATAAATAAAATAAATAAATAAATAAATAAATGAGGGCTGTGCTTAGGTCGCGTCTATATTTTACAGAGCATGAGCGTTCGAGCAGCAACGAGTGCCCTCTGGTCCCCATTTGGTTACAAATAACAAAGAAAAAAGAGAAATAATCGAAGTAAAATTGCACCAGAAGAATGTTCATGAACCTGCAGTCCTTGTCGAAAAGATAGACGGATTGCGCGTGCGGTTTCTTAGCGTAGCGGTCGCGATATCGTGGCGGGACCTAGCCGACCCTCTCAACTGGGCGTGCTCTCTCCGCACCTCTCGTCCAGGTCCCGCCACGATTCTGCATTCACGTTTTGAAGCTCTCTGGTCACAGGAGAGTTTCACCTTATGGTTTATGTGCCACAGCTTAGTGGCATTTAGTAGAAAAGAGCTATGGTGCTATGCAAAGACCAGCACGAAACAAGAAAAAAAAAACAGCAGCTTAAGACGTGAAAGGGGAGAAAAAGTCTAATAAGGTAGTGCTCGGAAGATGTGCGCTCTCTGCGATATTCTCCCACCTTTCCGAGGGGAACAACACCCTGCTGCAAACTGTGCTGAGTAAGAGATTTCCAGAAAAATTTGCGGAAGAACTCCAGTTCAAAAGGATGTGATCTCTGCTAATTCGAAGAAAGTATCCATTCCAGCAGAATAACGATGAGGCCTTCCGTCGAGAGCTCTGTAAACCAGAAATTAATTAGAGGAAGAAAACCATCCACGCAGAATTAACGAAACGATGGCTAGGTGATTCAGAATACAGAAAATAATACAGAATTCTGCATTGGGGAATATGCATCTAGGACAAGACATGAATATTTTGAAGCAGTCCCTCTCTCAATGAAGAGATTGTTAAATTTTGATTGGATGGGTACATCAAAGGAAATGTTACATCAAAGAAGCCTCAGCACAGTAGTAACACTAGAAAGGATTCGAAGAAAGCCCATCCATTGCTCGCGTACATGAACTTTTCCTAAAAGGCTGCAGTTTTCCCGATAAATGGCGGAACATTGCGAATAAAAGGTTGATATTCACGAGGAAAGCGTCAAAAACTTTGAGGAAAGCTCCCTCCTACCCATAGGCAGTAAAAAAGGAGAGAGACTACGTTTACTCCCCTTTCCATGTGCCCACGTTTCCACCTCATTAATAGGAAGGGATCAACTGGAAAGGTTAGGGAATTTGGGAACGGAAGTGGACGTGTATGAAGGATTGCTCCAGGGTAAAAAATAGTGAAAAAATATTGATAAAAAAAAGCAAGACCAGTGGCTATCTCTAACAGTATTCACACAATATTTCCAAAAAGAAAAGAGATTCACCAGCACAAAAAAAAAGCATGAGGTAAAACTAGACTTTGGGCAGAAGCAGTAATCCTGAAATATATTTTGGAACTACTCCTCATATCTCATCTATGAAATAAATTGCTTCCATACATACATTCCATATACTATATATTTTGTAAGATTTACAGAGCAGCATCTCAAAGATTTCTCTTGCTTAAAGCCCACATCAAAAAGTCATGGGAAAACCCAATGAGTCATTGCAATAATGCCTATATTTACTTGGGATGAAATAATAAACACTGTAACAAAAATACAATTTGGGCAGAAAAATTGGCACTGCAATTCTGCATTAATTTTTGCAGCGAATGACTCGAAGAAAATATCTCCAAAATCTAAGCAGACTCGTCATTGCTCACAAACACAAAACTTCTCGCAGACTGATGAGGAGTTTACCCAAATACGTATGTGCAGTTAATTAGCATTGTTACAGGAAGAAAGAAAGCATGTGAAACATGCAAAACACACGCTACAACGAATCCCAACAGTAAAAAAAACTAATCGCCAACAAATGCAAAAAGTGCTGTTAAGTATTACGTAAAAAATAATTCTCTGGATTGAAATAATTCTTCATTTCCGAAATAATGATTATTATTTGTATACAGCTTCTAAAACGGAAGCAGAAAAAGCGCCAATAAGGAAACAATGAAATCGCCGCATTTCCTATGCAGATTTAGCTTTGCTGTCGTAGATGGGAATAATTACAGTCTTTTTTTCCTACATGGATGAAACACCTAGGTTGAATAGCTAATCACAAGCGGATTGGAATCAATTTTTCAATAATTGAGGAAAAAAATCGTAAAGGATCAGCACTTAAACGGGAAGCAAAAGAAGGAAAACTCGGCCCCATTATTGGAATTTGTATCTTTTTCTTCCAGAGTATTCAAATAATCAAATTGTTTAAAAGAAAGATTTAATATACATTCAATATGAACTGTGCACTTGCATATTCGCTCTCTGATCTGATCTGGTACTGAGCACATCAATTCTGATCCAGAGTTGAAAAAAGAATAAGTAAACAAGTGGATAAGTAAGGAAATAAATGAATGAATGGTCCTATTCTAACATCTTTTGAATTTCTCAAATACGAGTATTCGCTGGAAATTGCGCAACCTCACCATATAAGCTATTCTTGTAAACAAGTAGATGTGCACTGTAAAATCCGTAAATGTTCCACTGCAGCGATTTTATGGGAGAGGGTCCAGACTAAACGATAAATCATCCTGAAGTAGGTTGACAGGAGTGCTTCCTAATACTACAACATATTATGCCCGCTATGGTCCTGATGAGGGCGAGCGGCCGAACAACGTCTGGAAAAATTGGCCATGCGAAAGGAAGAGCGCTGCATTTGTAATCAAAAGTACAGGAGCAAGTCAGCCGTAAGCCTTTTGAGGAAACAGCAAGTGAATACTGTTCGAACGAAGAGTCACATAGGCATAAGCCGAGAAACTGCTGGCGACGCTCATATTTTTGGGCCACCTTGTATGAGCTGCAAATCGCAGAATTGGCTATAATATCCTGCCATATTTCATGAATTTTTTCAAGGTGAGTTTCCCTAGATCTTTACATATTTGTACAACAAAAACGCTGGGCATAAAACAGCTTGTCTGATGGGCGTGGCCTTGGGCGGGGCTTAACCTTGCAAACCTCTGCACAAGTGGGGGAAGGACAAACAATATTACAGCTAATCTGGAAGTTTCCAAAGGTTCCAACACCGATAAGAAAAAAACTTGGAAATTTATCCATTTACCACACATAGATGTGCCAATTTCATGGCGGCCTGCTGATGAGACTCCGCCTACGGCCACGCCCACAAGGCAGACGGTTTCGCATCACTGAGAATTGTTTGATTTTAATTACTTATTCAATTATTTATTTATTTATGTTATACACCATGACAAGGCACAATGCAGCCCTTGGCAAAGAAGTTGAATTAAGAACGTACCATAGAAAGGTCTTTTCCACTCTTCCATGGAAGAGTGGAAAAGTTACAGATTCAAATTGCGGTATTAACGGATTTGAATTTACCTTCGCCTCGGTGAGGATTCATATTGTTACGCAGAAGCAAACTGAATACATTGAGATGGCGAAAACGAAAAAAACAGTTTTAATGCAAAATTTTTAGCAATATCCTGCAAAAACAGGCTCCAAGGACGCTCCAGGACAATCACATGCTTGACATTTATGTCGGTAAAGCAATGATCACAATGGGTATTTACGTCTGCAGTCCAAAAACACACGAGTTGAGCAATGGGCAGCGAACCACGAAAATGGGATGTAACTTCTGGTAAACAAGCAATTTCACGCGTCAAATCACCACCACGCAAAAAACTCCGCGGCTGTGGTTGCGGGTGCACGTGTGGACCATTTGGAATTGTGATGTAACTACCCGATCGGCTCGCAAAATCCGCACTAAATCGGCGAAATGGCGGCTTTGCAGCAGCAATTCCATTCAGAGTTCTTTGGCTAATCCTGCTGGTTTTTAAGGGTGCTCTTCGCTAGGATCCTCTGATGGAATTGCGGAGAACTGAAGTGCTGCACGGAAGTGAGTGGGTGACGCTGAGGAACTGTACTGCTGCTCTTTGTCTTGGTGGGTATGACGGATGGGTAAGACGCTGAAAGTTAGCGAAAGCTAGGTAGAAAGCTTCTGGCCGACATTTTCAAACGTAAAAATGTGAAGAATCATGTTATGCGAGCGTCAGGCGCAGCCGACTTTGCAGGCACCGCTAAGTCTATGGTGAGAAAAACAGGCCTCATTGGAAAATACGCTCTCACGAGTACGCTTTATCCGCCTCGTGATTGCAGGCACACGTCCAAGTAGTAGTTTTTGTGCCCACGCAGCTGTCTAAAAAAAGTTAAGAAGGTTCGAACTTCAGCCTAAAGCTTCAGCGGAGGCTGTAGCCACATTTTATTAGAAAAGCTTGGTCATCTAGGCTTAACGAACACGTAGTGCTGTGTTGAAAAACAGCCAAATTCCCACGACGTCATCCAGACGGCTGCTGCGGACGAGTTGTCACGGGCAGCAGTGGCTGCGCTAAGCACAGCAAACCTGAAGTGACGAGGTAATTGCGTCGTGTGGTGACGGTAAAAGAGCGGGGGTTGGGGGGGGAGGGGGAGCACGGGCACGCACCCTTTGAGAATTGGTAGCCAAGCTTTTTAGAATACAAGGAAGCGGAAAATTTTGTACTACCTCATCACTAATACCTTATTCTTACTATCATTTTTTTAAAAATTTATACCGACTTTTGAAAATTCAATCTTGAAATTAATTTTTTTCGTAGCGTTTTTCTGAAATCCTTGAATTTATCCACAAATCAGCCTCCTAACAAATGTGAAGTATAAACACCATTAACCACCATTAATTTCAGCAATCCCGCCTATTGGATACGTTCCAAATTTCAGGCCAGTAGGGAATAAGGCATTTTTCACTGATTGCGTGCGGTCGACGTGCGTGCGTCCATACGATGAAGGATCGGCCCAGTCGCAGCCTTGACGCAGCTCATACGCAAATCTGACGCATGCGTTTACGGCGTCGCGAGTATTCGCGGCATTCGCTCGTTGTTTTCATTCATGATGGCCATGCCGCGTTGACCGTTCTTCATGGAAAATCCTTCGCAAATGAATGCGTGCGTCTAACGCGCGACTGACGCACACACTAATCATAAACTTCCGCATAGGCATTACCACTTTGTTATAAGTTGGCTCACATTCAATACGACACACAGTACGAAAGGCCGGATATGCAACATATGTACGCTCAATAAATTGGTTCATGAGAATTTTTTTGAAATGCTCAATGACAAACGAAGTAGGACTAAAGAATAGTAAATGGTATTAGGTTGGTGCAAAAATAATGCGCGTTTTTCGTTGCTTCATCTTCGGTACAGAAAACTTCCTGTGTTTCTTATCATCCGTTTCAGAAATTGCAAATGGTTTTGTAGCAAATTTCATGGCCTTTTCAAATATCTTATGCATTTTGAGCGAAGTTCATGTTTTTGGTGAATTTTTAGTTGTGGAACGAAAGTTGCCAAAACAAGTTTTCTGACAAACTCACTTCAGCGAGCTAAAACTCGCCGGCATCGCAGCAGGAACCGCTCGAAATACCACCGTAGTTTTGGCGAAGGGAGAGTGAGCGAATGCATTCCGCCGAGCTGCTTCCGGATTTTTCGGCTTGGTGTGCCTTGCTTCGAAAGTAAGGAATGTCGCATAGGTCTTCCTGGGGTTTGCTATCCCCAACTGATGAAAATTATCAAAGAGCACCCATTCTAAACAACATATTTGATTTCGCAAAACCTCGCCCGTGATTGTTGTTGGACCACCCCTCTCTTCGGTAAAAATGGGAGGATGAAAAAGCTCGACGAGTCGATGTCGCGTTTACTGAACGTGTACCACATTGATCCTCATTGAGAGCTCTGCTTCGCGCATCTTTAGTGAAAGAATTGCGACTGAACAATCGGTCGCTTAGTAATTAAATGTGAAATGTAGACTCTCTTCGGCAAAATGAGGTGCCTTGGCCAACAGCTGGACGAGGAAGATGCACTGAAACACACCCAGAAATCAAAGCAACACCAAAATAAGGTCACGACGACTTTGTGGTGACCCGCTGCAAAAATTGCTCACTTCAGCTCATTCATTCTTCCTAATCTGGTAAGTACTTTTAAGATGTAAATAAAATAAATTAGAAACTTCACTGTGTAACCCTAGCGCTGCTCAATAAAATAGATTCTTCACTCCTACACGGCACCGTCCAGGCACAGCCTGCACAACAGATACTTCACAGGTTGGAGCAACTGAGCTAGGAAGCTCGGTACTCCTACATCATAATCAGCAAACTTCTCGCTCACCGACTACCACTTCCTCGAGAACCTGGACGATTTCTTCCGGGAGAATTTTCTGGAAAAGTAAAGTGATACCAAAACTGCCTTCCGGAAGTTCGTCGATTCTAAAAGGTTATATCAGAAACGCACGGTAGTCGGAGAACATCTATCTTATTGCTAAAGATTTGCGGATTACAATAATTCTAAGCCTTTTGAAAAAGATCGATTTTGAAAGGAGTTATGAGGTTCGGAATCAAAGGCATGAAAACGCGCATTATTTTTGCACCAACCTAATACAACGAGTAAATAAGTTATGTGAATATGTAGCATGGGTAAAACCACAACAATCGAATCTTTTACCAAAATAAGGACGAAATCGTGAGCTCCTGCTCACGACTCGCGATCCGTTCAACTGCTTGTTCTCTCAAAAGCCTTTGGCAAAACAGATTGTTATCGTGGGTTCTCTCATTGTCACCACCTCCTTTTCACCCGTCAAAGCCAATGCATCCGGAACAAAAGGCCTATTTGGTGACAAAGCAAAAGGGAACGACAGAAGTTGTTTCCCATGGTTTTCTAAAGGGTCCATTCTGTGGGAAAGTGCATCTTGAAAATAATGAAAAACGGAAGTCGGCGGTTTTTTTTTCGAATTTGTCCGCACTACGACATTTTTTTTTCGAATTTGTCCACACTACGACAAACAAGAAAATAATAGTTTTTTTTCCTGAAGTTGTATGCAAGAGCACTCTGGAATATTTGTGAAATGAGATTTTGGAGCAGCTTATCGGAAACAACTACCAAACATTCTTGAATAATCCCTGAAGTTTACTGGGAATTCGGATGTTTTAGCGCCAATCCCTGGAAACTGCTAGGATATTCGACAATTTCTGCCGATATAGCTGAGTAAACAGAAGAGCGTGTGCCAAGCGGCAATTTACTCTAGAATATTTCGTTCTTATGATATTGCTCAGTTGATCCAAAAACTCAAGGAGTAGAAATGGACCATGCGTGGAAAGATGTAGCTTATTCACATTCAGAGCCAAAAAAAGAGCGGACTTATGGGATAATGTATAGTTGCAGCAGCAGCAGAAGCTATAGTTGTTCTGTTCCCGATTTTTCTCTCGTTTTTTCCCATGGATTCACCTATGAAACATGTAAATCTAGCCGATATACGATATGCTTCAGTGCTGAGGAAACAAAATGGAGAAAAAATTTCTCAAAAAGGACAAGTAATTATGTGTACTTGTAGCCAAAAGATTTATCACTGGAAGGTTGTTGAAAAATTTTTGTAGTTTTTTATTAGATGTGCTTGTTTTCCTATCTGTTTCCTACTATCTGATCAGTTGGTCATGGCCAGTTGAAAGGTCTTCCCTTTGTTTTCGATGACGTTGGGATATGGAGAACACAAAAAAAAAACTAGAAAAATCGCAGTAAATTACTAGGAAACCCAGTACAAGCAATGATCCACAATTTTTCTCAGGATATAGGAATTCCTTGGCAGGAATAACCACTCCAAAAGTGAAATTGTTACGTAGTTAGAAACCATTTTAAGCAGATGGGATGCATGAGAAGCTTTCCAATAAGCATTCTAATGTTATTCCTAGGGGACCGTTACGATGACAGACATGTTCCATGAACAAGGTTGGAACTATGACACAGCTATGGGAAATAACAAATTACATACTTATGTAGTGTCAAAACAAGGAGCATTTTTCTGTCTGAGAGTCATTTTCCCGTAATCTATGATCTCCAAAAGCAGCATCAGCCTAATGAGCATGTCTTGTCGTAATGGACGTCTGTGAAATTTACAATTTTTCTCCAAACAGGCTGCCAATTAAGTAGCTCTAATCAACTCCGCAGAAACTGCAGAGCCCTGCAGAACTCTGCTTCTCGGACCAAACCTAAGATAATCGGCACTTTACTCCTCGAATAATAGCTTCCGAAGTAATTCTCAAGGACATTTTGATTTTGTACTTAAAGTTCAGATGATCTAAAGTAGTAATGACGACGCAGTCGCCATCCACAAATCGCTAAGTGCAGTAGAGATTGCGTGGCCACTAATAAAGGACGTCACTGCACTAGTGAAAGCTGGCTTCGCTTAGTTAATTTATGGAGGTTTACGGATCCAGAGGTTCAAGTTTGCATAAAGTCACTACAGTGACGTCACTGAAGTAATCTTTCCATTTATAGATTAAATACATCAATGTAAACTAACTGCCAATAATCAAACGATCCAGCGTGAACATTAAGTATGATCCGAAAAAGCGTTTCTGGAGAACCGTGCACTTTTTTCTAGGATCGTGAGCAGAACTGTGGAACTCTTTTTCAAAATCCACGGTTTTTTTGTTATTCGTCTGAGAAATTCCTCAAAAAGATACTGCAGGTTTGGAAGAGATTCTTCCAACGAATTTTCAATGGTAATTAATAGTGGCGCGCGGGAAATTATTGGGAGGGGAGACCACCAAAAAAGGGGCGCAGCCAGCCAAAAAAAAAACTTGGCAAGTTGGCTAAAGCTACCAAAGAATCGCTTGATTTTCTAGGAAAAATCATAACTTGACAATCGAAGTTGATTTTAATATTTTAAACTTTTTCTGTAGTAATCCAAGAAAATTTATAGACTCGTTCTCCTGGATGTGGAAGGGGGGGGGGGAGGGGGAGTAGGTAGGGCGACAGGAATTATTTAACTGACAATGAATACAGACGTCTCTGAAATTGTTATAGTTATGAAGTTCACTGAAGATGAGGGAATCCATGAAAATGATGAGGAACACAGTGGCAATTTGGAGTTTTTTTTTCGTTCAAGTGATCAATGTGAACTTCACCTCTACTTATCTATGTATTTATTCATTCAGTAATCCATTCATTAGCACTATGAAGCACAGGACAAGTGTAAAAAAAGACATAAGAAGAAGGTTATGAAGAAGATGAGGGATAATTGCATGACGTCGAGTCCCTCATATTATGATGACCCACAGTCTTTTGGGTATATTTACGTTCCCAGAAACGTCTTCAGTTTTTTCCCAGTTTCACAGAGGTGTATTTCGCACAATCGCTTGTCGCAATCTATCAACAGACCCCGAAAAATCACCTGTGGATTTTCACATACGAAGGTGGTTTGAAAGGTTTCCGGGAAAACCATCAAGGAGCTACTGTTTTTCAAATATTTCAATGGGAGTGTGTCGTGCCGTGCGCGACCCTGTGGCCGCGCCTCGGCGCACACATTAGCGAAACGTAGTTCTCGTGTCGCGTGCGGACTGCGCGGCGCGGCCGATTTTCGAAATCACTCGTTCCGTTGGGGTCACGCCGGACGGTCGGGTTTACTTGAGTTCTCGTGTCGTGTATTCTTGCTGTGTATAACTCGCGTTTGTTGAACAACATCATACTGGAGACGCTAGTCTTCCCGCAGGTTGACGAACATCTTGACCGTCGTGCATACCAGTTACCATCTACCGTGTTTAAGCCAACCCGTAACACCATTCGCTGTACCAGTTATTGATTGTCGTGTACTGATATTGTGTGATTTCTTGTATCATAAACACCATCTATTGCGCTCGTGTTATTGCATATGTATTCATGTATTGCATCACCATCAACCTTACGAACAAGTCTACCAGGGGACGGTGTCAGGGTTGGGGGCTCAGCGTAAGGACCTTGTGAGGGGAGATGGGAAGAAAAGGAGCAATCCATGGGATACGGCCTTGCACGTCTGTGATGGAGGCAGCACCTTCCACCGACGCTGCCAGTCGTGCTCTGGGTTCATCCTAAGGCAGTGAACCACCGAGGACCGTGAGGCACAACAGAGTGTATTGAGAAAGCTTCCAAGTGAACAGACCAAAAGTGCCAAGTTTATTTGAAAAAAAAAACCTTCTTTTGGCACATCTTCAAAGTCGGAAAACTTTACCTCCTCTCAATTAGAGATGAGTGCGAAAATCGAGTGGTCGAGAAAAATTTTCAAATGGAGTTGAAAACCGCAAATAAACTAAAAACTGTCTGGGTGGCGATTTTGCAGACACATCAACTTCATGTTTCACCCGTAGTTTCTGAATTTGGATAATTATGCGAACCTGCGCGCGAGCAAATAATGACCCGTTTGAGAAGAGTCAAAAAAGGCTATCGCACCAGAAACTGTAGATGAAATTTTTTACATGTATTTTGCAGAAGGCGGGTAAATGCGGTCAAAACAGAGGAAGCGCAGCACCTTTTAGCGCTTAGTTATTATTTTAGAAACCAGGCTATGCCCAAGAAATCTTTTTAAAAGATGGATGCCGCATTTACTCGATTCGGAGAAGGATCGCTATATAAAGTGGAGTCCAGTAAGATTTTTGAAATTTTTCACTTACCAGGGAAACGCTTTTGAGCGAAAAGTCGTAGCTGATAATGAAGATCATTTTATGTATTACGCGTTTTTTACAAAAAAAAAATAGCCAAATCAACGATTTTACCCTTCAAACCAATTCCGAAAGAAAAGAAGTCAATTCGTTGAGATGGAATTGTAGTGACCCCTGTTTTTGCTCATGCCAAAAGAATTTTGCAAAACTTCGAAGCAACTATTACTACCCCATTATAGCCAATATATCCAAGGAAGTACTATAACTGGAAATTCAAGAAAAGCGACCAGGTTTAGCTGAGGAAAATAGTTTCGTATCTGAGCGATAGTGTAGCCGCTCAATCAGCACTCACATGACAAGAAATGATGAAAACTACATCTAAAAATTTTCAGCATTCGCCAATTTTTCTGCGTCACCTTCTTACCTGTTGCAGAAGCTCTAGGCCTCTCTGTCTCAGAGGGAATTATTTTAGAACGAGCCTGTCTTGGTGCCTAACACCTGTATTGGCCGTTTAAGCTTATTAAATGGCCTTGAAAGAAATTTTTCGTAGTGTGGTGACTTAGGCTGGCGCCTGTAGGTCCGTAGCGTACCGCACACCTCATTCGCTGGACTGAACTTCCAACAATTTCTATTCTTTCCGGCCCCTCAAAAACCATCAGCAGAAAAAAGTTCCCGGAATTTCAACGACGTCACACCGTGACTGGCTGACGTCTTCGAGGTGCAACTCACGAAGTTTCAGGAGAGGTATGAAGTTACTATCAGGAAGACGGAACAACGACTTTGATTTCATAACGTCTACATTGTGAACCAATTATTAATGACTGCAACAAGGAATTTTTTTCAAATGAAACGTCAAAGACACAGCTTGTTTTCCGAAACAGCTGTTCAATCTAATGGACCTAACTTTTCGCGACACCTCGGTGATACTGTAGCACCTGTTCAGAAACACCTTTCTAAGTTACATTATGTGACAAGGATTTTATTATTCTTTAAAGTTTTAGCCAAAGTTCTTGAAAACCATTTCAGTATGGAAAGTAGTATAGAAACCACTGTAGTCCTTATGTATTTCACATCATTGGCTTTTGATAGAGAGATTTCGCGAACCTAACATTGATTCTGAATTAGAATCTGTTTGCACCTTGATACGTTCCGGGGAAGTCCACTCTAATCACAATACATTATAATACAAAAAGCCGGATTGAGATTATTTTGTTTCCCATTAAACTTAGCCCGATTGCGTCAAAACCCACGATATAATCGCGGAAAAGGGTACAGAAAGTCTTCAAAGCATCCCAGACAGGCAGCTAAAGAAGGAAAAGAAGGACGGCATCCCCCGCATGCCACGAGATCAAGTAGTAGTCTAGTAAAGTAGAGTGAAAGCTCGCGTGATTGCTCACATGCATAACGAAGTGCTCTGCACCTCGAACCAGTGCTGAACCGGATAGAATTTTTGCTAAAAATTAGATTTTCATGTTACACTTACAAGTCTCGAGGATTTTGTGCACTCATAAGATGTGAGTACACTTCGGGCAACGAAGTCTGCGAGTCCGTTATTCAAGGATTTTCTCTACTGTTAGAGAAAACTGATAATAAGCTCAGCGAAGTATAATGAAATACATTGATCCAGAATAATGAACCCATAATTATCAAAACCTAACCATGGCAATGCACCATGCCTATTAAAAACCATGCTGGATCACTATCTCTCCATAGATAGCGACAAAAAGAAAATATGTTTGAGCATAAGGACTAGATTTTTGGAGAGACTTCGGCCTACCATTGCAAGACCTCCATCTGGAATAGACATAAATAAATTTTTTTTTCGAAATTCATCAAGCGAAGAAAGCCACAAAAGTCAGAATGGAACTTTGCCGATGTTGCGGCCGCTTGTCCGAAAATCTTATAAAAGTCTAACAACCTGCCTGGGCCTTTGTGCTTTGCTGCAATAGAGGACATATGTATACAACAAAAAGCCTAATTGGGCGCCACCTTTCCGTCATATTTCCGGAACTCGAAGAGTATTAACCAGCATCATACATGTTTATACTTCTAGAGTGGCACACATGATAATGGGATTCAAGTGAAAGACAGATTGAAAAGGACAAAAAAAGCAGGAAAGGCCATCATCGTGCGTTCATGAGACGGAAGCGTCGCAGAAGAAACAGCCGGAAAACTTGACCGCTTCGAGGAAGTTATTAGTTGGGAGATATTGAGCAAATGGAGTGTTTTCAAAAAAAAGCTTTCACTGCTTTGAAAGCAAAACGTTGTTGTTGTTGTTTTGTTGTTGTTCTTCTTCTTCCTTGACTTAATGTTGGCAGTGGTCATTCTAACAGATACATAGTTTTTGATAGAACTGTCATATCACATGGATAAAAACACTGGGTTAGGCCACGCTCCTGATCTTTTAAGAATGACAAGGTTTTCCAAAAACTACTCACGAAGACGTGGGATGTGAAACTTCAAGCAAAACAGATGAAAATAGTGAAAAGTTCCCTATATCTGGTTATAGTAGACGGGAAAGGAAAGTTGTTTTTTAAATTCCATTTTTAGCTCCGGCATAAGAGAGATATACACAGGTTTCTCGTGGGTATCTGAAAAAATCTTGGCAAGAAACTTCGGGAAGCAGTAACAATTGGAATGGACGGTATGTATGAGCAACGTTTCTTGAGGTAGGTAAGATGTGTACTAAGGATGATAACAGAAAGGAAAAGTCTTGGGATTGAAACTATTCAAAATGTCGAGACGGGCTGACAAGGTATGTAGAAACAATCATCACATCTTTAAGAAATTCTTAAAAATATCTTATAGGCAGTAATAAAGAACAAGGAGACATCATATTTAGTATCTATTGTCTAAGCGAGAAGTCCAATTTACCGTGAATGACGAGTGCGGAACAACTTTCTGGTTCCTCTATGCATTTTGTTGATTAAAAACCCAGACATAGTGAAGTGAGAGCTCATGCTCTAGGGATTTCCGCTGAATGGGAGTGTTAAACAGCTTAAGCGCTAAAACCGACTCTATAGAGTAAAACCCAGTTCGTTGAATAAAAGTTTTTTTTTCAGAATTACAGCCTACTTACGTAATTGGCCGTCTTCACATTCAGAAAGCAGCCAATCACAACACGCCGCGAGTCCTCTGGTTGGTCGGAGAAAGAGGACCTGCACATTTGAGCAAAGTGATATAAAGTTAGTAAACTAGTGGAGGACACGTTCACTCGAAGCAGCCTACGCTGGTGGATCAAGTTGTAAATTCGATTTCCCTGCTATATTTCCACCTTTAAGTGTGGAATCGCACGGAGCATTGCGCAAAAAATATCAAAGGGAACGAAGGGCGAGTATTCATGAGAGCGTTGACCATAGGAAAAGCTAAAAAAACCTAATCTAAAAATCTAAACCAACTTGATTCGACAAATAATTCAGGCGCTCATTCAAAAAATTGAGTACTTCAAGGACAAGAAACTTTACTTTTTTTGTCCTCAGAGCTGTAGGGCTCTACGTTTTCCAAACATTCCAATTTACGCAAACTCAGATTCAAATATCGAATGTAAACATGCATTATCTGGTCAAAACACTAATATTCATCCACAGCAAAGATTTTCTCGAACTCTACGTAACCTCAATTACTCCCTTAATCGCTGAACATGGCTGTAGACCCATCTATCTACGTACTTATGCTCAATGATATGTATCTATAAAGATAAATCCTCAACGGCGAAAACAAGGATGACATGAGTTTGGGTTCCCCAGCTACAACGTAAAGAAGAAGAGAGGAAGGCGACTCAGGACCAATCCTGTGGGTGTGGTGGGCTGAAAGCAGCGTGGATACCGTATTCCCAACAGGGACAGTAAGTTTCACACAAATGGGTGTTACTTTTTCTCTAAGTTTCAATCTAGGAGGCAAAAGGCAAGATAATTCCCAGATAATTTACAGCAGCTGTTTCACAAGCTCTTACATTTGTTCAGAGACGAAGAGGTCGAGATACAAAAATCGTGCGAGGTCTTGGAAACCTACGTAAGTCCATGTCATATTGCATAAAAAATCTTCAAGTCTACCTAACCATCTCACTTGTGAAGATGTTGTCAGAGGGTAGCTTAGGCTCGTACTGTGATCAGATGTCTCTAAAAATTTGAAAAGAGAAAACATTTGCAAGGTCTTCGGAAGCCTGATAATGGGCAACCCCATAAGGGTTCAAAAATTAAGAGTAGATTGCTCCAAACTGGTTGCGTTGGAGAAGAAAAATTCAATTCGAGAGAGAAATCTTTTCTTCACAACTTTAGCAAACCATATGATAGGTTTCTGATGAATGGTTAAGCCTAGCTGCTTCCTCTGCAATTTCCCCGGTTTCCTTCCATAACAAGATTGCTGATAACTAAACACAATGTCGTCAATGCGAAAATGTTATATTCCTAAATTCTGGGAATATCATGTGAGTACAAAAACATAGCATAACGGAGGAATAACTGCATTATAGAAGAGCACAAATGTGTCCCTCTATGGTATTCGCCCATGTGGCAGCTACATTCTGGATAACAATAGATCCGGTTTTATCCAGAAATATTCCCGGAAGAGGAGACTATGGCTATATCTATGAATGATTTAGGGTAACAAAACACTGCAAAAGGCGCCAAAACAATACCCAAGGCGGCGTCGGATCTCCAGCCAGAAGCACTAGTACCGTCGGCAACTTGTCACTGAGTAACTCCGCCCTCTCAGATACTCACTCTCGCCCGAGTCGACGCTGTGCCACTTCAGATGTCCATCAAAAGTAGCCGAAAACAAACGCGAATCTACGAGCAGTGCAGAGCAGTCGAGATACGACAGCTTCTGGTGATGTGATTACGTCTGGCAAGCCGACCGAATACATACACAACCCAGCATAAGAGAGAAACAATCACGTCTTCGGCGCGAAGAGATCGCAAGGATAAAATTCCTTGCCACGAAGGAGCAATATATGGCATGACGTCGGCCAAAAAACTTAATCCCATGGCTGAGAGAAAAAGTGACGCGTCGTAGGAAATTGGCCAGTCTGCGCTGAGTATAATTGCATCAAGTAATTAGTAAGTAAGAAAAAGATGGAGCAGCCTTATAACAACGAACATGAGCTCCATTAGAAACATCCGGAAAACCTCTATTTCCAAAAAAAACCGCTTTAAATCTAAAGTTTCACCAGTAATAACTTAGGGACTACGGTAGTGAACCCCATAATGGAGCAGAGACCAAAGTGCAGTAGTAATGTATGTATGTGTTTTCGCGTCAATTTGATAGCATCGTCCGCACTACCACACCACATCGAAAACAAACATATGTAGTTGGATGGAAGCTCACTGGTAGAGATTTACGACTCGGATCTAGGCATTTATCGCTCGCTCTCTCGGCAAGGACAGCTATTTAGCCGACGGGTGGTTTTGCTCTGGATTAGGGCTTGCGACTGAGGAATGGTGTTCATTTTCTGGACTCAGAAGAAACTGCTAAGGGATTATGAGCAAGGCCTATAAACATTGCGCTGGTGAGATTCGTAAACTTTTCCTGACAGTCTTTAAAAATTTCGAAACCCTTTAGCTCATCTTTCCTGGATGGTTTCAAGAGCAGCTATCGATGATAAAAGCACATTTTATGCAGGAAAAACGGGATTTCTCACCACTATGGTCATCCCCCTTGTTTCTACATTCGTTTTTTCCTTTTTTTTGCAGTTATAGCTACACCATCGAGTACATTTGAATAAACAAATAACAGATACTTCATACAGTCGGCCACTTTCAATGACTGCGATCCGTGATGTATCGCTTAGTTAATCTTTCCTGTTCATTAGGCGAAAAGTGTTGCCTGGAATTCTCCAAAGATTTTATGGAACAAATTATAAAGTTTCATTGGAAATCTAGAACAAGTATAGTATTGGTCGTGAAAGTTGCTGGATAAAGTTATGATAAAAAAAAGATAGAAGTTATCATTTTGGAATTTTAGACGAAATGTTTTCGCCAATCTATTCTACTTGAAGTAGATTGAGGATGAGAGCGAATACTGGATCAACTGCAAAGAAACAGGCACAAAGAAGTCATCTGGATAAGAAAATTACGAATGTCAAGGGGAAAAGCTTGCAGATATGATTAAAATATGCAGTTATCAATGTTCTTCAATAAAGAAAAGTATGCAGAGGCACGGTAAAGTTTGGAATTGAGGAGATTAATGACCAAGATTTTAGGATTCCGGTCATTCTCAGTGGAGATCCTTGTATTGTCTTCTACCTTCAGCATATCGATTTGCCGATAACATTCATTCATGATCTCAATCCTTTGAAGGCAGACATCTAAGAGCGGATGTGCTGAGTGAATTTTGGGGAGCACAAAACCCCCAAATATTTCACTAAAACTGCTAAAACTTTCACGATATCAACTTGATCGACCACTTGCTTACCTACTTGATCGGTCATCTACACCTACCCCTCTCGCCAAATTTTCGTAAGTGGTTTACAAAACAAATAAAAATCTTGCATTAGTTTATTTACTTTCATTATTATTTTTAATATGGTTTTTATTTATTATAACTGATATTTTTATTAATTTTATTGTCTGTCTGGGTCCCCAAAACGACGGAGACCCCACTTTTCCCCCACACCCCCTCCCGCCCACGTCCGCCACTGCTATGAAACTATAGTCTGTTGACTTAGAGAGGGGGCGATGGGGTGACTTCACGGTGACCCTGGTAACATGAAGTTTGAGGAGCTTAATTGTAAAGATCGCAACTTCACCGCAAAGCAAGACTTATTCCGTCTATTAGCAAGACTTATGCCTGTATCCCCCACCAGACCCACGTAGAAATTTTAAAGCGAAAAAGTGGGGAAAGTGATTAAGCACTGTGTCGGCACACTGATCTACATTTCAGCCCTTTCTGTAAGTTTTGATATGTATTAGTGTGATGTGATTTCTTCTATTTCGATGTTCCCCTCTGTCACTTGGTAGGACCTCCTTCTAGACGCCTTCTGCGGCGTTCCTGATGGAACCCGTGCAGTCGTAACTCCACACAAAGTCACTCTATCTTTCTTATCTGAGCTACTAGATTGAACATACTTGCGACCACTCTCATGGATGTGTGCGCTTCACAAATGAGGGTTACCTCTTCGCCCATTTTCATTTCAAAAACTTTTTAGCTGGATCATGGAGGGGCTCAGTTCAACCTCAGGTGATCCTGGTAACATGAAGTACGAGAAGCTTAATTTGTAGGATCGCAACTTCACCGCAGAGCACGACTAATCCCGTCTATTACCTGCCTGCATCACCCACCAAGCACAAATAGAACTTTTTAAGCAAGAAAAAAATGGGGAAAGTGATTGGGAATGCAGTAATTGTAAAATACCACCATGTGTTCAACCTCAGAAAAATTTGGTAGGTAAGGAACGATGTTAGGGAATAAATGAAAATGAGAATCCACAGGCAATAGGACCGCAGTGGTTCCTCTTGTTCGGTAATGTGATAGTTGTGCGATATTCCTTTCATCCAGCAGAGTTTTTTCCACGGATACATTTAGTAAGGGATGGGATGGATAATGGCAGTGTCCATAACTACCCAACCGCCTACGCAGTTACTTTAAATTCAATGAAGACGTGTACAAGAGATCTTTCCGGGTATGGGGCGATCTACCAGGGGAAGACTGTGCTGCTGGACTCCATGATTGGCCAATTGGTCAGTTTGGCCAATAGCAGAGCTCGGCCGCGTCACTATCATCAGTTGCAATGCTATTCACTCCATCTTTTCCAAGAGGATCACGAGCTGGATGACTCGCAGAAAAAGCAGGTGCTGCTTACCGAAAGTTGTAACATAAGCACAGTTAGTACTTTCTTGTCTGGATTTCAATAATGAGATTGTATAGGGTAAAAGTCTGGCATATAGGTGAAAATTGCACTTTCCTTTCTGAAAGTTAACTCGATTCAATATTAAAAAGTAAGCAACAAAATGCTCTAGCGACTACATACAGCAGGAGAATGTAGCAACTACAATACCAATTCTATAAATTGTCCAAATTTTCAAAATTTCTCGTTGTCTCCAGAAGCAGCCACAGTTGGCAGCATCCAATAGTTACCGTCTCGTCTGCATTTGCAGACTTTTGCACTTCCTTATGTATATAGGGCAACATTTACTACGCAAGCCTCGGCACAGCACTCTGAAATCCGCCAGGATCAGGCTAAGCTGATGCCATTTGCACTTGTTAAAGCCTGAGATTCGTGGAATTTACGAAAGGGCTGTCGCTCACTAATAAATTTTCGCCCCCGGGCAATCACATCATGTACAGAAATTCCTTAATTGCTTGTGTGCACGAGGACGGGCGGGGGAAGGGTAAGGTGCTCGGCGATACATGGAAGAAGGCAAGAGAAAAGGAGAAAAGTAAAAAAGATGAAGTGAAAAAACCTCTGGTGCTTTCTTGCGTATAGCAGCATGTGATAATAATTAACACCGTTTCCTGCAATTTTGAAAACTTTTGTGGACAAAAAAGCTAGAAGAAAAATAGTCGAATGAATGGATGAACAAATGATGAATGAACAAATAGATGAATGAATGAATGAATGAATGAATGAATGAATGAATGAATGAATGAATGAATGTATGTATGTATGTACAGGGTGCGGCTTAAATACTGTGTCAAACTTTGTCGCAAATTCCATCCCCATTGCGAAAAAGCTCTTCGCCCTGAATTTCATATCTGAAATTGCTATCCCTTTCTATGCATTACCTCCTCGTTTCGTAACCTCACATCAACATTGCACGTTATAACAAGTCCAAATTTGAAAAGAACCAAGATCGAGCTATGAAGCATCACCGTGCAATCTTTTTTCTTGACCGCCTATTTTTTGCAGCAATACAACTGCACCGTCCAATTTGCAGTACGATGCTCTGCTGTTGAAGGGTTGTTAACATATACATGCCATACGGATGTCGCAGTTCTACGTTTCGAGAAAATCCACGAGAAACTAACTCGTTGCAAAAATGCGAGGTAGAAGAGTTAGGTGCACACAGAGCCATGATCTTTGCAGAGGGCGATTAATTCACCTGCTAATGAGGAAGTCTAGACGGAACACTACAAGCACTAGGAGCAGCATGTTCACAGCGAAGCGCGTCAGCACGAGAGAAGGCAAAATTTAGTTATGTTACCTTGGAGGGCCGCAAAAGTTAAGCACCTTGGGACAATGCTCTTCAATGATCTTTTTTTCAATGTGGGACAGAGCTTCATCAGCGAAAATCGCGTAGTGTAAGGGCAGTTTTCCAATACATCAGATGGGGTAGGAAAGGCCTCTCTTGCAAATCACATCTGGCCTGTATTATCACTGGAGCTGATGTTTCTGAAAGTGACCATAAGCCTCAGGTCGACGTTGAATTAAAGTTGGGAAAACAGCTCTTTGCTGGAAAAAAGGGTAGTTTAGTAAAGAAGGTATAGCTGCTAGTTCATCTATTGAAAATGGGTCCGCTAGGACAGCAGTGCTTCAAGAAACGAGGCGCAGAAGAAAAAGTGACCGTTTGTGCACCAACTCCACGAACTCATACCGGCAGAGGAATCGTGTGCAAACTTCCCTCACATCGATCGTATGGATGCGTCAACTGGTAATCGTAGAGTTGTGGACATGCGCTCACTAACCCACTGCTACTGCATCTCTGGGATCGCTCACAGGAAAGAAGGAGGAACAAAACCTCCGGAATTTTTTTCGGGCCTCAGTGGTCGTACATGCTTTAGGTGTAACCTCCGTCGCGAGGCCAGAAGGAGACCACGTTAGGCGTGTCCCAGTGTGTTTCATTTCTAAGAGTTTAGGTAAATAATACTGAAGAGGAATTAGAGTTTCAGCTTCTGTGACAAAAGTTATTAACAAATATTTTTGACACAGTATTTATGCCGCACCCTGTATACGCAATATTGCAATAATTTTGAAAGGAAAAGAACTTTAGAAGCCACTCGAAGACTTAGGTTTTGACGAAAATTTGCGAACTTTCCTACAGTAAAGCACAGAATGATCACTAGAGATTTTGTGGAGTACCAGCGGAAGGAGTTGATTATTAATAAAGACCCGCTCAAGTGAACTGGTTCAGGTCCAGCTCCCTAGGGGCTAACTGGTGTCAGGTCGAAACAAATAGCGAACATCTACATCTGATTACGTCCATTCAGAACGAGCACGGCAGACAGCCAGAAAACAGAAGCATTAGCATAGTACGACGAAATTTATAAGGAAAACTCCTAAGAAGTCAGTATGGATCACTAGACCAAAAAAAAGAGAGAGAAAAAAATCGGCTTGGAGCATAGAAGGGAAACCTTCAAACATGTTATTGTTATAGTGCACATCCAATTCTTTTAGTATAAATTATTGTGCCATAACTATTATATGTTTGATAGAATATTATAAAAACAAGAAATTTTAACCGCTTGCGACCTGCTCCGATGTATTTTGATCCTGAGAGATTAAAAAACTGAGAAGAAGAGGACGAAAGCAATGGAAAAAAAATCCGACAGCTTGACAGAGAACGAAATGGAAGAGAACTATTAAGCCTTCTCTTGGAAACCTTGCAATTTCCCCAATGGGAGATTAAAGGGATTGAGGCTTGCTTTGCTGGACTGGGTACTGATAAGCTGAAAAAAGGTGATTAGAAGGAAAGACTTAGGTTTTTGTTTGTGCTGCAATGTGGTGAGGGATACTTGTCTCATTTTTAGACATGGAAACTGTTGTTGATATTTTGAGGTCTATGCATAATAGAGAATGCTGAATAAATGAAATAATTTTCCTTAGGCCAAAAATCTCTTAGAGAAAACTTATTTACGTCCTATGCTAACGAAGAAGAAACAGCTCGAAGGAAAACTCGAAAACGCTGTAGAGATTCCTGTCAAGAGAAGAAGTAAACAGTAAGAAAGTTAAGAAGTGAACAGTATCAAAGTTCACAGTAATTTAGGCAATTTGTATTAAATCTTGCCCCATCCCCCTCCACCTGGACCCTTCACGATTTCGAGGTTTAGAAATTCAGACCAGATTTTACCGAAAGTGGAGATTTTTGCTAAGAAGAAAAACATAGATCTCTCTCACGTTCTGGATTGTAAGCAGAAAATTTTTGGATTTCAACGCCGCTGAAGTGGTTGTGAGGAAACACTTGAACTATTTTCGCCACGCTTCCGGCAAGCTTCGTCAAGCTCAGAAGCCAGGAATGAGGAAAAACGTAGTTCTAGTATCAGAACTGGAGTCATCGACGTTGCCTCAACAACAGAATCTAGAAGATCACTGAGAACTAATCAGCTTAGGAACAGAGCCTAAGAAGTGCGGGTCAGAGAAACGTCCTAAACGCCGGATGACAAGTGCATATAGCACATGTTCCCAAGTATGATTGAATAGGACAATAGAGTAATTTTATCCCGTGACCAAGCTAGAGTGTTCTCTGAGTTCCGGGATCTTGACTCTCTTCACTTGAGATAGCGTTTCCCAGGGGACACGTAGAGGAAGGTTTATGGTAGTCCCAACCATGTAATTCACCCAGTTATGCACTTGTTATTGTCCTTGGCTCATTCAAGATGCTCTCTAGTTTTATGGCAGAATCCAAGGGGTTAAGGCTTAAATTTTGTGAAGTGCGAAATGTTTCATTTTTTAATACTCATGCAGAGTTTACGACTTCATCCACGTCAGCAGAGCAGGTGTCAATTGACGGCTGCGTCAAACATCAAAAACAACCCACTCATTTTGAAAATTGACGTGAAAAATATTCAACTATCAGCGATGTGGAAACGAACTATAGGAAAGAAGCCGTCAAGGAAGATTTCAAGTGAGCACTCGGTCACGCGTCATCACTGTGTACTTCACGCAAGACTGACATCAATAGAAAATGCCCACTATTTCTGGAAATTGGTGGATAACTGGGACAATGAAACAAAGGAAAAAACTGGAAATTTCCAACCGTTGGGAATCTTCCTATTGTGTTGTTGAAATAAAATTAGTTGTTATTTTATGGAGGCACCGAGTATTTTGTATATCTGCCCTAGAGGAGGATTTGCTGGATGATCCGTATACAGAAAATACTTAATTAGGGCAAAATTGCCTGTCAAGTCCTAAGAACATCGAAATTAAGATAAGAGAGATAGTCACCGACTCCTTCTGATTCAATTTTATAGAAATTGGAAAGGCTTATAGGAATCTGAAGAAAATTAATCACTTCAACAAAAATAATCAAAATCCTCGATCCCGGTCCAAGAAGGGTTCCAGCTGTTTATCAATATCCTTCTCCATGGATAAGCCAAGTGCTTCGCCAATTAAACACATTCCGGACAATGTGATGCACGCGGTCCATCACGACCTATCGTTCCCGTATGGTCACGGGATGCACATGGTGTACCATGCAAATGTACTCCTCATGTGCAGAAAATCGTTCTGCTGTGAACAAATGGTGCACATGGTGCAATACCAAAAAATGTTCTTCTGCCAAGCGCGTTCACAATGATAGAATGCACTCGACTCGGAAGGCGTTGAGCCCTCGTGCAACCATGGACATGGACATCCAGAGGTGAAGAAGAGAAAAAAAGGAGGAGAGAACAAAAACGTTTTATCGCAGTGTCACGCAGATGAACAGCGACTATAGCTCTAGGAGCAAGAGTAGATCTGAAAATTAAGCCACTACTTGATAAGCTTCATGTGTGAGGGGTGGGGCGTGGCTTAGCTCGAGCTGTACCTTCTACTAATAAAATAATTGAATAGGAACTAAAATGGAGCAGATTAACCAGGGGCAGAGATGAGGGGACTACAACGTTTTCACACTTCTGGCATAATCGCTCATTTGTCAAGTTTCTGACTTAGCAGAATTTGAAAAAGATGGGAATGATATGGATTCAGACGGTTTCCAATTAAATCCTGGGAGGGAGTGTGGGAAATGTAGCAGGAACATTAAAGAATTTTGCCAGGAATTCAAGCGCAAACGATGGAGTGTTGGGAAATTCGCGATTCACGTGGACAAGCTCAGGAATTTACCAATAAACTGAATAAGTTGCAAGCATCAGAGGATTGAAGATACTTAAGCACAGAAAGGGATTTCGAAAAAAAGGAACATTGTGCTGCAAGGAAAATTCGAGTGTAAGTATAGTGGTTATAGGGATTATCATAAAGAGTAACAATTGGAATAATTATGACTAGTATCCGGAATGTAAATGACAACTACTTCAGACGAATGAAAATTGAGTGATTTTGTTAACTCAATCAATAATTTAGGAATAATTTCTGACATTCGAACATTCAACAAAAAACCCTAGAACACCTCTTATCTTCCTTGTGAGCAGAACTTTTAAAGGAGAAGCCTCTGTAAAGCATTTTTGATGAGGTTAAAAAAGTCATAAAAAATCAAACTAGACATTGTGTCCATTTCCTATCAGTTAACTGTTTCATCTCTCATTATATCTCTCTCGCCCTCTCTCCCTCCTTACCCTCTATTTTCTCTACCTTTCCCTCCGGGATTATCAAAAATCGAATATTCAAATTCCGATGTATCTAATTCACTATTCGGTCCCAATTATGCCGATGACAACGAGAACTACCGGAGCCAAAAATGGAAATACTCACCTAAAAGAAGTCTAATTATGGCATTTCCTCATCTGTTACGGACAATTAGATCCTCCCTGAGAACATCGCCTCAAAAGTGCTGTGTACGAAAACGAGGGCTGACAAGTACGTGCAGTTTTCCGCGAACGTATCAAATGTTCCGGCGGCTAGGCGCAGCTGGTACCGCGCGAGGGAGAGCAGATTATGTCCCACCCGCCCGCGTCCCATAACCCGTGCGTGCCGCGGGCGATTCAGTCGGGTTCCATTGCACAAAACAAAAGTGCACTTCAAGCAATTACAGCATGGTTCTGGCTACAATGAAAAGTGTTATTATCACATTGCCCTGCGATAAAACTTGCACTTTTTGTCCGCTTCAGCAGCAGCTTTCTCAGTCCAAGTTTTCAACAAGTGCACACATCTGGCTATGAAAAACACAAGAGCAGGTGATAGTAGTGTTACGCGCAGAAAACTCATTAAAATCGCCTGATGAAGGAGATGGAGAGATATTTTATACGATAATCGTACAATCTGCAATAGCACAAGATATTACAAAGAGCAGTCAGTAAGGGGGAGGGGGAAGAAACACCCGTTTTTTTCCTTAACTGGTTATCTTTACTCAATTTTCTATTATTTGACGAAATGTGTATGAACGTGAGCCTCTCTTGCTCTATGAGCTATAGAGGAGCAATATGGAAACATAATTGAGCAATAGTGTAAAAATCACGTCATTAAATGGGTTACTGAATTGCGGGGGTTAGAAATTGGTTATCTAACATCACTGTTAACAAAGTAACACATGTGGGGAACAGAATACATCAAGAAGCGAACTCATTACCGCGAAAACAGCTAAATTGGCCCGTAAAATACCAGTTCTCAGGTCATTCCAGAGAATTTCTGGGTAAACAGAATGTTTCAAGGCACAAGCAACCAGTATCGCGGGAGAGTGTTCCTTTTCGCTCCATCAACCGTCATGCTGGGACAGTTGCTAATACAGCTTTCCTTATTCGTCTAAACGCTGAAGGTTTTTGGAAATCAAAGACTATGGGATTCCTTTAAATGTAGTATACCTATTTTCAAAAGATCTGAATTTAGTAGCAATGGACGCAGTGTGTTGAGAAGAAATACTATGGCAGCGCTACTTTGACAATCCAAAAAGTCGCCATAATGAGGAGAAAGTTATGAGGATCGAAATTCTCAAAATTGAATAGATAAGAATAAACGTTTTAGACATGGTGATAAAAAAATCAGAAATGATGCTGAATTCTAGCTTAATATAGCAACCCATTCTATTAGGTCGTCAAGTATGAAATGTCTGATTTTGGATAAGAAGATTTCGAGTTTCGTTTCTAAAGCAAGATGCAGTATAAGATATCCCAATATGCTCCTGTACTATCCCCACAGCTTTGCCATCTTTACCGCAGCTTGGTTGCGCCAACAGCTCAGAAACCTGAAAAGCTAGTAGCAATCAAGTGGCGGAGAGCTTTTCCAACATCATGTTGGAAATTTAACATTTTCTCTAGCAAGAAGTGAGCTAAACCCTGAAAGGAGTTGTGGTCAAATAGAGCAAGGTTTGCCCAGTACAGTGAGTGGCAGGTGGGTCCTCACCCCTGCTCCTCTGGCTTAAGCAGCGTGGATTTGTGAAAAATGGTCAAAAATTGGCACCCATTTCTGAGGGTCAAACTGGGAAAAATTCGTTTACCGAACCACTTTTAATGGTCATATTGCCTTGAGTACCTAAATATTATTGGATTATAAAGGCCACACCTTGCTGTTCCTAGCTTTCTCAGCTCTAATGGCTGGAAAATGGAACCTATGTTCCAAAACGACACGATTTTTCGTCTTTGAGTAGTTCTACAAAAAATGCTTTCAAACAAAGATTTGAACACTGATCAAAAACCCAGGTGGTAATTTTGAAAGAGGGAGAATGTAACTTCACAGTGAAAAGAAAGATGAGATGCGATCTAATAATGCTTCGAAGATAGCGACTGTCAAACTGACCGCTTGTAAAATCAGACATTTCATACTTGACGATCTAATAAAGAGAAAGGGGAAAAAAGGAACTTTCCCTCCTCCCACCCCCCCCCCTTGCGTCCGCCTATTGTAGAAATGGACTCTCTAACAGCGGTTGTAGGAAGCTACATATTAACTACATTAACTACAACTAAAAGGTGGCCGAAAACTATGGGCGCGACATAAAACGTCTTCTTTCCTTTTCTGGCTACAGATATTTTATCTTTTCTATTATAATAGCTGAGCAACCACGTGAGAAAACAGTTCCACCAGGAATTCTGGAAGTTGCATTCCTTGGCTCCGGTACAGGCCTTCAACCTTGCCATCACGAAATCTCCTATGCGCCGCAGGTAGTCCTCACCTATTTCTGACCAGCACTACAGAGTTAGCGCTGCACATGTTCTGGGTTCGTGATATTCTTGTTCTCCAGTGTTTCCTCAATGGAACCTCCAACGAATAAATCCAATGTGTTCAGGTCTCAAGTGTAGAAAGAGCCTCAAGTCTTGTTAGGGAATTCGGGGGACGCCTCTTCTACGTAGGCAATGGTCTTTTGACGTCGTGAGCTGGAGAGTCCCCTTTTCTGAGGAATTGTGCTGGCATTTTTCCGTACCCACTAGACGAGCAATTTTCCAAGAACCCCGCCTTTCTACAAAGTCGCGTCATTTTTGTCGATTTTGTTCATGTAAGCCAGAGATATCATCGCATTTGTGGTCACTCTCCCTCAAACCATTACAGCGCCGGTATACGAAAACCTAGTGACGATTCTCTTCTCTGAAGAGCGCTGCTGACTCGCTTGATAAATTGGCTGTTCGTTTAGGGGCCGTGACCAACCCAATTAGGGAAAATTTTCTCATCACTTCATAGAATACCTTAGGTGCGGTGCACTTGTCAGACGCTCAACAACCTCGCCTGTCAACTGTGGCGACAACGATCAGATAGACGTTGGGCCTTTGACATGCAATAGCGGCAAAGTCTCAACTTTATTCTGACAATTGCTTAGCCGGAAAAACGTTCAACACTCGGAGTGTGGATTATCTTTTCCGCGCTCGCTCCTCCATTTCGGATGATCCTTTCTCGAATGATCGCAGGAATCCTCTTTGTGCAGTGGCGGACGCAGAAAGTGGGCGGGAGGGGGGGCGTGGGAAGAAAAGTGGGGTCTCCGCCGTTTTGGGGACCCAGACGGAAAATAAAATTAATAATAATATTAATTATAATAATAAACAATAAATAAAAAATATATTAAAAATAATAATAAAAATAAACAATTAAAAATAAACTAACACAAGATTTTTATTTGTATTGTAAAGTAATTTCGAAAATTTGGCGACCCATTCTCGGGGGGGGGGCGCCCCCCCCGCCCCTCCCCCTGCGTCCGCCACTGTCTTTGTGTTCACCGATCAAAGACAACCTGATTTTCTTTTCAGTTTGATATTCTCTTCAGCCTTCCATAGCTTGATGATCTTCAGCGCTGTTCGCAAAAAATTTTTGAATTTTTCTTTCTATTGCTGCAGTGGACTCTCCAGACCGCGCGAGGGTTACAATGGATTCGCGATGCGGGCACGCTCACATGACTTAGGAGATCCAACTGAACTATAGGTAAAAGGAAGAGGATTTTATGGTGTTTCTAAGATATGCAAAACGATGGCGTAATAAAAGTCGAAAATAAAAAATAAGAGGCGCGCATACTTTTCGCCACCTTGTACATGACCAAAACCACCAGTGAATTGGTAAATCCAAGTTTTTACTTCTAGGCGGAAACTCTCTAAGGACAGCAGAGGAAATAGAACTCAGGAAGTTTGCAATCAACTTTTTCCACTACATAACTAGCGAAAGAGTTCCCAAGAGATATTTGCAAATATTCGGAATTTGCGTCGACAATTTGCTTTCGCAACAGAAATGTCTTTGAAAAACAGAGAATTCGCAATGCAAATTTTCCAATTCTCCTTCCTATGCAGTTCGGACGTGGAAGAAAGTATGTGATGCCCGTGAGGCACCACCCCCAACCAAAATACATTACTCTGGGGTTTCAGATCGAATTTCAGTTGAGTTTTGTAGATCAGCCCCCGCGTCAGCACTAATTTCACTTAGAATGCAGTCCCAGTGACTCGTTGCTTATAGATTTGCACACAATGGGCAGCCTCATACAAGATATAAAAGCCTCCCCCCCCCTACATGATGAATGCGAAAAGGCATATTCCGTTGTGGAGACCCCGCATAGGAGAGAAGCAAGGAAAGGAGTCCAAACAGACATATACGAGATGGAAAAATGCCGAAGAATCCTCTTGCATTATGTACCCGTAGCAGACAGTATTTGTTTGCCGCGATTCAGGATCAGCGTGCATATTCTGAGGATTCGCACCATCGAAACGATTTTTTTCAAATTTCAACAGTTTTACCCGAATGATGTTGCTAGGTTCCGTTAGATTTTCGAAAAGAACTATCTCTACCTATAATGCATGGGGGAATTATGGGAAAGTATGGAAAATTTAAGAATTAGGTGGCTACAGTGCAATTTCACTACTCACGTGATGCATGAAATCGCATAAATAAAGAGAGCTAAAGCACAGCTATGAATGAAATTAGGGCAAAAAGCACGAGTAAAAAGAATCTATCAAGTGGAAAAGAATACAATGCAAGGGTCATGGACATCTACCGGGCATTAAATGATACCAGTGCAGTGGTCAGAGTTAGCACAGCACCTATGCACATAAATTTAGCTCAGGAGGTCACTAGCAAAGAAACGAGGATCGAAAAGAAATCTCAGCAGACTGGGGATCTCTGGAATTTTGAAAAAGTATTG
Source organism: Ancylostoma caninum (assembly GCA_037903475.1). NCBI lineage: Eukaryota > Metazoa > Nematoda > Chromadorea > Rhabditida > Ancylostomatidae > Ancylostoma > Ancylostoma caninum. Next base: position 103,676 of record JBAJFG010000214.1, on the reverse strand, counting down.
CTCTCAAGGAGTCTTGTCCAGACTTTTAACATTTAGCCGAGATCTCTTTATAATGGACGAGAAATTATATTCGCCAAACGAATATCTAGTGCTTACCAACCACTACCCGTTGGATCGTGGCTAATGCTGAAAAATGGAACAAAGCAAGAAATCGTAGGAAAAGCCTTATCCCCTATATCAGATCAGTCATCAAAACAATAAAACTGTTATGGGAAGAGCAGGCCGGAATGAAAAATGAGAAAGCTGAGGGGTAGCGTAAACAGAACAAATGAGAACTCTAGCACTTCAGAAAATTGCTGTTGGAGTCGCTAGAGCTGGTGTTGGGTATCGCTTGCAGCACAGCTATCTACGTCTATGATAGCTTTAATTTTTAATTAAACAGTCGTTGGACCAAGCATGTCGAAACTTTGTTGTTCTTATCTTTAACGGGAAGATCGTTAACATCAGCAGTAAAAAAACTTTGTCAGAAAACACAACAAATGCTAAGTGAGGTACAATCATCAATGTATAAATAATGCAATGGACAATAATACAACAATTCGTTCAAAAATATAATAAAGAATGACACCATTGCATATCGAGTCCACAAGAACATCAAAAAATTATTCTCGCTGAAATTTCTGCACAACTTTACTCAAGGCACGGATAGTGTATCCATTTTATGTCCTCACCCCAGTTTTTAGGTTCAAGAAGTATAGGAAATTGAAAATGCCGATTTTAGCAGAAAAATGGCAGTGCCATACACAGCCATGATGATGTGTAGTCGTGAGCAGCAAATAGCCAAAACTATCCTATTCATAAATTTAAAGGATTCTGTGAGGAACTGCATCCACAGTACACCTACCGTAACACTACAGAAACCTCTTCATTCTCATACCTACTCATTGGTGGCGATACCGTGTTTGGGTTCATATTAAATCACAAAACTCGCCCACTCGATGGACTGAGCTGTCTGGACTGTTTCCGAGCAAACAGCCTGTGCTAGGAGTCAAACAAGTGTTGAGTATCCCAACTTCCTCTCATTGGAACTTGTGAAAATCTTTTGAGAAAACCTGAAATGGTTGACATTGAATCAGGCGAAAAGATAACACACTTCATTTTGAACGCAGATCATGAAAATCTGAGCGAATTCTGGTAAAAGTAAAGTCATTTTCATTCTTTTTGCAGAACGTCACAAGGCAGCTGATTTCACATAGCAATTAAGGAGCACCACGAAGCGGCGAAAGTAAGAGGGCATTTCTGAATTGCTCCAAGCAATTTGGGAAAAACCCAAGAACAGGTGCGAAATTGCGTGAATGAAGACATCCTACGCATTTGCGTAGATTGATATTGAATTTATCAAGTTCACCCATCATACACTCCTATGTAAAACGTAGTACATGTGTCCTCCAGCTGCTGTAAACAGCTACCCCCACCTATTGTATCGGATGAGCTTGTCATCCTCGCCTGGTACCTACGTATGTTATACTTGCTCACAAAGCTCAAACGTGGAAAATAAATCCTATCTTTCGCCCGGTTGCAGGAATTAATCAAGCTGCTACGCTCCTTCTGAGATTTCTGGCCAGCGGAGTGAAAGCGACCTCACGTGCCATAGCTCTGGAAACAAGAAAAAACTTCGTAAAAAAATTAAAGGTGAGAATAACTAATCCACATGCACTATCTGCTGGATCATCCAAAAAAATCTCGTTCTAGGTGTAGCCACCTAATGGCTGATTTCTAAGGATCAAAAGCTATGCGCATATTTACTAAAGACATGTGATAGATAGCCCTTATATCTATTAGGTGTTAATATAAATCCTTGCGCTTTTTTTAGTTGCAATTTCTCCCTTCCCATTGCAATTTTTCTCTAACATGCATTACACCTCCTGGAAGCGCTTTCTTTCTTCTACAATCCTATCGTTAAGTGTTTCCCCAGAACTTTTGAATTACTTGATTTTTAGGCTTAAGGAGAAAACCCAATTTGCTCCTGGTATTCAGTAGGGACCAGAAAGCATCCTATACTGTGTATAAGCACTGCTGAATATAAATGCAGAAGAACATTGTCAGAAGAACTGTTGTAGCGGCAGTTTGACGTTTTTTTTTTGGAAAGTGGGGTCTGACATCACCATTGGGTAGGTTGACCATACACTCGCCAGATTCTCTCAGCAGAATTACTTCAGTTATTTGGTGGCTTTGAAAGGTATGATGTCCATCTAGACCATACGACTCCTCTGGAGCAATTCTCGGGTCGTCATGTGAGAAATCTGTTCGGTTGAAGTGGCTGATGTCATTGAAACCAAATATGTCTTCTTTGATCTTAGAAAATCGCTGATGGCCAGTCGCTTCAAGCAAACGTCTCTTTCATATTTAGTTCAGGTCACATGGCCAGTCTTGATGGCTTTTTGGGCTTCAACTGACTGACAGGATAGGTGGCTGTTGGCTGCACTTTTTTGTGGACTCGTTGTTTCACTTCGCACGCTTAAAACTCGTTCACAACCTTCTTGTAGAAAAAGAATAGCGCTTTCAAATCGTATATGACTTGTTCCTAAAATATGGCGAACTGGTGGAGAAATGTGCATCCAAAAAAAGCGCTAAGACTTGTGTTAACACCTAATAATTTACGGGGTGACCTAAAAGTCTTTGGCCGGCGTTTAACTGCTGCGAAAAACGTTACATAGAAAGCGATTGTAACCAAACTAGGAGGATGATTCGTCAACAGTGCCACCACTAAAATGAAAATTTGAATGTGATCGGACATAAAATACAAGAAAAACGAAAAAAGCAAATTCATATATTCACAGTGGATGAACGGGGTAAAAATAGGAACACCAGGAAGCAGCGTTAAAAAGAGGGACACCAGACTATCTCGGATGCTCATATCATAGGCGGAAATGTTGAGGCATTCAGGACACCACAAGGACTCCCATGAGCGGAGCCGATAGTGTGAGCATCTAAAATTCAAAGGGCTACGTTCTGTGATGCATGTGATGCATGTAGGGAATATTCAATGTCTCACTGCTATTAGCTTATACTTGTATTCGGTGGCATAGAATTACTGTGGCTAATCAAATGTCGAAAGAACATACATAAAACAAGCCAGCCATTACAGATCTCAAACACCGATGGTTAATTATGTATAATAACTTATAGACGTGGTCATTTCGGAAGAATTTCATATCCGTATTTTTAGTGATCATCTGCCTATGGTGTTTTCTTTTAGTTAGTTCTAGTGTCTTTCGTTTTGTTGAAATGCATGCGCCTTTGGCGTAACAAATAAATAAATATCTTCCAGCAGTCGCCGGGTGAATATCACCACAGCTACCTAAACAGAATGAATTAGTTTTTTCCTCAGTTCGAAGAGGACGAATCTATGAACCAAGCAAAAAGGGAGATCCAAATCTAAGTATCTTTACATACATAAAATGAATAGTGGGACATAGTTGACGAAGAAATTATGGCACATAGGAATCATTACTGTTGCATTTCACCCATCATTTCTTCCATCATTAAATATAGTGGGAGACGAAATAAAATGGGACACAGGGCCCGTATCCAATATACTTTATCCAGTCAAACAAACAGGCTCTCGTGGATCTGTTGATGTGATCTCGAGAATCCCCTATCCAATAAAAACATACCCGCGGATATGCAGATCCACTCGCTTCACTGCAGGATATCTTTTCCCGGTTGATTTCCACTTGATAGCGATCCAAGTTCTACTCCATCTTCACTTCGTGTTGTCTCTCGCCGAGACACCACATATGCACTAAGAAAAATGTAAACTCGTGAATGGATGAGTTATATTGGATAGCAGAGTGGATAAACACCAGTGGGAATGGGTATATACCCACCGTGTTTTCCCTCCTATGGTCAAATATATTAGATACGGCTCCAGGACATCTCTGTCCAAACAATATTCAATTGATACATAAGAATCTATTAAATGGTTCATTATCAACTAACTAATGTCAAAGTGTCACAGTTTTGAAAGATAAGCACTCACACAGATAAATCACATTGGATAGCAGAGTGGATAAAAACAGACAACATGTAACAGAAACAGAAAAAAATAGAGAAACAGATAACAGGGAACAGATACCTTCTCACTGTTTCTCTCCCAAGCTTAGTGACTAATTTTGGATCATAAGAACGATGAATATGAATGCATAGAAAAAAAACAGTGACAAAAGGTTCTTTTGCGACACCGCCCAGGCCTTATAACAGATTATTTTCAAAACTTGGGTAGGAAGCACACCTGGAAGAAACCAAAGTGTGCATGTGCATCGATGTGAATCTCAACAAAGAATGTCAAATAACGAAATAATGATATTATTAGGGCTGCTTCTTAGCCAACCTTCGCAAAGCTCATTAACTCACAGAAGAGCCCATGATTCACGTATGTAGCTGTCACAAAAAAACAGCAAATGTTCAAAAATTCTTCGACTGTCTCTCGACTAAAGTACTTATTCGTTCAATGGTCAACATACATAATTTGGTTAGTGTACGATAAAATAGAGAAATGCACTTTATCGCTGAAGGATGATGAGTTTTCCTGTCTTTACACCATGAATTAGTACCCTTTTAAGAAAAGAATGCAGGACAAACATTTACAAAGTTAAAAGAAGAGTAATGTTGAGAAGATGCCCATAACATACGGGAGTGCAGGTCACATCAGGTGCTATAAAAATCTTAAACTATTCAGGCTTAACCTTGCACAAGGTAGTTGCTTGACATTCTGAACACGAGTAACTCGTTCATTCTGTAGTGTACCACCTGGATCACCTGGATACGGCTATGTAACTGTAGAAGAATTCCTCAAAGAATCTAATTCAGCAACCAAGTGACAATTCCATGCGTAACAAATTATTCGTGTCAACGTGTAAATCAACCCCTACTTGAAAAATTCGAGGAGATCCTGAGAGGTGTTACGTTTATCTATGTACTATATTCACAAAGTCTATTTATTTTCATTCATTCATCAATTAACCGTATTCTAGGTGCAAATGGATGTTATATTTGTGTTTAGAGCTCTCATCCAATATATTTACCCTTGAGTGGAAAAAACACAGCGAGGACACGTATTCCCGTTTCCGGCGGTCTTTGCCCACTCTTCCGTCTGATGTAATCCACCCCTCCAGGTGTTCATTCCAGGCGCAGTCCTACAAGTTCAGACTTGCTAGCTGACACGTCTAGAACGCTCTGAGTTGTTAGCTTTACTAAGGTATAGTAGTAGTATAAAATGCAAACAAATCAAAACGTGTAGGACAGGTCATATTATTGACCGATACCAAAAGTTCCACTCCCCCCCAGCTCCATTTTACCCTATCCAGCAATGAAATGAATGGATAAAAACATCTGCGGATAAATCCTCATTGGACAGCAGAACATCCAAACCACTTGGACATATCGGTTAGGTTTATCCACTCATTCATCTGACTGGGTATCGGTTAGGTTTATCCAGCTATCCAGCGCACCAGTACTAGCTACATATTTTTATTTGCCTAACAATATTAGTATTAATATTATATCAGTGCTGCGCAGTCGTTCAAGAAACTGACCTGTATTTGCCAAATGGGAAGGTATTTTGGTCAACAACTGGCTCACGATCTTATTCAAAAACCAGGATATTCGGTCAGTTGGTGCGTGCACATCTGATGATCGGTCGAATTTTGCACGCCTCCGGTAACATGGATTGCGATCAAGCTGTAAAATATCTCAGCTGCAATATCTTCAAATGGTTAGGAACCTACTTCTCTCAACAACGAGGTATTGCAATGGGACAGAGGCTTGTGCCAGTACGAGCTATTTGCTTCATGAGCAAAATTGAGCATCCTGTCCTCCTTTCTTTTTTTTTCCAAGCATGTACTGCCAATACATTGATGACTGTTGCATTGTGACTTCAACGCAATCCGAAATGGATGAATGCTTCAGAGTCCTCAATCAACAGTCGCAGCACATAATTCTAACCAGGGAACCCCACGTAACGTTGGCTCCCATATCAAAATACACAGCTGAAACTGTCCAATGGTATGTTCCACGTAAAATGGTATTGCAAGGACAGCTCAAAAACATCATTCTGCATGCCTATTCAGCACATCCATGAAACGTGCTGTTGTTAACAGTATGCTCAGAACGGCTGTCGGTGCCTGCAGCGGTGAAGAAGAGCGCCAGCAATCACTGGAACTAGTCTCCAATATACTACACGATAATGGTTATCAAGCAAGAACAAGAAGATCGAAGAAACTACGCATCTCTCTCCCAAGGGAATCGCGTAGCACTGAGCTCTCATTATGTCTAACCCTTATTTCCGACAGGATAAGCGCGAAAATCAGGCAATGTCTAATTCGAGCCCAACTTCACGATGATGTTGTCATAGTCAACATCCCTAACGATAACATCAAGCATCAGTTTGACCGAAACAGAATCTACGGCAGGGCCTGTGCTTCAGAAAACTGTCTTATCTGTCCTCATGGCAAATCTGGGGATCGTGCCAAGATGGGAGTCATATACGAAATTGGATGCTTAACTTGCCATGCGAAGTATATTGGAGAGATTGGTCGACCGTTATGTGTGCGCGTAAATGAACATCTTGCTAGTAAAAAACGGGAAAGCCTGATAACACCTTTGGGAAAACATAAAAAAGAAGATCACGGTCGAGAGATTTTAAGATAAGGTGTACTATTCCGGCTAACGAACCACAAACATCTGCCAGGAAAGCCCTTGAGGCGTTCTGGATTTGTGAACAGACCCTTAAAATGAGTAGCAGGAATGACGATTACTTGGCGATTACTAGTGACCTTATGCCTCTCCTATCATTGTGTCCAGCACGGCCCAGTGACCCACACTAGCTCACTAAAAGCGGTCTGTCATCAGTAACACTATTATCGGAAAAGAATATCATCTCTCCGTCGAGCACCTGGTAAGTGTCATCTTATACTGAGGATCTCACAATGATCTAGCTAACACGAATTGAAGGCAGTGAGAGAGCAGGCATTTGATCGGATAAGTTGCAAGTTTGCGTAAATTTGAACCACTTTCGGGCCTCTGAAGACGACATATTGTTCGAAACATAAGGTTAATGAAGGTGCTCATATAACAAACTGTGTGGCGTAGCAGTTGAGAATCATAAAGCCAAAGCATGTCCAGGTTTCAAGATTAGAGTACATGAAAACTGTGCAATTCTTGGTGGGCTCAGCCATGCAACCAAGACAGACCACTTATCTATTCATGAGAGCGACAAGAAGAAGGAGCTCGTTAAAGAAAACGACGATACAAAAACAAGGAAGCGGTAGAGGTCCAATGTGACTCGCTGAAATGGTATAATGAGCAAGACTTTCCTTATGAGGACCAAAAAAACGAGGACATAAAAACAATGAAGCGGTAGAAGGCAGAGCCTTTGAATAGTTCTTTCATATTGATTTAGATCCCAATAAAAACATGGAGCAGAGGTTTTGAGATCAGAGAATTAAAACGTAATTAAGAGCAATCGTAAATTGCAGATACATGTGTACATACGCACTTTCTTGGTGTAAAGGGTATGTGATTTTGAAAGAGTGAAATGCGAAACAGTCCTTCAGAACGCTGGATTCCCGATGGTTTTCAGATATTTAAGGTATATACCACCGTTATCGGCAGCAAAAACAGATTCTATCACTGTAACAATCTCGAGAATAATTTCTGAGATGAGATAGTGTGCCCTTAATATGATCCTTCGGAGGTAGTGATGTCATTGTTCAGTGCCTTAGACTTCCCCTAGTCTGCCCTGGAATTCTGGATGAGCCCAGCCTCCATTTCCAATCCTACTGCTTCAGCAAGCTGCTATAACCTCAGAATCTACAAGCACCCTTCATAAAATTCTATGTCTTACTTAGGGGAAAATCATGGAATACTACTTATATAAGCCTAAAATTAATATTCTTACCCTTGTCCCTATAACCCCATGGAACGTGCAGAAGAGCCATGAAGGAAAACGAAATTCTTTCCAGTGTATCTGAAACGAATTCTTGTCCTCAAATTCAAAAAAAAAAGAGTTGCTACTACCCCAGTCTTCAGCATCGCCTCTCATTTCCCTTTGCAAGTCCAAGTAATATGGAATGAACAAAAAACGAAAAGGTTCTTTATGCGACTAAATTGACAGCGCCTCTAATTGTAGCCGTGATTACGCGCAGCGCAGTCCAAACATCAAAGAGGATAGAATATGACAAGCACAACAACTCATAAATTGCCTGAGGGGACGTGAAGAAATGTGAAGTCGGAAGCCAGCGTGAGCGAATCACAAGGACTGCCAGGAATAAGTAACTACATATCTACCGCTGGTAAACAGAGCAGGAGTGAAAACAAAAAGAGGAAAGAGCAGACGGGAACTGAATAATATCTACTGTAAGTGACAACTGTGAATTTTTTTCGGCTGGTTTTAAAGGTAATACCGAGCCCGTCGGAGTCGAAATATGCGAGAAAACTCGCCCAGAACGTGATACTCCATAGGAATGTACATTTATTGGAGCCGCAACTTCTCGAGAAAGCTTGCCAAAATGTCATTTTTGCATTTTTTTATATCTGTATATATAAAAGTGAAAGTTTGTTTGTGTGTGTGTGTGTGTGTGTGTGTGTGTGTGTGTGTGTGTGTGTGTGTGTGTGTGTGTGTGTGTGTGTGTGTGTGTGTGTGTGTGTGTGTGTGTGTGTGTGTGTGTGTGTGTGTGTGTGTGTGTGTGTGTGTGTGTGTGTGTGTGTGTGTGTGTGTGTGTGTGTGTGTGTGTGTGTGTGTGTGTGTGTGTGTGTGTGTGTGTGTGTGTGTGTGTGTGTGTGTGTGTGTGTGTGTGTGTGTGTGTGTGTGTGTGTGTGTGTGTGTGTGTGTGTGTGTGTGTGTGTGTGTGTGTGTGTGTGTGTGTGTGTGTGTGTGTGTGTGTGTGTGTGTGTGTGTGTGTGTGTGTGTGTGTGTGTGTGTGTGTGTGTGTGTGTGTGTGTGTGTGTGTGTGTGTGTGTGTGTGTGTGTGTGTGTGTGTGTGTGTGTGTGTGTGTGTGTGTTTGTGTGTGTGTTTGTGTGTTCCGAATAGAAATCGCGGAGGATGAACCGATCGGGACCAAATTTTGCATGTAGACTCTCCACTGGCCGGCGGAGGTTATAGGCTACTTTGCACCTGGGATCATCGATTGGTTTATCGATTATATCGATTTTATTGATTTTTCGCTATTCTTGACCAAGGACTAGCGAGAACATGCCTACAGGGGTACCTCAATGCGCTGAACACGAATATGACAACCATTTTGCGCCTGTCTATCGACTTATTGATTTTATTGATTTTTCGCTCTTCTTGACCAGGGACTAGCGAGAACATGCCTACTGGGGTACCTCAATGCGCTGAACACGAATATGACAACCATTTTGCGCCTGTCTATCGATTTATTGATTTTATTGATTTTTTGCTCTTCTTGACCAGGGACTAGCGAGAACATGCCTACTGGGGTACCTCAATGCGCTGAACGCGAATATGACAACCATTTTGCACCAATTTATCGATTTATTGATTTTATTGATTTTTCGCTATTCTTAATCATGGGGTGGTAAAGACATTTCTACTGGGGTATCTCAATGCGCTGAACACGAATACGACAACCGTTTTGTGCGAAATATTGATTTATTGATTTTATTGATTTTTCGCCATTCTTGATCATGGGGTGGTAAAGACATGTCTACTGGGGTATCTCAATGCGCTGAATACGAGTATGACAAACATTTTGCATGAAATATCGATTTTTCGATTTTATTGATTTTTAGCTCTTCCGCCCATTGGAGCGGTGAAGGCATCTCTCCTGGGGTTCCTCGATATGCTGAGTATGAATATGACAACCACTTTGTACGAATACGTCGATTCAATGTCACCGGAACAGCTTTGCTAACTTTTCGCCCACAAGACGATGGGAAACGTCACCTGGGCTTCGCTAACATGCTGATCACCAAAATTATGAAGATTTTAATGAATTTGTCGATGATAGTAATTAGCCTCAGCAGTATGATGTAGCCAAGGTAATAAAACACCCGAGCGAAGCCGGGTACGGCAGCTAGTGGATATATACATTGAATAACGTCATGATAGCAAATATTCAGTATCTTCTTGAACACTCAGAGTTAAATACATCAGATCCAGCAGTGAATAAGTATGTATCTGTGGAAGGGAATATGGATTTTAGCTAACTCTACTATCTAGGTAGTTTTGGCATACGTATGATACGCAAGTTAGCGCGAAATTTCAGTTTTTTCTCGAAATTGTAGAATAAACTAATTCTATGACCACCAACTCCCCTCGTCTGCTTCCTGCTTCTCCCAAAAATAAAAGCATTTGGCCAAGATAACATCAGGGAAAAACTTCGGCGAACATAGCATTTCTGAGTTTTCTTTTCCAAAGAAAGCATTACTAGGAATTCAAATTTGTAATTAGGTCCACAGGTTCACTGTTTTCCATGGGAAAGAGAGGCATTATTTGCCTTCCACCATTGAAGTCAGAGTTTGAGCCAAACAGTTGGTCCTAGTAATAAGCGGCTGGGATAGCTATCACAGTTTCGAATTCGCTCGCTAGGTAAGATTTTCATTATAAAATCATATGATCCATGAACACTGATCGATTCTAATGATTTTTCGAGGAACTGCAACAGAGAAGAATTTTCGTAAGTGAACGTATGCTTTGCTTCGAAATTATCACCAAATCCAGGTGATCGCATCCGAACCGTACGAAATTTCGCGAGGTTGTTCCAGAACTTCCTATCCAGAACGTATTAGAAGGTTGGCTAATAGTCTACTGATACCCTATTCAATTTCCCTCAAAATGATCCCTGTTGGAGAAGTGATTATCAATGGAATTTTTTTTACACACCGTACCAAACCCGCGATGCTTGAGTTAGTTAACCTCTTCAATGACCAGAAAACAAGCGACGCTAGATTTGAAATAATTAAACTAGAAGTGTCAAAAACAGCATGAAGAAGTGCGAGTCTTCTGAATTTGAAGCCGTCTGACCGTCTAAAGCAGACGCTAACAAATTGCTTGCACCATCTCGACAGCTTTCATAGGAAGAGAATGTTAGAACGTCACAATAAGCTGGAGACCCAGAGAGGAGCATTTAATATTCATGGCATTTCATGCTCCTTGGTTCCTTTTTAGTGTTTCTCTCGAAATTTTGCCATTTCTTGATGAAAATAGGTGATGACCCTTGCGTGAAGGGCACCAAAATTTTAAGTTGCAAAATGGAACTTAAAACTTTTCAATATGTGCGCACCTTCATTGTTCTTGTTTCAGAAGATTTATTTTTTTTTGTTAGAATTAAGAATTAAAAGGGATCCTAGCCATTCAAACGGCATCTTTGCTCGGGCTGCTGTATGACGTAGCATATCAAATAGAACAGCTGAGTTTCTACTAGGTGCGTGCAAAAGTTCCCGGGGCAGTTGCACCTAATTTTTTAAAACGCTATAACTTCACTAAAAGTGAGCAATTTTGTTCAGGACAAAAAGCATTGCAATCTGCGTAATGCTGCCAATATGGAACAGAAAAGATTTTTTCAGAAGCTAAAAATTTGACAGGTCTACCCCTGTAATAGTGGCACACGTCGTTTTCGAGTAGGGTCTGTTCATTGAAAGTTTTACAGCGGAGGTAAAGCCACAGAAGGCTGAAATGGGGGTAGTCTGTTAGAGGCAGGTATAAGGAGGAATACGTTTCAGGCTAGAATTTCGGAGAACGAATGGCAAATTATTTGTACGGTTGACACTGCAACATGCTAGTGTGCGCTATACCACAGCCGGAACAAACCACATATTTCCGCCTGTGTCGGCCCTATGCTCAAGAATTTTCCCATGATTACTCTAGGGAAATGACATTACTATAGGGCGATTATTGTGTATTCATTAGAAAAAAAATTTATTGCAGATGAGTCACGCTGCTGACCATAAAAGGACAAAATTTTTTTTTAAAGAAGGTGGTAATGGTTCGGCCATTTTTTAGGTAGGTGGCAGGAGCCCGGACTTTGCGATGACCCCCTCCTATTGTCGTACCTGACCATTCTCCATGAACAATAACAATTCCTCCATGAAACGAATTGTTCGAAAATCTGAAGGTCGAATATCTGTAGACTTGGCAATGTGGACATTAATGCTCTTCGCTCAACTCACGCAAAATCCATCTACTCACCTTCCCCTTCTTACCGATTCTTTTCAAGTGAGAAGACATTGTTGGACAAATTTCCCGTGATGTCTTGCGCAGTCTGCACAAAGTTGGTTCAACCTGCTCTTTCCTGGCGCGTTTGCGATGACCAAATCTCTGACCGATTTGTGAAGCATTTTCCAGGCTCTCATCTCCGATCAGATTTTCAAGGAACCGTCAAGCACCTGGCGTCTTAGAGAACATACTCTCCACAAACCCATTACTGATGCTATGGGTTGCTTTTCTTGTTGATCATCTAGATTTGATTTCATAAAGCGAAATTTACCAATATATTGCACAGCTCATAGCATTGGTTTTACACCCAAGACAGAGCAACGATCTGACCTAGACCCGAGCCAAAAGTGGTCTGGGTAGCAGATGTTTCAGGCTACCAGCATACTTGAAAACTGTTGCAGGATATCCCAAACGCAAGAAGCAAAACGACGTCGAACGATGAAATACCACCAACTGCCCCGGAACTTTTGCACGCACCTAATATAATATAATAGCTTTTTTTGTTCAGAAAACCCATGCTTCAATTGTCTTGTTATCAGCATAAAACTAATGAGCAAAAAGAGACAAGCACCAATAAAAAAAGATCTTTTTTTAAATTTTCTGGTCTTGAGCCAAATAAAAGACATTATCCATGAGTCCACGAACTTGTTTCAGCAACTCAAGCCAGCTTCCCTTGTTCACGCTTTTCTTTTTTTTCATGCGGTGGTGCATAACTCAGAAGCTATACATATCATAGCTACACGCCCAGTCAGTAGAATTCATTAGCATAATGAAGAAAAACTGAAGAAACGCGAACGCAAAAGAAAGTGCAAGAGACGTGCCTTTTAACAAGGTTACCAAGCGCTATACCATACAAAATAATGCAATTTGCTGTGCGAGCAGCATTTTAAAAAACCCCCGCCCAATTATGGGGGTCATTAGGAGGAGATAAGGGCTTGAGACCTTTAGTTTTACGGAAATGAAAGAGGTTATGAACAGCAGTCCCTTTCCGTTCTCAGAGATGAAATTAACTTGAAAGTAGTGCCTTTCTGCAACGTTATTGTAGCATTTAAATAATATATAATAATTACCGTACGAAGTGTTCTAAAAATACCTGCTAATTATGGAGAATATTAGCCCATTTCTGTCTTTGAAATGAGGTTCACCTGAGAGCTACAAATTTTTCCAGTAGAGAAAATATCAAAGGGAAAGGAGTTCCAGATACAAATGTGCGTACATATCTATTTCAGAGGCACGTAGGAACTGCGTAAGGAGAAAATCGGGGCAGAGTGTCGGAGAATGTGACAGAACTTACTTACTGGAAAATTCCATGCAAGGTTGGCAACAAAGGAAGAAAACCCATAACTTCGCTAAGGAAATTTCCACGTAACAAAGAGCGAAATTTCCTTATTGGACTTTCTTCGCTTCTGCTGAGATTTTCTTCTCAGCGAATATTTCAGCTCTTACTAACATATGTACGTAGTAGTGGAAAATTGATGAGGTAGATTTGAAGACTTCAAACCATTCTCGTTTCGTAATCATTCTGCCACCTATTCTCATTATAGTGATATTACTCAAGAATGAAGGGCAGAGCAGAGAATTTTATATTATGTTTTGGCATATATATTTTTTTCGCTATTACTAGTGTATCACAGTCCACTACTCAAAGGCTGGAAAAGTAGATGCTGCGGAACACAGCAAGTGTACTACTACCGAAATCCCGTTTAAAAAGCTTTGATTTCCCAATACACTAACTTCTGGGACCACTCTAATTTCCGGTCACAATATTATCACCACCTCTGCTTCAGTGATAGTGAGCATTGGTAGAAGTCACGCCATCCGGCTAACGCCGGACTTCCAGATTTCTACCAATGCTCGGTTCACATACATACATACATACATACATACATACATACATACATACATACATACATACATACATACATACATACATACATACATACATACATACATACATACATACATACATACATACATACATACATACATACATACATACATACATACATACATACATACATACATACATACATACATACATACATACATACATACATACATACATACATACATACATACATACATACACACACATACACACACACCACACCACACCACACACACACACACACACACACACACACACACACACACACACACACACACACACACACACACACATACACGCACACACACATACACACATACACACACACACACACACACACACACACACACACACACACAGAGAGAGAGAGAGAGAGAGAGAGGACGCCCGTTATTAAAAGTCATGATCGCTACCTCTAGCAAGCCTGTCATGGGTTCAGATATTAGTGATAACTACATAGAGATAACGGTTGGCTATGATACGAAGATAAAGATAAGGAGTGTTAGCGTTGCGGAAATCGTCATCCTAGTGCACCATGCAGAGTTGCTCCCTGGAAGGCCAAAAGAATGAGTGACTAACTCATCATCGCAAAATATTTGCAAAGTGGAAGATTTTTGACGCCTTGTTTCATGCATTTAGCTGTCTTGACCGACCTCCAACATTTGTTTTGCTGATTCGGTCAAGATAATCCAAAGTCTAGTACAAGAAGAATGACTGCACATCAATTACCTGAGACAATTCACACAGATAGCAGCCGATTTGGTCCCCTAAATGGAAGTTCTATAAATGTATGAAGTAAAATATAGATGAAAAATCGAGGACGATAAGGACTTGAAAGGAAAAAAAAGGTGGTAAACTAAATCATTCCTTTAACTGATTACTTTCGAATAGGTAATTAAGGATACTTTCCGGACTTAGTTCCATCCTGTCTTTTTTTTTTCATTTTTCATTTGTAGCGCTACAACATAAACAGTTGTTAGTGCGAGTAGTGAAGTTTGTTGCAGATTTTCAAAAAGGAAACTATCCGCCTGTGAATCACTTCTTGAAGTAAGAAGGCGAATGGTAGCTCAGTGAATTGAAGATGTATAAAATTGCGGAGAATTTTAAAAAATGAAATAGATTTCGCAGAACGTGCTTTATTTATTGCTATTGCACATATAATCACTGTTGTACATGCTTTAGAATGCAGGTTTATGACATTAATCAATGGAAAGGTTTCGAAAAGATGTTTAGATCGAAAGTATGTAAGCAGCGATAGTGTTGGAAAGGATTCAATCACTTAAATTAGAAGGATTTTCAGAATGTTTGCAGGATTTCTGCGCCATTGAAACCAGCACGACTGTGGCTAGGAATGCGAAGTCATGAATGGGAGATGTGGCTGGACCTCCAAGCATTCCTGGATCTTGGAAGCGTTGAAGGACAGAGTCGATCATAAGTGCATACTTCATCTGCTGCTCTAGTTTTTATACACAAGGACGATAACCCTAACCACGATCGCAGGTAATCCTGCAGGTAATCAGGTGTGGGAACTCATAAGAGTGGAACAAATGGACAAGAAAGCTTAGCTTCCTTGAAATCCTGTAGGCAGAATTTCTAAAAATGTGCCTGTCACCTATACAACATCTGGCGCAGACAACTGTCTGAGCCGGAAAGATGCCCATACTTTTTTTTACAAAAGTCAGTGCGAGTATTGCGTTTCACATGGGGTTTCTTCAAGAAAATGCTTTTATCTGAGAAGAAGCGCCGACAGGAAATGAACGGCTGCAACTGCATAAAATGAAAGAATTCTCTATGTGGACACATTATACGCTCGTCAAGTACATAGTAACCGCTCGCTGACATTCCACAAAAAAAAAGAAACGAAAAGAGGAGCGAGCGCCAACGAAGAACGAGAACGGATCCGTGGACAATCACTTGAGGGGAATAAGAATTCTTACACTGACATGGCCAAAACGAACAAATTTGGCATCCGAGGTTTTTGTGAACAGCTAGTAATTGTTTGTGGGTGTGAAACTAAAACGGACAACTGCTTAATATAAATACAAAGTACAACGCTTGGCCCAGAATCTGTCTATAAGGGATTCACATTGGATTGCCATTTAATAAGTCCAAGCAATTTCGAATGACCGAAGTGAATAGAGTGCGGGGGTTGATCTCCTGACAATGGCTCGTAACAGTCGAGGTCAGCCGCCTATGAAAAGAACAGTGTTAACAGTAATAAAAGGGCAATGGAGGAACGAAATACATCAGACGTAAGCCCGTGTAATCATGGCTAGGATTCACAGACACACAACCAAGCGCAAGCAGGACCAGCAAACCAACTTTCACGTCTTGAGACTTCTAGCATTGCGCAGACTATATCATGACCAGTGAATCTAACTCCTGCTTAACCCACCAGCTATTTTTCTCCCACAATTTCGCCTTGTCATTCGTAGATGAATCACAACTTTTGAAGGAAGAACGTGTTGGTGAGATTACCTTTCTTTTCTCGCTTCTTTCCAAAATATCTAGCCCTTTTTGTTTCTGTGCTCTCCTTCTACGTACCAGTAAAAGTACCTGATAAGCTTTGACACCTATTTATACACAACCTATCAGTCTCATGAAAAATTCATCTTTCCAGTATTATTTTACCAGTTGATAACAATTTTCGACTATTCACTGGAAATACATAAACAAACAAATAAACCATACATTCCCTTTAGAATATAAGGGAAGCATGAAAGAAAAAGAATAGAAAAATCAGCAGCTATGTTTGTTCTGCTGCCATCCAGTCACTTCATGACAACTAGTTCATGCAACATAGATATGTATTTATCTACATTTACACGCCATGGTGTATGTAGCCAAGTTCCACTATCGCTATACACAACAGCGGATGCTTTACCAAATTTTGTGGATTACCGAGTAGGTACACCATTTCACAGAGGAACATGAGGGCCAGATAACCTTGAGGCTTCAAGCAACCGACCGTTAAAGAACCCTTGCCTCCAAAACATTCATATTACATGTGAAGTAGGGATCGACATCCTTGGCCGTTGGAAAATAATACTTAATTTCCCATTGCAAAAAATAAAAAATAAAATAAAATTCTCCTAGTAGCGATGCTTCCGACAGTATCTTCTCAATTATTTGTCTGATTTTTTCTTCGAAAAACGCTTCAAATAATCCTCTGAAGCCGCCAGTGCTGCGAGCTTAGCAAGAGAGTTCCCAAAAACCGCGCTTAAAAGCAGGATGTTGCCTGTACGGGCAGCTTTATGTAATGAGTGCACATAATAATCCCGCCAGAAATTCCCCAGGAGTGCAAAGTGGGGAACATTGGAGAGTGTTGTCAATGTGCGAGAAAACGTGTGTATCGCAGAGGAATAGCTTTAAAATTAAATTTTCTATTTTATTGTACGGCGAATTATTATCTAAAGAGCATGATCATCACTTTTTTTTCACCGATTGGCTGTCTTTTTTAGGCTATAACGCTATATTAGAGCGGAAACGAAAGGAAACAAGAGTAAAGAAAGCAAAGAGAAACGCAACGACGTTGGAGCTGTTAAGTCAGGTAAGTCAGGAGTTGTTGAAAAGAACGATGAACAGAAAGTCGATGAGAACGATTATGATTTGCTCAGAAACCAAGGTTGTGACCTCATCAACAAAGCTGCTAAACAGAATTAGGACCAGAAAAAGGAGCAGGCTAAAATTTAGCAGAGATGATGGAGAGAAGACAGAAGCCAAGGCGAAAAGAAAAGAAAGGAATGATTACAAAAAAGGAGGACTAAAGAAGGCAAGCTCTCAAGTGCAATAATTTGCCATTCTAAAACAAGGGGATGAAGACACAGAAGTCAAAAAAATTAAACAAGAATATCAGTAATTAAGCAGGGGAAGACAAGCATAATTAGGAGAGAAAAGGAAAGAGAAAGAGCTGAGAAAGCAGAAATCCAGGGAGATAGTCGCTATTTTGCGTACATAATCGTTCATCTAAAGTATATAATGAAATATGTAGTAGTATTTTAGCGTATAATATCAATATCTCATATGTATAAATTTACAAAACGTATGTAGCTATCCCACGAATGTCACTTCAAATCTTCTTTTTAACAAATAGGTATGAAGAAGCTGTTTTAGCAGTTCAATTGGGATGCATGAAGTCATGCGGGATCCTCATATCCGAGGATATCCCTCGAACGTAGAGCATGAGATGCCGTTTTCGGAAGCTTGACAAAAATCTATACCATCTAGAATATAGCGAAAATTGTGGAAGCAACAACAGAAGGAGGGAAAGAAATTTTGCCTACCTCAGAAAGTGAGGCAAAGTGTGAGCAGCAGATCAAAAAAAAAAGATTATTCATCGACGAAAGATTTAAATAAAAGTGAACTTTACCGAATTGCTATCATAACTGGGGCTATTGAAGTACTCCACGACATCCTCTGCAGTGGTATTGTTCGAGAAAACACGGATTCCGTGGTGATCAACGGACGACAACGCATACTTTTCGGCTGTCCTCATTGAGACGTTGTCATAGTACTCCGCATCGTCGCTCTAAACATTTAGTTTAAGCAAAAATGGAGAACAAATTCACGGAGAAATGCTCCTTACCAGAATCGTGCGCATGCCCACTTTCTTCTGATCTTCTAGGTGTTTTTATGGGAGGAAGGCTCTGGAAATGGGTGTAGCTTCGTTCCCCACCAACTAATCTTGTCGGCCTGCGAATATTTGAAGACACAGGAGCATGTATTACATACATACTGAGATTTGATGTATTCTTTTGAGAAGCATCATATCAGTGGCATGGATAGCTAATAACACGTCACATGCAAGGATAACCTGATAACTACTTCACCAGAAACGAAGAAATTTGAGTCATGAGACGGAAATCCATGGAAAACGACGTAAGGCATTGTAAATGTAGAGATTTAGCACATGGAGCTACGTCTTAACTCGAGCTTCAAAAACGTCTGCACTTTCGAAACATGTGTTACTTGGTTTGCCTATGCCTCAACTTCAGTAGGAATCCTAAAATCGCTTCATTTTTCAACATAGTCTCCTGAGCCTCAAACGCACTTTGTTATCCTCATTCATAACTTTTCTGAACACACTGGAAAAAATGTACTCGGCTGTGGAAAGAGTACATATCTCTTGCACTTCCACACAAAACCGCCTATGACGTCAAGGTATTCCAAAACTCTGGAAACTGCAACAAAAGTGCAACAACGCCATTGTTCGCCCATGATTCCACGAGCCCTAGAAATAAATATTTCAGGAGCTGCTGAAGTTGTTGTTCACCACTGAAGCTATACGTGAATACAGCAAAGCATGAAGAAGCGGAGATATCATTGCGTCTAAGTCAATTTCGTTGTTCCGACAAGGAAAGGTACTTGATGAGTGTGACCCCTACAGACCCTAGACCCTGATGCAGCTTGCGAGCTGATCTTGAACCCGAATCGGAATCTCTTTCGATATTCCCAGATCTATTCCCTCAGATGAGTGATGCACATTTTATTATTCACGTACAAGCGCTGAGCTTTTTTATTGGCTGGCTTCACGACATAAAGCTGAGTTTCTTGTTCCTCAGAAAGACAGTAATCAGTTCAAATTCTGCTGAAAAATGGTACAGAACGTAAAATTTTCCACAATAACAACAGCGAATGTCGATGATCTCGTTATAACCGCTACTCGAACGTGGGACTTTCATAACGATTAGGATTATTATTACAAAACGCATCGACAGCACTTACACCCTAAAATAACCTCAAAAGCCCGCTCTATTGTTCAAAATAGGTGTCATATTCGGCTCTTCTGTGGGGTAACGGAGGCTGTTCTTCCAATCTGAATATAGCCATTTCCCCAGAATATGGCCAAGATTCGTACAGAAGCTTCTTCCACATGCTGACCACGATTTTTACATTCATTTCGCGCCAAGGTTCCATTTAAAGTAAAGATACGCTGATCAGCTCTAATCATTCGGATGAAACGCAAGAATAACACCTCTCTGACTCCTTTCAAAAAAAAAAAGGAAAAAAAGAGCTGTACAAACAGCATTGTCATAACCTGTAGTGAAAATTCCGCTATTTCTGGTAGAAAAAAAGCATCTAGAACTCCTACGGTAAGCCCACGGTCATCTAGAAACCCTACTCTATTGTCCAAAGTAATGTCATATTCGCATTCTTATCATATCATGCACGTGACATACATAAAACACTTATGGAAAAATCGGGAAACTTTGATTGAACAAGAAAGATCAAAACAGACATGGCGCAGCGCTGGGTAGTGTTGTTCACTAAGGGTTGAGTGCAAAAATTACAAATTTTAAATGCATTGTACTATATTGTTACGCTTTTCATCTATATTTTGAACTGAAAATAGATATGGAAGAGTTCCAGGACCAGAGTCTTGAAATGACGAAATTCGAGAAATAGTCATAGAAAGAAACTCCGCAGAATACAAGAAGACATCAAAGAACCTCTTCTTAGGTGAGAAGTCCTGCTGTCTATTGCTGCAACGGTACATAAGTTGGTAATGTTCTATTAAAAGATAGTAGCTACGAGAATAGGATAATTTACTTAACAATAAGTTCGTTGTGATCAAATAAAGCAAATGAAGCAATGCAAAACACGCGCAATTAAGTGGTGATGCATTGATTAATTATACAGTAGATCAAAAATCTCATCGATGATGCTGTTACGGCGGTCACTTTGCAGCTTGGACCACGATGTGACATTCAGAAGCATCCAGATGAAACGGATGAAAAGGCAAGTGACAGACCTCACTTGTGACAATTTCCCTCAACTGTCATGATGTTTCTCTTCTTTCTCCTACTGTTATACTGCTTCGCACCAACGCACTCTTCAACATGCTAACATTTTCTGCTCTCCTTGGGTTTTATCAATTGAAACTAAAAGAAAATCCCTGCCTGGAATTGAAATTGCCTTGAACCCCTTGAAATCCATTGCAATTGAAGCTCAAAGGATGTAATTTTGTTAGAAATTGCAGATACTCAATAGGAGCAATTAGAGCTGTGAATATCACTCTCACGTCTCTTTATTCTGGAAAAAAATGTTTGAAACCAGAAAGGTCAAAATCTCATAATTGGCTGCATTTACAGTCAGCTATTCAATAACATTTCATGTGACATCTCCATCAAATTCGATTCGTCTGCTATGTTTGTGACTCAAACTCTTACACCTATTCCAAACGCAGCGCACGCTCGCACACACAGGTAACAGACAGACAGACAGACAGACAGACAGACAGACAGACAGACAGACAGGCACAGGTTTGTTGAGGTCATCTTGTCATCCAAGCTTAATTTAATGGAACCTCTAGTGATCTCAATGAGTGGCAACGTTCGGATTTTTGTGTTTGTGTCTTGTAAGTTAAGAAGGAGTTTCAGCAGGTCATGATGCTTCGCGCCCTTTAGAGTACCACAGTAATCATTGGTGGCAATAGTTTTATAAAAATAAAAAGAAGAACATAGAAACAGCACTAACAGTAATTCTTGAGAGCTGATGGGCATGATAAACACTTTACTTGGAAATCGCTTTCGATTTTATAATAAATAAAAGCATTTTGCTTTCATCCGACCAGAGCATGGTGATCCTTTGTGGTGTTTTTCTGAAGATCCCGCATTTCTGCGCGAAATATGTTTCGAATATTCAATACGGGAAAATGTTCATCGATATGTATATTAGAGAGAACGTACGTAGTATTCCATTATACATGAGAATCATTTTTTGATAAGCACTTTCGCCTCCATCAAACTCATCTGGGACATCTGACCATAACCGACCTCTAAGCAGTACTTTACGAGTGGGCTAGAAAAGCAAAATTTCTCTTTGGGGATTCTATTAATCCCAAACACAGCAAACAAATCGAATTCAGTGCAAATGCCACTTGTAGAATTTATTGTATGTACATATACATAGCTAGTTGTCAATACCATCAAATCAGAATTTTTTTTACTCGAATTTTATTTCTTCAAAAAATGCTCCCACAGGGGAAGTCTACAACTTCATCTGCACTCGTGAAGCATCTGCAATGTCTGCTGAAATTACAGCCTTTACGCTCCAAGTGCAAAGAAGTTAATTCCTGTGAAGGTTTTTCTGGCCAATAAGGTAGATGTACAACATGCTCCCCTGATGTCGAAAGCCTTAAAGATCTCGAATATAGGGAACTTTGAAAAAAAAAACCTGATGGAAACAGAAGAAGACCTCCCTTACCAGGATCTCTCTGTGCAGATGAATGGAATGATGACCAAATCCCTGCTGCTGGTGCTGTTCGTGATGTCACAGTTATACTTGTCACCTTTTTTTATACTTTACGAAAATATGAATGCATCGCTGCAGTATGAACTGACTTATTTAATTTAACCTTCATCCATAACCTTTTCAATTCAATTCAGAACTGGACATCTTCCATTTCGTACTGAGACATCAGTAGAAACCACTAGATCAGGAACAGCGACGCACATAAACGGAAATAATCCCTTCCATTCCTTTTTCCTACACATACTGGCAGATCTAGCCTCAGTTTATAGTTTTCCTTCAGTTTTTTGAGCTATATAACACACCATGGCCTAGCCATCCTAATCCCCTTCAGCCGCTTCCCCTCTCATTTGCACTAAGCCTTCACAACGAAAGAAAAATTAGGCAACTGCAGGAGATTTAACAGCAACAAGCCGATGCTGTAAATTATAGCAGAGAGCTTCCTCTTCCCTGGTGTATGGAAAAACGCGTTTGGAAAGCGACAAAGACATATGGAATCGCTTCTGTTTGCCCTATTCTCTGCTTTTCTGATCTTGTATAAAAGTACATGCTTGGATCAGACTAAATTTAAACATTTATCTACATTTATCTCTGAGCATTCTATGATGTGATGGACCAGCTATGTTGACCCCATGGAGGAGGGTTCATAGGTGCGGAATGAAGCGGGTCTGCAGTGGCATCAGGTGGGAGTGACATTTTTCAAAGGTAAACAAAAACCATCATGAGGGAGACTGATGGGATATGGATTAGCGGTTTCCATCTCGAAAAATCTCGTCATCTGGGAGGAAATCGGAACATTTCTTTATCTTGTACAATGTTTTAGGACGCTTCCGTTTGAATTCTGTGGATTCCATGATAAATAACCCTCTTTCACCGAGAGCTATCCATAATGATGACAGCCGAAAAGCCTTCTGTGCTGCATTCCGCTATATTTTCGGATTTATGGAATCTCAAACCATCTTGGATTAAACGAAGTTGTCCCTTTCAGAAAAACAAGCCTAGCGCAGTGCCTTAGGGTAGACATAGCGGGAAAACTGAAGGGAAAAAACCACCTATCCCGTAAATCCGTGGAATAGCTTGTTCTTCTACGATTTGCCTGAATGTATTCATAGTTTTTTTTTTTGGTAGCGGGCACGTTCATCCTTGATTTCGAAACAGGTATTTTGCACTTACTAGTGAATTACATTATCACGAATGGGACAACCCAGAAATTCGCTGATACTCATGACGTAACTGGCTCGATCCACAGATTATCTAAGTACATTCACATCGGCAAATTCAAAAAAATTCTTTATCGCACCCCGAGAATAATTGTTTCTGGATGGATCACATTCTATGGCACACATCTCTCCACAAAGAGCAGGACTACCCGAGCACGCTTCCTACATCCCTGTTTTCCTCGGATTCAGATCATCGAGTACCATTTTTTTTTCAAGTTTCCCTCATTCCCAGTTCGTATCCACGATATTTACGCCGCGAACTGTATGGCTACGTGCTGTAAACAGCCAAAAACAACAAACAAGCCTATGTTCGGCGGTCAAACAAATATCCACGCGCGTCAGTGAATCAGGTACTGGTTCCGCTCCACTTAAAACCCACCCATTTAGCATTAGGATTTCACCGAACGCATAGCTTAGTTGGTTTAGCCGGTAAATTGCCCAATTACGGCAGAAACTCCGAAATCGTATTGGATTTCACTACTGTACGTTAGGACAGAACTAGCCAGGATCCCATTTAGTTCAGCAACTGGCCCAAAAAGAAAAAAACGCAAAAAAAAACAAAACCAAGTTTCCGACGAACATGAATGTATATACAGAACATTTATTTTCCAATACAGTTTAAGGCAGAATTAAAGTGACAATTTTGAAGTAGAATCATGATCAATGTGGAAGACTTCTGATACAGGCGCATTCACTAAACAAAGTGGAAAGAAGTACATGAAACCTGGAGCAGTTTTGAATAGGCAAATAATGGTGTAGATAATCTACCCTCATTTAGAATGAAAAGGCAAGAACAATTGAGAAGAGAAAGAAAACGTTGAACCAAAGCAGCGCAAGGTGAGGTTTCCAGGAGAAAGTCATCCAGAAAATCATCGCTGCTGCTTCCCTAACTGCATCAACGCCTAGTGCACTTATTTCAAGGCGCACTTTTCTTAAGGATACAGAAAGAGACGCTATGGTTCACAGGTGAACAGAGACAGATAATCAGGCGAGAAGTAACGAGGTCATTTCAGCACTCACGTTGTCTAAGTGAGGAGACTCGAACCTGAACGGAAACTGCGAGGTCCTCAAAAGGAGACGAAACATACAAACGAATTATACAGCTATGTATTGTACAGCTCATGCGAGAGAGAACGATATCGGCTCTCAAAATCGAGAAGTATACTCAGTCAATGGGGCAATATAAGGAGAAAAAATTTGATTTAAAGCAGCTAGTCGAATGAAGGCCCCTGAAAACAGAAGATGATCACATAACATTAAGCGAAAAAACCGCGATAAATATCTAGATCCATGACGCGGAAACAAAACTGGTTACACTGTATTTTCCCTGAAGTTCCAGGCGATAATAAACGAAAAGATATACAACTAGAAAAAGTGGAATAACTTTGATACCATCTAGAACTCAAACATCTAAAACTCGTTCAAAAAAGGCATCCATCCAGAAAAAGAAAACCTTATCTACCACGCGCAGATTCTTCCCGATCATAAAACAAGTTCATGACATCACGCATCGGTCATACAGCGAAAATTACTGCGAACAATGAAAAAAAAACTGCACTTTGTTCCTCGCCAACGCATTTCCGGAAAACTTAAATTTGACGACAGAAAACGCATATAGAACCGGATCGTGCGTTCATATTGACTAAAAACAGCACTTACGAAACAAATGTTTGCGATCAACGTATGTTGTAGTGTCAACAGACCTCAAAAGGCATGCATATGACGCCAGCCCCGTCAAATTCAACAATTTCACGAAGCAAAGAAAGGTTGACGCATCAACACATTGTGCAAACTCTCATGAGATTTGAGTTTTCATCATTATGACGTCGACAAAAATACTATTCACATAACAAAGTGCTCACACAGACGCAAGAACTCGACAATTTGTTTGTCCTGCTGTAGCTGTCATTCCAAAAATAACTAATTAACACGAAAAGAACAAAAATTTTCATAAAAACCACAAGATTTTTGCTTCTTGAATTTCAATCCAAAAATTTTAAAAAAATGAGACAAATGAAGTCAGACAAAAAGTCAACAAAATTGTTCCGATTTTCCATCACTCAGAAATGCAAAAGTCAACGTTACCCATTCTTTAGACAAACGAAAAAAGGAAACATTCGCAGAGAGATTCAAGAGATTCTTTTTTTTTGAGTTTGGGCCAAAAAACACTGCCTCATGTCCTCTATTTAAATTTTTTTCTCAAATTTCACGTCTTCGAATACACAGACTCATTGACAATTTACAAGTCACTGAATGTATAGCTCTTTTCTCTACTTATTCTGAAGGAGCCATATTTGAAAACACTTATTTTGCTCTACTTTCTCATTATTATTACGCGCGTGAAAAAGTTCCGGGGCAGTTGGTGGTATTTCACCGTTCAACGTCGTTTTGCTCCTTGTGTTTACGATATCCTGCAACGGTTTCATGTATGCTGGTAGCATGAAACATCTGCTACCTATACCACGTTTGGCTCGGGTCTACGTCGTAGCGTTGCTCTGTTTTGGGTGTAAAACCAATGCTACGAGCTGTGCAATAATTTGGGAAACTTCGCTTTATGAAATCAAATCTAAACGATCAACAAGAGAAGCGACCCATAGCATCAATAATGGGTTTGTGGCGAGTATGTTCTCTAAAACTCCAGCTGCTCGAAGGTTCGTAGGAATTCTGGGCGGAGATGAGAGCCTGGAAAATGCTTCACAAGTTGCTCAGAGATTTGGTTATCGCAAAAGCGCCAGGAAAGAGCAGGTTGAACCAGACCTTCTGCAAAGTGCGGAAGACATTACTGGGAATTCAGTCAACAATCTCTCGTCACTTGAAGAAAATCGGTAAGAAGGGGAAAGTGAGTAGATGGATTTTGGATGAGTTGAGCGAAGAGCACCAATGTCCTCATTGGCAAGCCTGCAGATATTCGACCTTCAGATTTTCTAACAATTCGTTTCATGGGAGAATTGCTATTATTGATAGAGAATGGGTCAGGTACGACAATAGGAGGAGCTCATCCCAAAGTCCGGGCTCTTGCCAACCACCTAAAAAATGGCCAAACCGTCACCACCTTCTTTAAAAAAATTTTTGACCTTTCATGGTCAGCAACGTGACTCATCTCCAATGAATTTGTTAACTAATGAATGCACAATAATCGCCCTATAGTGTTTTTTTTTCTCTGAAGTAACCACGGGAAAACCCGTAAGCATAGGGCCGACACAGGCGGAAATATGTGGTCTGTTCCGGCTGTGGGATAGCGCACACCAGCATATTGTAGTGTGAAACGTATAAAGAATTGGCCATCCGAAATTCTAACCTAACCTGTATTACTCCTTATACCTGCCTCTAACAGACTATCCCCATTCCAACCTTCTATGGCTTTACCTCCTCTGTAAAACTTTTAATGAACAGACCCTACTGGAAAACGACGTGTGCCACTATTACAGATGTAACCCTGTCAAATTTTTAGCTTCCCGAAAAATCTTTTCTGTGCCATATTGGCAACATTACGCAGATGCCAATGCTTTTTGTTTTGAACAAAGTTGCTGGCTTTGAATAAAGTTATGGCGTTTTGAAAAATTAGGTGGAACTGCCCCGGAACTTTTGCACGCACCTAATACTATCTGCTAACTATACCTCTGGAGTAAAAAAAATTAGGTGCGTAAAATAGCAGAAACCCAGCTTTAAAAACTCACACTATAACCATGTGTCAACTAGTAGCTAATAAAATACTAATAAAAAGATAATATCATAAATCCGTTAATCAGAAATCCCCCCCCCCGCCGCAGCTCCTCACCATCCTGCCATGTTCAATTCAAAGATTCCATTCACGTCCTGGTGATTAAAATGCATTAGGAATAGAAAAGCGCATTGCTTTTCAGGCATGCACCTGGCGCTGTTTCCATGGGGTTTTGTCATTCTGCACCACGAAAAAGCTATAAAGAGAAAATGGCCGTTTCCACCACGGATATTCTCTTTCCCAAACATGGCATTAAGCTGCTAATGGTGAAGTGAAAAGCAAATGGGATATTACTCTGTAGGCGTCTAGACTTAGTGCTAGGTCATCACTCACAATAAGTCCACTACAGTGCGTATCAAAATTAAGTATCCACCCCGAGTTGGCCAATATTTTGGCTCATATTGGTTACCACAAAAGGGAACTTGCTCCATAGGATTCTCCTAATGCATAAACCCTATATTCTTTGTTTCCACAAATTTCCACCATTTCGCCCAGGATTCTTGTACAAGAAACTTATTTGTTTGTATCAAAATTATGTATCCACTTACGACTGTTGGATAAATTTATCATTATCACCGGATAATCAATAATTGATCGGTTCACCATCGTTGTGGATAACTTCAAAAGTCCTTCGTGGCATACTTTTTACTAGGTTTTGTGTGCCGTTGTCGCCAATCTGGTCCCAAACGTCCAGTATCACCGCCCTCAAGTCATCGACCGTGCTGTACTGTTTTTTATTCCGGTAAAAGTGGCGTGAAATTCTACCCCACATGTTCTCAACTTGGTTACAGTCTGACAAATACGCATGCCAGTCCACTGCATATACGAAGTGCTCCTGGAGCCACTTCTCGTTGGATGAGACTCGTGGACGGCAGTGTTGTCTCGCTGAAAAACGAGAGAAAGGCGCCGAACACCTCTCTAAAAAGGAGCAAATGCGTTCCCAGTACTTCTTGGTATTCGGCGGAGTCCTTTTTCCTGGAAACAAGCGCCAATTCTAATTTTTCTGAACTTCTGAACGCGGCCCAAGCCATAAGAGAACCGCCACCAATAATGCGCCTTGAGAACATGAGTGGCTCCTTCCATAAGTCCCTCCAATAATGACGGCACCGATCTAGATCATCCATATTGAATGCATTTTCATCACTGGAGATTACCTGGAAATCAGATTTGTTAAATTGACATCAATCTAAATAAATTTTGAACATCGACATCTAAGGCACCTCGTTCCATTGCGTTGTCATGTTATTTCTAGCGAAGAGCAGGGGCGCTTCTTTGTGTTAGGGGCTCAAGTGTGGAGCCCCCAGCATTACTTCGCTTATGATGTTGCAGTTCCCTCGGACCGATCTTCACATGGTCATTCTTCAAATGTTTAAACCCAACTGAGCCCATATCTGAGCGAGGCTCAACGTGTAATGCAACTCCAGTCTCTTGGTCATTCTGCTATCGTTGGCTGTTAGCAGCTTAGGGCGACCGGAATTAAGCTGCTTGTTGTACGAAGATGGGTTTCGCAGATACCTGTCCATAAATCCATGAGAGCGACCCAAGTGAGCCACTAAGACTTCAATTTGTGCCTGTTCAGCGGAGCTTGGAAGAATTCGACGACAAAGAATCTTGGCAGAGAGCAATAGGTGAACTATGCAAAAAATTCAACCTTTTATACCCACTTTCAGATCAGCAAAATTGGTCTGCTTCAAAGTGGATACTTAATTTTGATACAAATAAAATGTGATAGCTAGCATGTACGTAATGGGAAAACATGAGTGACCCGGTAAGAATATTTTAGTAAGGGGTTGTCGTATTTACTAAAGCGAATAGAAGTGATCCCGTCTTAATCGGATGTTTTGGAACTTTGTTACTTACAGTTTTTGGGTGGATACTTAATTTTGATACGCACTGTATTTCTGTATTTTTAGTTGCCCAATAAAAACATCCTTTTCTAATATCTCCGCGTCATGTCCCAGGTAGTATTCCAAAACTTACCCTCTCAAACTGACATGTAAGCAGTAGTTTAAGAAACGATATCCCGTCTTGTTTAAGGTCGAATATCTCCTGCCATTGTGGACTTGATCTGAGCCCATATCCGTTGGATGGACGGAGGTGAGCCGGATCGACTATCTGCTCCGGATGATGGGGGTGATGAGCTCTCAGCGCACGTGAATCCTCGGGCAGATACCACAGTAGCACGAGAGTCTGCAACAAAAGAAAAAGAAGTATGTGGACGAATCAGCTGCTTCCAGATAAAAATGAGTCATAAGAAAAGTATGATAGAACACTGCGCAAACGCGAGCAGATTGCATTGCAGAACAGATTAAAAAACAGAAAAAAACTAGGGCTTTGACTATTTGCACTGACATTACAAAAAAGCAGCTGTTCCTATGATAGAAGTTAAGCTTAGCAACATAAAATAGGTTGAACTTCGTAGGAAAAAAATAATTTGAAGTTCCGAGGAAATGTCCAAAAATAAAATTTGCCGACAAGATATAAATAATCCCCGGTGTTAAAACTAGGACGTTTAGGGCAACATATCCAAAACAAAGGCAGGAACATAGTCGGATTACTGCAAATTTGAGTCACTACCAAAATATTGAATTAGGTGACCGAAACGCACGTAAACATGTGTGGCATGTTTGCCCGATGTTTTCGATCGTGTCAGGCCACTCTCATCCTGGAAATCAAATTTTTCCGCGTAGCGAAGAAGACGAAAACATTTCAACTTGGCTGAGCTTAACCTAATTTCCAAAACCAACAGTTGCAAAGAAACATTATGAAATGTACGATGCCGTAACGAGAAAAGAAGCAAAGAATACAAATATTCTTCAAGCAAAGAATATAAATATTCTTCTCATTCCATGCTCGTCTTCTTCTCTTGAAAACATTAAACTCCACACTTTGAAAAATGTGCAACTTTCAATTTATACCTAGACTGCTCACACTTTAATGATTTCTGGCTAAGAGTGGATTTGTTTAATCTATGATTCCAAGCCCATGTAAAAAGAAGCAAAATCCATATCAACGCTCCAAAAGCTTCTTCGCACGCTTAGCCAAGCCTCCGCAGCCAAAATAGCCCTCATTTTCATCGTTTTTAGAGATTGCGCCATCACATAATTGCTTTCGTCCTGCCCTAAGAAGCACATAGCGAGCTGCAATCATTCCTGAAGACCAACTAGTGAGCTGCCAACAACGCTCCACAGAATTATCCAATTTCGGCACAACTTTGTTATCTCTTCAAAGAAAGAAAACTTGTTCACGTGCCTCATTTTGAGATTGACTACGAGGAAGGAACCGGCCCCAATTAACTATCTGCACCACAGCACCAAGTCAGGTGACATGACATTCGCTTTCGCTCACCGTTCAATCTCGCGTCCAAAGCATCCTCGGCCGAATCGATTGATAACCTCTTCTGTGCCTCAGCACCATTTTGCCTAGACCCTTCGGCGTTGCGTTGGTCTTCTAGTGACTGTTGAAGAGCGACTGGAGTCAGCCATTCTTGGGGCAAACACTGAATCACTTCCAATAAATACGATGCAATAGCTATGTGATTTAATAAAATTCAAAATTAGAATTTTGGAATGGAGCAAAAAAACAGTGACAGAACTAACCCTTTCTAAAAAAGGAATAGATCCACTGAGATTTGCCAACCGGTTGATCCACGTTGGAATATCATTACCCGTAAGTGCCTAAATAAACCGCTTTTTAACAGAGATTAACTATATGAGCAGAATTTTCACTAACCTTAGCTAGAACAGCGCTGAAGTGGTTGCAGTTCCTAGAAATGAGGTGGTACCGATCTCCACGATACTCCTGACCGAGGGATTTGATCAGTTCTCGAACTCCAGCAGCTGTGATCGCAGTTTCTCCTATTACAATTGACTGCCTGAAACTTGCACTATCAAGGATGCTAGAGAAAATTCTCGAATGTGATGCATTATGAGAGTCTTAGTGCAAGAAAACAGTCAGTTTCGTGGAAACTGTTCGTTCTGAAGCTCGAATGGTTGATTGAAGCAAACATTGAGGCTGGGAAGTGCGATGAAAGACTGGAGCCAACAAAAATCAAGAAAGTAAATAAGCGGCGGGATTCCAACAACTTCAGCTCGACTATGGACCCAACAGGACTTTCAAATAGGAGCTAGCTCAAGGAAAGAAAAGTGTTCAGACAATCCTGATCCAAAGAAATGATGGGACTTGAGGACTTAATTGACATACCACATTGAACAATGTCATTCCCGATTTGCTTCCCAACCTATTTTACAACCACTTTTATCGAAACAGGTAGATAAGAACAAAGTAAACAGTCAGGCAAAATTCTGAGGTAAAGCTTACTTAAATTTGAAGTTCTCTCCTAGCTCTTCAGCATCTTGAGGCGAATTCTCGAAAACACCAGAGAATGCGTACGGATGCCCTCCATAAGCATATTCTGAAAAGGTCTCCTAATAATGTGGGCACTTTGAGTAAATTTAGAGAACCAATGAAAAAAAAACCCCCAGCGAAGTGAAAGGAAAAAGAAGAACCGGCAGTCACTCACCAACTCCATAAACTTCGATGCCAGAATGAAAAATTCCAAATCCTATGTTTGACGCATAATCATTAAGCCAGTACTGAAAAAAAAGAACTTTGAAGTTCCTGCATTAACTAAAAAAATAAAATGTTTACTCAATGGGTCTAGTAAGCCTCTCAACAACGATGAATTACTAGTGAATTTCAAAAAAAGTGTGCTGGGACTTTTCACAGAAACCCCGCAGAGGTATCAAAACCACTGAAGCGTAACAAATAATAGTTTGGAATGCACTATTACACACGTGGACTTACGTGTGGTTCACCACTGTGTCTACGTAACAACTGGTTGCGTTAACGCCACATAAAAACAGCCGAGTGGTTGAATGCGACAGGTTGCATCACAATCCGTATTATTTGAAAGATTTAATGAAGCCGGTTTATGGGTTTGCAAGTTCCGTCAGAGTGTCGACTAATACAACTCGTCGCCAAAGTGAAGCCCTGCTTAATGAAAGGAGAGAAAGTAGCTACGCAGAAAAAAAACATGTGGTGGATCAACGGACTTCACTTGGATGAAAGAGCATTACACAAAAAGAGTGGAAAAAACAGCAAATTAGTGATTTAAATAAAACTATCCTTAAAGAACTCAGTACTGCTAGCATATATGAGCGTACAACTAATCAAAACCTTCGTGAACGTCCCCAATAAAAAGAAAATGCAATTAAATTGCCAATTACCACAGATTTTCATTTGAACGGGCCCCGCTATGAATGTTGCATTCCGGCCGTCTCTCTTAGCTGTGCTCAGAAGCATTCCGTCTGATGACATGCTGACTTATCTGTAAACTATCGGAGAAAAAAAGGACGCCTGTGCTTTGCGGCTCTTTGGATGCAACATTAGTGGTGCATATCATTCAACAACTGTTTCGCTTTATTTACAAACAAAAAAAAAGAACCGAGCTCGCACGATAATGGCCATACATTTGGTCCAAATCTATACTACTCGCCACCTCAACAAATAATGCAAAATTAACGGCAAAAAAACTGGGACCAAAATTCTCGGCCTTAAATTAGTAGAAGATCACAAAATAAGTCCTACCTGATCAAAAGTTTATAAACCACTAAAGTACAGGAAGCTCCAAATGTCCGCAGTCAAGAGGGACGTGGCCACGACGCGGCTTTAGACAGAGACACAGGCGCTCGGCATGCTGCCACTGGTTGGCTGCAGAGTCAGAGAAGCGAGAGGCAGCATAGAGAGCGCTTGTGTCTGATCAAGGAGCCGCGCCGTGGCCACGCCCTCTTGACTGCGGACATTTGGAGCTTCCTGTATGTACGTATCACGCTAGCAAAGATCCTAATTCGACTAACCCCTCGTAAATATTGAAAACTCAGAAGTGGCATCAGTATCAGTCGTGTGAGTATTAAGTAGATTTATTCGGAAGCACAGCACTTGTTTACATGACCTGGCACGAATACTTCATCGAATAAACCATGCTTACAAACTGGGGATTAATATATATGTATTAGATGCATGTGTAGTTGGTGAAAACAGGCTGTTTCCTATGTGTTAAAGAAGATTACTACAATCACAGACACAGTAGGGAAGCAATTCCTAAAAAGAATGAGAAGTAAAAAGCAATACAAAGCCATCGAAAGCGCCACTAGCAGCAAAAAGGAGATGACTGATGGATTGGCCACCCACGTATCTACGTGGTTCGCAAAGAAAAAAAACGCATGTGAATAGTCCAATATGACAACCACTGCAGATATAGAACTATTCCCATATATGTGATAGAACTTTACTAGTGAACTGCCGATACCACGATGAGCTGAATGAAGCATATGCCACCCACACAGAGACGTATTATACAATTCACGCAGAGAAATGATCTGACGTGAATTCGTGGGAACATGATGAAATAAATTCAGGAGGAATCATGTCTCACAATTACGTTACCGTACAGCAGCGATGTTTTTTTTTCTTAGATGATTACATTCTTTCTGAAGCGGTTTATGCGATAGGTGACGGAATATAGCAAATCAGTCAAAAAATTCGAAGAAATTTCCGAATCTTAGCTAGCGACATTGGAGATTTCTGTTAATTGCAAAAAGAATATGTGCAGTGTGTTTCTGGGAGAAAAGTTTATCGTGACACCAACAGGAAGTAATATGACTTCACTGCGACGCATTTACACTCATTCGGACGTAAAAACTGAGTAGCTTCTGTATATAGGCTGCACAATAAGAATGCAGTGAAATGCTGCGTCATGTGAAATTGCGTCATCACATGTTTCGCTACGTGTTCACTCAGTTGGAACTGCACAGCTCTATTCGTTCTTTGGCTCGAAAAGGGTAACCACTAACCCAAGTGACTCTAGCTTACAAATACTACCCTCCCTACCAACCATCAATACGGAACGCAGTACATTTTATCAGCGACCGGAAGGGCATCTATCATGGAGGCTCCAAATCTTGAGCATAAAGCGTTTCGGCGCCGGACATTCCTCTGCAACAAACCGGCCTGTGTTTGTATAGCCACGCCCAAGAAATCCGCTGAAGCGACCGGTCGACCGGCCGAACTGGCGTCATCCCAGACTAGGAATCACTAACACCGGACGCTGCGTAACCGCAGACGGGGAAAGTGCAAATGCGTTGCCTGTTCGCCGATTCTGCTAGAAACCGCAGCGGAGCTTTGTACAAAAACGACATAAAATTCGGGGAACAACGTAACAGACGAGTAATTCAATTAAGACATCAAAGATGACTTGATGTGACTGTGTTCATTACCCTCGGCAAGGGGTCGAAATTCTCTACTAGCAAATAACAGCATGTAAGCGAGCTCGACCGATGACAGTAATATTTATTAATAGAGGAAGTTACAGGGTAAAACAGGCGGCATCCCCTCCGCAACCCCCTCCCCCTCACGTAGTATACTTGCCTCCAGGGAATAGTTCATCGAAAACACTCAGTGAGCACCCCATTTTTCAGGGCAAAACTAAATAGAATTACGCAAGAGAAGAGAAGTAATGAGCAACACGAATTGGTTTTGCGACACCGAGCGTGGATCTGGGCCTGACTTGATTTACTTACAAATTTGCTCAAATAGCAACAAAAACACTGCAAAAGTAAACATGCCAAAATGAACAAGAAATGTGGAAAAAGAGAAACCCTAGTTGCCAAATGTAAACAATGAAAGGAAAAGAAATCAACGAACCATATCATAAACATTGAGCCTGACAGGAACGCGTGCCATGGTTTATAACCAGTGCACACACGATGAAATATTAGGACAATCACTAGCCGAGATCTTCCCACAATACACTGAAATGGATATACATTATTCATGAACTCATAGCTATCAATGCGGTATGCGGATATGAGGGAGGTCGAAAAAAGAAGAGTAATGGAGGGAAAAAGGCCATTAATAATGCGGGAAAAAATGTCAGGAAAAATGAAAGGAAAGGGACAATAAATAATGTGGCACGAAGGGAATATGCAGGCAACGCTAGTACGTATAAATGCTGGTAAAATGAAAAAAGCAGGTTATTACTGAGACTTCTAACAGACAGACACCACGGCAAAATCACCGGTGGAGAAAGCAAGTAGTTTCAAATGAAATAATAAGAAATTTATTTGTATTCAACGTATTTGAGGAATTCGTTATAATATTTGTGAAGATGCATTTATATCAATCTTCTGCTGCGATCGGAAATGTGAAAACATAGCAAAGAAAGAAATGAAAGAATTCAGAAATTCCACTAAATGCAGAAAGGAGACTATCAATATCTGGGATACGACCGATCGTAGCCTCAGACCTTCATCATACCTAAAGAAAAAACTAGGAAGCAACCAAACTAACGATTTCAGAGTTTCCCTTAAAAGATCAAAGTATCGAATTCTTTTTAAAATGTACTCGAAGGCAGCACACACACGAAAGGAGATCACTATAGTACGGTGAAGAGAAAGAAAGAGAAAAAGAGCAAGAAAGCAGGAAAACGTCAAATAGTTGTGATTTTAACCACCCACACTCTGACAGCAGACGTCATCAAAATGACGTCTGTTAACTGGATCAACGTACAGTCGGCTGTTCAAATCGGAAAGTACAGTCCAAACTCCTGACAGCAGGAACAAAATGATAGGTACTTAATCACTATGTAAATAAGTAATTTCGCCTTTGTACACTAGCTCTGGGTTACAGCTAGGATTCCACGAATTACTTCATCAAAACTGAAAACGGCCACAAATACAATGAGCTTATAAATACAAAGACAAGGATTAAGATAGCATTCGAAATGTGTAGGAGAAAGAAAGCATCAACGGTCTATAGCACGCCACCGGGATGATAAAAAGCGCAATTTCTCACAGAAAGCAATTTCTGTAGAAAAAGAGAATAAGACCCCGGATCAGAGACATTGAGATCTAGCAGATGCGACAGTTGGCAAACCTCTTGTTCAAAGAAAAAAGTGAACGGCGGTATCGGATTGCTGCAAGCGAGCTGCAGGAGAAAAATGCCTACGGTTTAAAGCACTGGAAACTCACTGAGAAGCTATAGGCAGCTAGTCTGTCTCAAACAAAAAAAGATGGAAGAAGTTGAGTATTCGTGCGTCAGTTGCAAATTATACAACCATTATCGCTAGGCAGTACAGTTTTTGAGCGCTTATTTCCTCTAGATTCAATGCAACTCCTCCCCCCCCCCCTCTTCGAAACGGCTATATCAGTGAAAGAAATTGAGAAACTCTTGCTGCCACATGTGTGGCAGGGCATTTCAAATGAATTAGACGCCAGTGCACTTACAGGCAAAAAGTGATGACGCTCTGGAAAAAAAATTTACACGAAGGATATTGCGACAATTACCTTGTTTTATTTATGAACGTTTTAACGCATACAAGTTGTCAATTCAAAAACATGACGAAAAGAGAAGGTCAATTATTAAGATCAAGCAATGATTCGCAGCTCTGAAACATGCTATATCCTTCTAGTAGTAGTAGTAAAAACTAATGGAATACAGAAGGAAAAGTCAATCGACTGAATGTAAGAAAGAAAAGCAGAAATTTGAGAGTGAGACTTGAAACGAAAGCATGGAAATAATCCATGCATAAAGCTGTCAATTAAAAATCACTGTTTCTAATGGCAAATGTATTGCTTTCAGAAAGCGACTTTTGCACGACAGAACGAACAAAACCGGTGAAAAGGAAGTTTTAAGATTTCCCTAGAAATGAGCATGTAAAAAAAGGAGTATAAGGGAGTCACCTGCAACCTTAGCAATACTTTTGAATATTTTTAAACAAATTTACTTACGTAGGAATCCTTTGTTGTTTGGGTTGGCTCTATAATAAACAGCTGATTCTAACTGTTGTCCTAAAGCTAGAGTAGTGCTAAAACAGAAAATGAGTAGATTCTATCAATTTAGTAGACAATTTGGAAGTCCACACAGAAAAAAAAGAATATTTCAAAGACAAAAAGCTTTGAAACCGTTCTTTTCTTCTCTGTGAGACTGCTGCTTTCATAAACATTCTAACTTTCGATATTGAAAACGAATATTCGAATATCGAATAAACTTGATAAACCACTGGAATTCAATCCTTACTTTGTGAATGAGGAGCCACTTGTTTACTCCTTTTTTAACTTTTCTTGGCGCTAAAATAAGTAAGTGGCAAATAATAAACGAATGAATAAGTTACTTGTCATTGCTTTTGTTGTTGTCGGGTAAACCCCGGCGTAAATCTTAACTTGATGTCTTTAATCTTAATCTTAACGTTCGGAGCAAAGGCTAAGCAGAAAGTGACAAGTAATTCAAGAATCGAAGAAAAAAGCAGAAAATCGCTGAAAAAATGATTTGGAATGGTGCAAATTTGCAGGATTAAAAACAAAACGAAGATTTTTTTAAATAAGGGAATAGTAATTGAGTGCGAAATGCGGAAAAGAAGAAGAGGAAGGTGCGCGGGTTTGCTGTTGATGATGGCCGAGGACGAGACTCACACACACACACACAGACGCACACACACACCGAGGCGGAGTGCGGAACAGGCTCTCGCCGACGCGACAGGAGGGCTGCCCCAGCAGCAGCGCGATGGATCGATATTCACGTCGCCGCCATCTGACGACGAGCGGTCGGAATTCCCCGAGGTAGGCGCACGAGTACGGCGGGTGGTCGACCCCCGAACGCCCACCCCGACCCGCACCGGCCCGACCACGCGCTGACTGAGTCGACTACGTCAAGTGCATGGACTGGCTGAACCCATTAGTCGCTTGCCAATTCGAATTATTCTCTGTCAACAACACCTACGTCGAAAGTATAAATGCACTATCTTGGTCACTTTAACAACAAGTGAAAAGCCTCTGGAATTAATCTAAAATGTATGTAATCTAAATGAAGTTCTATTCTTGGCAAGATACTACTGTACTACTTGAGCGGCCCCATTATCGAGCCCAAACTCAAAATCATGGATTCCTCTGAGAACTTGCATACAGGGGTAATTCGAGGTGCTGATCATAAAAATTATATTTTCGCGTGATGGTATCGATTTTATTGATTTTATTGATTTTTTTCCAAGTTCGAGTCACATCTCAAATCTCTCTGAAAAAGTGCATTTAGAGTTTTTTGCTGGTCATGAATATAACAACCGTTTCGCATTATAGTTTTGATTTTGTTGGTTTTCTCTAGATTTTTATCTGTATGGCGGTGTAATCGCCGACTTTACTGGAGTGCTCCCCGTCAAGTCGATCTTTTCTTGCGAAACCTTCATCATATTTGTAACCAGCACCTTCAGAAACCCCAGCAGGCGAATTTTCAGGGAGATCCGAGAGGAGGTCCATACTTGGGAATAAATTGATAAAATCAATAAAATCGATAATATCATGCGAAATGAATATGATATTCGTGATCAGCATATCGAATCACCCCTGTATCCAAGTTTTCAGAGGAATCCATGATTTTGAGTTTAGGGTCGGTAGTGGGGAACCGCACCGCGCGCACCGGTATCACCGACAGAATGCTACTCCTAGGCGCTTTTCTTCCCGATTCGGTCGGAAATCCTAAAAAGGGGAAGTAAAGCTGCTAGAAATGGCATAACAGCGGAGGAAATCTGTTATAGCGAGCACGGCGCGGTTGCGCGGCGTCCTTCTCGAGGCTGCGAATGGGTCACCGCCATTGACGTCCACTATAGACACATTTGGTGGTTTCTGGTTGAGATAATATATGCGCTTCTAGTGTAACAATAGTGTTGTTGTTCGATGACAGACTTTTATGTAGTTGTTAGTTGTAGTTTATGACTGTTCGATTATTTAATAGTGTGTCTCCAGCAGCATGTCCTGGTGGAACACATCTAATGCATTGAATAAAATAAAAGAAAACGAAGTATGAACCTACCACACATCACACACACACACCCGGTGAATGCTTCGTATCTTTAGGAAGACTGTTGAACTCTGCGTAAAATTAATTCCACATACATACATTGTATCGTTCCAACACGGAAATTAATGAATAAATAAGTAAAGAGTAATGAATAAAGAGAAACAACTAGGTATGTCGAAAGTATTAGCCGGGTCGCTTGCAGAGTGCGTCTCTGACTTTGTCTGCAATTACACCCAAAACGCAGTGTCGGCCGGCTGATCATTCATTCGATCGATGGAAGGACGCCGCAGGGTACGTCTGGTAGGAGATTTTACAAAGTAACAATAGAAGAACACGAAATTAAAAGAATCACCCTTTATCTGGACTAAAACTCAGATGAAAGTGTAAAAATTAAACCGAACCGGCTGATCAGCCATCCAACACAGCACGTGGTCGTTATTACAGGCACAGGGCACTCTCTACAGTCTCTGTCGAAAACCCTTGCCTTTTGCTGCACAGCCCGTCAGTTGAGCCACGTCGCACCAGGTATGATAATGCCCAGCCGACGCGGTGCGGCTCAGCAGATGGGCGGTCCAGCAGGAGGCAAGGATTTTTGAGAGCAGTACCACAGATTGTATTGAACACATTCGTATGTGCTGAAAACCAGTGAGAAGAGTCTCAAACTATTTGGCGGTGGACGAGTTCTACCATCACAGTTCAGCTTTAGCGCGTTCCTCATCTAGGCATGCGGCCATAGACAGATGACTATGTAAGCCAGCTGTATACAGAAAAACTCATGTATGTGCAGCCCATCGTTAGTTATGGTCCACAACTCGAGGTGCGATATCTTCACAGATGTGGGTGATTTCTTGTAGTTCCTTTACACTAAACACATCTGCCATAGGAGCAGAAGATTCATTACATACGAAGCTGAGAGTAGCGTAATTTGCGTAGATATGCACGTGTTGAGCGCGGCTATGCAGAGATTAGCTATATTAAGAGAGACTTAGTGGTGTAATCTGGCGTGTCCCTAGCCCAAAAAAAGATTTAATTGGAGATTGACCATGAACTACCTCGACAAGAAAGTTTCCTTAATCCCTTGGAATATTCGTCTTAATTGCACTCACTGGACTTCACAGTATGCCTCAGAATTATTGTCGAATGGGGTTTCGAGAAACGCTGCCGGCCCAAACGAAGGATGAGGAAATATCATAGTCTATGTGGGAGTGTTGAGTAGATCCCGCTACGCTTCTCACGACGCAATGCGTGCGCCATCCGACCGACAATTTTTTTTTTGAGATGAGCTATAGTCCTGAACTGCCTCAACGCTGCTATATGGGTTTATTGCCCAACGAATCTTTTTTTTTTCATGACTTTGCTGCATCGCGTTGCATCGACTGCATGTTTATCGAAACACAATCCTTTTCACCTGCAGTGGCGACCAAGTGCAAACGATTACGATGCCGCTATTCATGCATTTGCACGAAGCGACATAAACTAGCCTGCTTTTGTAAAAGATTGGCCAGGAAATTAAGCTGCCCTTCTATCCTAACAATACGATACTTACGGTTACAATACGTCTGGTTCTTCCGCATTCATCCCGCCGTAGCTAACCAAGACCTGACCGGTGCGTTCTCCAGCGACGTGGAGAGGTGGCTACTGAATTGCCATCGTACAGGAGCACTGAAAACTGGCTGAACTCCATCTTTACAGGAGATGAGAAGTGGAGCATGTACGTCAACAATAAGAATCGCTGACACTGAGTTGACAAGGAAGAGCAGCCTGAGCCGCAGCCGAAGTCAGGTGATCAGCCTCTGAAGGTTGTGGTCACTGCTTCGTGTGACGGCAAAAGCATCATCCACTATGCGCTGTTGCAGCGCGACACTGCCCTCATGACAGACCTGTACTGTCAGCAGCTGGGTTGAATGGTCTCAAAAATCGCAGAAAATGGCCCGAATTAAGGCACGATCCGATTCCTGCACGACACTACTCGCCTACTCTCTACAAGAGTGGCTCGCCAGAAGCCATTTGACTTCGGATGGAAAGTGATGACTTACCCATCGTACAGCACTTACCTTGTGCCAAAAGATAACCACCTTCTCCTGTCTCCCTCTAACGCCATGCAAGGTAAAGCGTTCGAGAATGATGGTGAGCTGGATCACCTGTTGGGCAGCTCTTCCATGTCAGTGCCAGAACAGTTCTATGTTGTAGGCATCGAAAGGCTTTCCGAAAATGGGCAAAGAGTGGTAGGACGTGATGGTAATGTATACATTTCTTAGTGTCCTTTCCTGTTTTTGAAAAGTCAAGAAAATGTACTGTACCAAAAAAAAAACGCGAGAACTGTACCTACAACCTAATATTATATGCCTTGGGAGATAGTGAGCATGAATCATGTGACACTGTTCCAAATTGCCTTGAAAATCTTTTTCTGGTTGCCCTCTTCCTTGTTATGTTGGCCGTATTTTTGGCCCTGTAGACTGAAATGACCTCTTTTTCTAAAAGTCTTCTGACTGATGAGAAGAAGATAGGTCTACCCTTTATCTCGTGAAAGTTTCGCTAATCCTATGCACAACATCTCTGGAGTTGAGACACGGAACTAGAGTCGGAAGATGTGAAAAATAGGAGCCAATCAGCCAGAACTATTCAAACAGGACGCGCTCCCAGCCGGACCACTTGAGCAAACAACTTCACGTCGAAAAAAAAAGAACTATCGACGAGGATGGAGCGTCAATTTTTTCATCACATTCCAGCAGTAAAAACCACTGCAAATAGCATTAAAAGGAGTTCAGAACTGAGAAAAGGAATGGGATTGATGAAAGGCCGAAGGTGAATTGACTAGCAGCGCATGCTGCCCTCAACCGTCCACTAAACTTGCAGGAGGATTTTTCCCTGAGAAAAAAAAAAAGAAACTACGGCTGAAAATTGAACCGAACCGGAAGTGCACAACTGGGAAATCAACCTGGTTTTCAGTATACTCTTTCAAACGAATAATGGCCAAATTTATACTCAGCTATAACGTTTCTAATCGGAGTAATCTTTTTTTTCAGGATAATATTCTGGATCAGTTTTAAAGACTGCCTTACAACACATTACTGAACTAATAAAAAAGTAGAAAACTGTAGGGTTATCCAGAGAAAAGCGGGTTGGAGCTATTGTAAGATGGCCCGCCTCACAACCCTCAAATGTCTTTTTATTGGCCTAATCTTGACATTTAAAGGAGGATCTTGGCATTTAAAGGAGGAGTGCATTTTTTAATAGTTGGTTTCGTCAATGGTACTTTAATTGCAACATCTAAATGTACTGGTGCTTCTTAGCAGAGGCGGACATGGCCAGAAACTGGCACATACCCTTACGAACAACAGCTTTTTTGCGCTCGTCGAGTAAAAGAGTCTCCTACTATTTGCTTCTCAACTCTCTCCTCTCGAAAACTTTCTGGGACTCCAACAACAGCTTCATGCTGACTAGTGAAGTGGATCTCTCTACAAGCTCTCGAATGCATACCGTTCAGGTGCATGAAGTTGCGAATGTTAAACAGTAAATTCCACTCACACTTATGTATGTTTTTCCTGTTTATTGTAAAATGAAAGCGGAGAC
The DNA here is from genome assembly GCA_037903475.1 of Ancylostoma caninum. NCBI lineage: Eukaryota > Metazoa > Nematoda > Chromadorea > Rhabditida > Ancylostomatidae > Ancylostoma > Ancylostoma caninum. The sequence goes on along the minus strand of JBAJFG010000214.1, from coordinate 60,998 downwards.
TACGGCCTCCTGAGGAGAACGTGAAAAGATGACCAAGCAAGAAGTATTCCCCAGAAGAAGCAGCGATCAATCTTAACGCCTTAACATTTGTCGTTCCTCAGATTTTGCTATAACTTTGTAATTTCTTACGAAATCATTAGCACTAAAAAGTGGCAGGAGCTAAAGAAGTCAGTTCAAAAGGTGGAGAAGAATCCGAATAATTGTCTGTACACGTCGGTCGCGGAAGCTCTTTCAATAGTGAAGGTAAGAAAGGAGAGCAGCGGCGGAAGTAGACGTGGCGGGGAATGGGGGGGGGGGGGGTGGGGACGGAAAAGTGGGAAAAGCATGGTCATCCCTCAGCGCCGGATGCAGGAGTTGCTAGCCAGGGGGTGTTTGGAAAATGGCAACCCCGCCACTCCGTGGATCCGGATGGAGTGATAAAATTACTAAAAATATTGATTTTGATACAAAATAATTTATGATAAATTTAAAACATTGATAGTACAGATAAACAACAGAACTGAGCTTATGCAATATTTTTGTCTATCTCATAGAGTAATCTTTAAAATTTGACCACTCCCTCTCTCGAGGGGGTAGTGGTGAAGGCGGAGATCCGAGCGGCGGATATTTAAGAATACAGTTTCGAGTTTCAGCTTTGAAAAATAGTTTTAAATGTGAACTACTGAGAATAAACACTCAAAAATAATATGTAGTAAAAAGTGGAAATCAAGATTAGGCTAAATCTATTTATAGATTGACTTTAAAGATTTTGGCGAACCATTCTCCGGGGGAGGGAAGGGCAGATGAAAACGGGGCGTCCGAAAAAGAGACATTGTCAGCTAGAAATGCATCGAATAAAGAATTCACAAAAATGCACGGACGTGAAATTATTTAAACATTCATGAAAGGAATAAAAAAGGAAGACAAGATGAATTGTTCAGATCGCGCCTTACCGTAACCCATTCTGGCGTGGCGCAAAGTGTTAGGTGTCGCCACACTCGCAACGCTACATTTGACGGTCAAAGTCGAGAAAATGAGAGCTTACGGATATCTAGTGACGCTAGTTGCAACTGTGATTGTTCTGGAGGCTTCTTCTTTGTGGTTTTCCTGGATTCGAAGTCCTCTAATATATTTTTTCAGACTAGCGGCAGATTCTATGAAATCACCACCATGATCAGACCAAAAACTCTTTTTTGCGACCACATCAAGTTCTGAATACTTGGAATTCAAATTACCATTAGTGTTCTTAGCATTGGCGTCACCAGATGGAACATTCATGAAAGTTTACAGGACTGAAGTGAAACTGTTTCACCAGCTCGGTAACTGATCGTGATATGTGACAACGACCTCTCAATTCAGCAGCCCTCAGTACTTTAAGCTGCGCTTATGAGGAATGCTGTGTACGTTTCAGCCGCAGGACCTATTATGAGGAATGTTATACAGATGTTGTGCGAGGCTGGCAACCAAATATGCTGTCCTCTTACTGCATCTCATGGACTATGGTTTCATAGTTTCGTTCGACATGTGAAATGCCACAAGAAAATAACTACATCACATCTTCTTGGATGGAATGAAATTGGAGGCATAAAAAACGATTGTGTGTGTGTGTGTCATGATCAGCACCTTGAACATCTATTGCACATATGGTCCTGTAGAAAAATGGATGGATGTCCTCAACGCTATTTTTGCCACCACTCCAAATCTCCACTCACTCCAAATCGCTACCTCTACCCTGCATGTCATATCATGGTCGAACGTTACATTTAACTTATCATGGTCGAACGTTACATTTAACTATCTCAAACATGTCAATCACTGATCTGCTTGTTGGAGATAACTATATTGAAGAGTGTACGCGTTGCGAGAATCCGACCGCCTCAATCAACAGCAGTATACGTAGTTTCCAGGAAAACTTTTCATGAGTTGATGACCATTGAATGGGTTACTGAAGCACAAAAGCAACAATCTTCCTGACATTCCTCTCCTTGTAAGTATGAATTCATAATTGTACCAATTACAAATGAGAATAGTTGGGCGCGAATGTGTTATGTATGTCTGCGAACAAAGAATTCTTCGCAGTTTTATAGTACAATAAGTGGGGATTGAGAAATGGGATGCTTGCGGTTTTTGCCAGACGTCCACCCCGATATTACTAGTTAGGTGCTATATATAACTTCGACTAAGATTATGTTCAATTTTGTAGTGCTGATGTTACCAAAGACACACACCAATTCCGGAAAGGATCACCCACATATGCACATATTCTTCCTCAGAAAACAAATGAAGGTGTACAGTAAGTCAATACACCAGTAGAGCATTCAGAAACATTATCCATTGTGAATCCAGCAATATGTTTTCTCAATGGCGTCAAGTTTGTTCCTTCTCTTGTGAAAAGAATAACCAGAGGACTCAAAAACTAAGAGAAACACATGGAGAAGGCCTCTAGTACAGTCCTCGCTGTAGGTAGCGTCACTAGACATCCGTAAGCTCTCATTTTCTTGACTTTGACCGTCAAATGTAGCGTTGCGAGTTTGGCGACACCTAACACTTTGCGCCACGCCAGAATGGGTTACGGTAAAGTGCGCCCTGAACAATTCATCTTGTAAAAGGAAGAGCAACGCTCGACTTATTCTCTCACATCGACACTTTGTATCTACTACATAAAGAGGGAACAAGAAGAACTAATATATGGACTACGTAGTACACACGTAGTAAAACTGCTATCCAAAACATTATTCCTACTTTGTGAAGAAAAGGAAGTTCAATAGAAGCCCCGACCCCGACATAGCTTTGAACATTCTTGAGAACTGCGCTTCGTCTTTCGTAAAGTAACCCTCCTAATGCCTATCTGAGCCAAGGAACTGTGTAAATTTACACAAACCTCACACTCACTAAAAACGGACAGCACTTACTGAGTCGTCACCTTTGTAGACAAACATCTTCTCATCTTCACCTAAGGCCTAACGGTTGAGATGTAGCTGTTAAGTCGCTTCAGAAATCTATTAAACAAAGCGCCGTAAGGGGGCTAGAGCGGTTAGAGATACGGGGCGGCACTCATAGACACCGCAATCTTGAGGCGCAGACTGTGTGGCGAAATGGCCGATTTCCATGGACGCAGACACGTTCGCTTCGGGACCCGCAATTTCGTCACTGCTGGCTCTCCCGCATGCACGGGATGGTGATTTCATCACCTTCGCTGGCGGTCTCACCGCATAGGAGTGAGGGAGTGTTTACGAGCTTTCAGGCTGCACAATGTACGCAGCAGGAAAACCAGCCTTCCACTGTTGCGACGCTTTGTGCACTCGCAGGAAGAAATGGACGCGTGCTATGAGAGCTGCCGCGTCTCGAAAGCTTCGGGGAGGCTGGACCTACGCGGTCGCCTCAGCCCCTGTTGAATTTTCGCGGCGATTGTGTAGTCACAACATTCGTTCGTTTCGAGAAAGCTTCTGCACTAACAAAGAGTAAAAGCCTCTAAATAGGAAGGCATGACATTGTATATCCAATCAACTATATACGGATGCGGGTCCACCGATGGAGAAAGGACCCGCCGTGGCCCAGTGGTGCGGGGCGCCAGGATACGGGTCCAGCGATGGAGAAAAAGCCCGCCGTGGCCAAATGGTGCGGCGGACGCCGAGATACGGGTCCACCAATGGAGAAAGGGCCCGCCGTGGCCCAGTGGTGGGGAACGACAGGATACGGGTCCACCAATGAATGTACCTCCTTAATTTACCTTCCTTGCGAAGGGCTGCATTGTGACTTGTCATGATGTATAACATAAATAAATAAATAAATAAAAGGGCCCGCCGTGGCCCAGTGGTGGGGGGACGCCAGGATACGGGTCCACCGATGAAGAAAGGGCCCGCCGTGGCCCAGTGGTGGGGGGATGACAGGATACGGGTCCACCGATGGAGAAAGGGCCCGCCGTGGCCCAGTGGTGGGGGGATGACAGGATACGGGTCCACCGATGGAGAAAGGGCCCGCCGTGGCCCAGTGCTGTGGGGAACGCCAAGATACGGGCCCACCGATAGAGAAAGGGCCCGCCGTGGCCCAGTGGTGATACGGGTCCAGATGGAGCCCAGGATACGGGTCCACCGATCCACCGTGGCCAAATGGTGGAGAATACGGGTCCACCCCGTGGCCCAGTGCTGTGCCAGGATACGGGTCCACCGATGGAGAAAGGGCCCGCCGTGGCCCAGTGGTGTGGGGGATGACAGGATACGGGTCCACCGATGGAGAAAGGGCCCGCCGTGGCCCAGTGCTGTGGGGAACGCCAGGATATGGGTCCACCGATGGAGAAAAGGCCCGCCGTGGCCCAGTGGTGCGGGGGACACCGAGATACAGGTCCACCGATGAAGAAAGGGCCCACTGTGGCCCAGTGGTGTGGGGGGATGCCAGGATACAGGTCCACCGATGGAGAAAGGGCCCGCCGTGACCCAGTGTGTGAAGGACGTCAGGATACGGGTCCACCGATGGAGAAAAGGCCCGCCGTGGCCCAGTGGTGCGGGGGACACCGAGATACGGGTCCACCGATGGAGAAAGGGCCCGCCGTGGCCCAGTGCTGTGGGGAACGCCAGGATATGGGTCCACCGATGGAGAAAAGGCCCGCCGTCGCCCAGTGGTGCGGGGGACACCGAGATACAGATCCACCGATGAAGAAAGGGCCCACTGTGGCCCAGTGGTGTGGGGGGATGCCAGGATACAGGTCCACCGATGGAGAAAGGGCCCGCCGTGACCCAGTGTGTGAAGGACGTCAGGATACGGGTCCACCGATGGAGAAAAGGCCCGCCGTGGCCCAGTGGTGCGGGGGACACCGAGATACAGGTCCACCAATGGAGAAAGGGTCCACTGTAGCCCAGTGGTGTGGGGGGATGCCAGGATACGGGTCCACCGATGGAGGAAGGACCCGTCGTAGCATAATGGTGTGGAGAACGTCAGGATACGGGTTCACTTTAGTCCGATAGTGTTAAGAATGCCAGGATGCGAACCCGCGCTTGGAGAACGGATCCGGCTTGCCCTAACTGTGAGGAGGGCGCCAGAACACGGGCGCTCTGATGGAGGAAGGGCTCGCCGTGGCCCAGTAGTATGGATAACACCAGAATACGGGTCCGCCAATATAGGATTGGTCCGCTGTGACTCAGTAAAGTGGAGAATACCGGGATATGGTTCAGGCCTAACAGTGAAAATGGCGCCAGAATACGGGTCCACCGATGGAGAAAAGCCCGCTGCGGCCCAGTAGTCTGGAAAACACTCGGATACGATTTCGCCTTGTCCAGTAGTGTGGGGAACGGCAGGATACAGTTCCGCCGATGGAGAACGCGTCTGCGTTAGCCGGGTAGTGAGGAATACGCACGAATACGCCATACGATGGAGAACGAACTTCTCATGCTCATACTCAACTCATAAGAAGGACTTCATGTTTGAGCCCATTGGAAGATTGGTTCTGCTTCTTTATAAATTTTCTAGAGATTTGGCAAGTGTGAAGCGTTTGCACATGTCCCAAGTGGCTGCCCCACCCCACTTTCTAGCGTCCCGAAGGGGCGCTAGTCAAACCAACTACTGAATGATTATGAGAGACTAAGAAAAGGAACAAAGGAGGGAATGGATCCACGACACGACAGAAATTTTCGAAAAAAAAAATATAAGGGTTTTCACTGGAAATAACGGTCGAAAGCTTTTTGCTGTTTTTTAGGGACAGGGATCACAGCATTGATTCATTAGTGAAGAACCAGTTCACCACATCACGACGTGCTGAACTGGCAACGGTGTGCAAAGCAATTTAATAACTGGTTTCGTACTCGGAACAAAATTTTAATCCGGACAAATTTGCGACGTGGCGAGGAGGCAAATGCGGTTACTTTTCGTGTCAATTTCTATAACGAATGATCCTCGTGCAAGAAATCGAATGAATGTGTGAATGAATGAATGAATGGACGAATGAACGAATGAATAAATGAATGGATGTGAATGAATGAGAAGCTAAGAACCGTTGAACTGCGGTCGCGAATATTTCGATTCCCGAACGCGAAATAGCTGCGAGTCAGTAGTGGCGAGAAGCGCTCTCGCATCGTTTTGCATGACTCATCCATGAATGGCGCGTCTAGTGCGCAGTAAACCCCCGTTTAGCATTGCGAAATAGCTTTCGATTATGCGTAACCGCCAGAACGCCTACGATGGCAAAAAGTGCACAGAAGATAAACCAGTGTGTGGTCCAGTAACTAACGTAGCACGCAGAAAATCCATAAAAAAACATCGTGAATTTTAAGGAAATCAGAACCATATTTACAGAGATCTATGACCTTTCGATTAGTTGCAGTTTTTCCCAAAGCAGTTAAGAGTTCATTTACAAAAAAAAATTATTGATTGAAGATGACCAACCGCTTGGGACGCTAATAGAGAACAAAAACTGCCTTTCTTCTCTTCCAGAGTGGGCGTGGCCAGACATCTAACACGAAATTAGAAACTTCTCCCCATCAGAGCTCTCCGGGGGCCGTATGCATCATCAAGTTTACCCAGGATAAATGTGTCATTATCACGCAACTTCACCCATCGTTAACAAGGGCGCCCATAAGTTTACCTTGAATAATATCAATATCAAAGGGTCTCGAAGTGTACCCAGTTCTTGATTGGAAGTATAAGCTTCTTAAGGGGCACACTCACCATTAGTCGATACAAGAAACGACGCTCCTGTTTTGTTATCTTTGTTCCATAGAGTAAGGAAGTTCACATTCTTGGTTTTTTTAATGCGCTCAGGTCGCTCTGTACGAGGCAAGCAGAACCGAATACAAAATGAAGTGGACGGAGAAATGTTTATTCACCAAATTGGTAGCTAACATCACTTCGTACAGTGGTAAATATGTAGCATTTTAAATTGGACTTTGTAGAAGAAGCAAGTGAGGTTAGGTGGAGGATAGAGGAAAGTTTGAAAATGTCTTTAGTTATAATATTGTTTTCGTATGAATACGCACTACCTTTTACCTGCTCCAAAAAAGACAAACCTGTAGTACGACAGCGCATTCTTTGTCCAAATCATTCATTCAATGAGTCAGGTATTGGAACCGCAGGAATCTAAGGTTCTTTCTAAGAAAACAGTTCTTTTCTTCCAAGTATTGGGTTTATGATTTCTGAGTTACTAATGGAATGGTGGGACACTCTACTTGCGTTCTCATATATGTATGCTACACTTGTCGACTGTTTGTTGTACTTAATGAGCTATGGTCCTTTTCACAACTACGTACACATGCTCCCTAGGTAGCGTAATAAGCTATTTACTGCAGTGAACATGATACGACTTCTTTTCAAAGAAGCAGTTTCGAAAAAAATCGCCGTAAGCCAGGATATTCCCGTGCCGCACTGGTCTCTCGAATATTTTATTGAATTGTAATGATTCGCTCAAGATGTTATAAAGAAAGTACAAATGTATTTCATATTATACTTATGACGCTGTAAAACCATTCAATGTGTTGCGGTGCAGCTCTGCATCTGCAGCTCGCTGTAATAAGCCGTGAAAACCAACAGTGAAGAGACAAGAAAAGAGATATCAGTCCGTGGAGTTATCTTATCAGAATCTGACAGCAGTAGTAGTAGTGAGCGCCCACTGGGAAGAGACTGAAGCAATTTTTTCCAGGTGAATTAGGGAAAACGTAGGACAAGAATTTCATGTGATATAAAAAATGACTGCAGACTATCAATATAATGGTGATTTTGGTGGCAACTCAGTACTCATAACGCTGTGCATTTGGAGGAATAGGTGATGAATATGTAGTTAGCAGACTGAATATTATTATAATTATGGAGGTCAGGGAAAATTCAGTGTTTTGTAGTTGTTGCAAATGTAAAGTTGTTGATGATGCATTTAAAAAGCTTCAAAAATTATGTAATTCCGAATTTTATTGGGAGAAAAGCTATAAGGCACAAGACATTGTCACATAGACGATTTCATATTCTTTTCTCTGGAAAGCTTCGGTAAGGAAGACAAGGAATAAGGAAAGGTTCTTGTAGGATAGAATATCGCGGATTTTTGCTAGGCAACTTGGCTTCACTGAAAGATTTCCCATATCTCCGAACGTTTTCTCTATGTACATATCTATCCAGCTGGTTACAAGATTACATTTCTAAGTCCAATTCCGCTTCGACTCAGCCTCCACTCCTCCGAAAAAAGCCATTGAAGTACAACAGACAACGTAGCGAGATAAGCTAAGTCGCTCATTCACTATTTATTGCCAGACGACACGAGAAGAACAGCCATCGAGCTCTATGCATAAACTCATTCTGTGGAAGGGGAACTTGTCCTTACATGAAGAAAAAAACAAGAAAACTGGAAAATCCAAGAATCTTCCGCTCCAAATGCTTTCAAGGAAACCTTGCGTAGAATCCAGAGATCGCTTCAGAATGTTCGAGTTTCTTGAGGATATCCTAGTGCACTAAATTTCCTGAGCGAATGAGCGACATCATCGTAACAAATTGAGGACAGTGAAAAGAATTCGAGGAAAGTTCCGCGACTGGCTGTCATGGTTTGCTCAGGACGAGTGAAAAACGACCGTTTCGTCTCCAACGACGCTAGGACAACCAGAGAAAACACGGTCGTTTGTTCGCGGTTGGTAGTGAAAGGACTGACGAGGCGGTCGTGTGTGTGTCTGCGTCGACGTGTCGTGCACCTTTACAACAGAACTCGAGAGTACTTGAATGTGAATGGGGAGTAGTAGAAGGGAAAGTGGAGCCGCAGTTCTTTTTCTCCCTGTTGTTTCCAGAAATTTCCTGGAAGCCGGGGAAAATTTTTGCCGTTTCCCATCTGCAAGAGCATCCAACGGTTGCTTCGCTCGTTCCATTGGCCGTTCTGCTAGCTAATCGTGGCGAAAATCCACCTTCAAACCGGTTGCGGAAGGTGTGCAGAAAACCGGCGTTGGCCTTGAGGCGGCGGACGGCTCGTTTCGTTTCTAATTTTTTCTTCAGCGCTAGTGTTTCTCCAGCAACGGCTTCCATGCATCTCAAGGGCACCGACGATACAGAGACGCAAAAACTGCAATCAAGTGCACGTCTTCTCTTTTTAGAAGCAATTCAAATCAATGTAATCCAAAAAACGAGGGAACGAACACTGCGCCAGAATGCTTCGATGGAATTCATAAACTTTCCCGGAAAGATTGCAAAACTTCTTACTGAACCATGAGTAGGCGTGTTTTCTGACCGAAGTTTGGCATATTTGATTAGTTCTCGAGGCGGGAAGACGCTTACGCCTGAAAAACTAGTCCACACTGGGTGGGAGAGGGGATCTAACACTTTTCCAGGATAGATGATCAATTTTGATTCTGGTTGTCAAACTAGGATAGTTAAGAGCACAGAATTTCAGCTTCTACAAGAATGGGGGGAAGGTTTTGAGCGAAATTCTAAGATTCTCTGTTCCCACTTTAACTTGGTGCATTTTATTTGCCTGGGTAGTATGGTCTATTAGCTCACAGAAGGCGCCTGATCTGACATTGTCTGCAATTACGACTTTGCCTGCAGAATGCGTCTGGAAGGATATTTTGGCGGATGGCAGTGGGGGAACACAAGAATGGAAGGAACCACACCATATGGATATCAAAAAAGTGCAAAAAATAGATCGGTTAGCCTAAAAATATTGAAGTCGTAGTTGCGGACAAAGTCAGATCGGGCGCCCTCTGTGAGCTAATAGACTGTACATACATCGTTGCTTATGGACCTGGAGAGCTCATTCGCTGTCGAAGAGTGTTATGAACCTTATTTATTGATTCATGTACATAGTTATTCACTTATTCCATTACTTACTTGTTCACTTCCGTGAGTACCACTTACGGTGACAAGGAACCATGGGGCTGAGGTTTTATCCCGACTTCTTGCCCCACATCACCAACTTTGTCTGGTGTCTGTGGTTGTGTCTTAAAAAAAGATAGATCTTATGCAACATGATAATTCAATCCCCCGTACAGGGATCTCCAAAAGATTGTGTGCAAGGGGCGGACACCGCGGCGCGGCATGGCACTAGCCTTCTCTGTTGCTGGCAGAAGCAGACAACCAGAGCCAGATGCAGAGCTTCTGCCTCTCTGTTCAAGAGTGCCGCTTCGCGATCCCGCCCCTTATACATGGTCGTTTGAACTCCCTGTACATACATGCAGAAGTACACAGAAATACATCGCAGAGAACTTTTTTCATCACGAAGACATCATATCACGGCGTAAGTTGATTCACCGTCAAAATCACTGAATTCAAACCCAACAATTCATGCTATTTGGAACCAGCTACCCGGCGAAAGACTTCTGAAGTGATTAACAATGCTTTCTACAAAGCCTCGAACGAATTTCGATGAAGTTTCAGGAAACGGCGACAAAGACTGGAAACGAAATTTTTAACAAAGAACGGAATTAAGGCAAGGGGTTACCAATTTTAGGGTTTTCCTCGTGTATGGATGTTTGTTTCGTATGTTCAATGACATCACTTCGATAGAAAATTTCGCATAATTCTAAGATGTTTCCACGATTTCTTGCTAACTTTGCGTCATACAGAGAAAATAACGAAATACAATAAGATGCAAACGTTTCATTCGATGAACTTCAGTTTCTGGTCCATATTGATCCCTTGGACTTAGGTGAGCGGATTACTATAGATGAAATCTTGCGAAGTGCTGATGTCTTGACTAATAAGAGGGTTATTTCTTGCTAGAATTTGCTACTGAATGGGAAGCAGACAAGAAATCCGAGGAAGCTCTGGCGGATAAGCGCAAGTAGAAGCTATGTTATGCATTTGTTTGTGTGCGGTGGCTAGATTTCGATGGAACACGGCGGAGGTTGGATTTCTGGATTAATGAAGGAGTGACGCTCGCTCACGTTGATTTGTTTACTAAATGAGAAGACTTCGGGAAGATTGACAGGGGAACAACGGGAATTTGAGGAAGCTCGAAGAGGATGTTATTTGTTGCTTTGTGTTCCGAAAGCTCTACCATTTCTCCGAGAATTCTGCCACCCACACGATCCGCAGAGCGAAAGCGGCTCGCATAAGCAAAACCAATATTGACAGTTTACAGGTTTACAGCAACGTTGACAGTAACGTCATCTCGCTCATAGTTCAGACTTCAGGGCTTTTAGGAGCGACAAACAGATAGCGGAGTAGTTGCAGTGTAATCAGATGACAATCCGTACACTGTGAACTGTCTGTTGTGGCGTTCGTGACTCTTCACATGACTGCGTAATCGGGTGACTAACAAATATACGCGCTTATAGTGAGAATCTAGAATTCCACCATCGGCCTTTAAATATTCATAGTCTGGAAGGGGGGCACACCCTGCATGAACAATTTCGTTATGGTTGTCACAGGTGGTTTAACCTTGGATGCAAGGCAAAAAAATCAGCTTTTTGCGTAGGAATATCCTATCCTAAGACTTAGGGCATGCACATATGGATTTATGGAGGCAACCTGCAAATGGTATAGACTATACGCGTACATGTATCGTACGCACGCAACTTCTCTATAAAGGACGAAGGGATACAAGACCAACGCATCTGCTATGAATAGGCCCATAAACGGATGTATAATAGCGACTGAGGGGGAGGGGGCTACGGTGGCATGAATAATTCGTTCAGGGACCTTCTACCAGAAAAAAAAATTGGTGAAGAACATCTTTTTATGGAATGATTGGTAAAAAGAGCTTGGTAAAAGGCAAGTTGACTTACTAGATCAATGACTTCTCTCTAGGGGACTACAACTATAATACATATGTAGACTCAGGCCACAGGTATCCTTTGTTTTTACTCTCTTAGTCATATTTTATTCTAAATTCGTCTACGTAAATTTGATTTTTTTCACGGTACAGTTTCGAAAAACTGTTTTGTTACACAGCTTCGAATTTTAAAAAAATGAAGAAATATATATTGAATAATTAGGAATGAGTTGACTTTTTAAATCGCTCCAAATTCATCCATCAATTCTCTTAGTTATTTTCGTTTTGAAAAATCTGAAATCTGCTTGCATATCCCTGCCTCTTCCCTTTTTCTTCCACTTCGAAGAGGAGGGGGAGGGGGGGGGGTGGCTTCTACGAAAACAAAGCTGAGGTACCCTTCCTCCCCCATCATTAGTGCAAATCAGATTGGCTCTATAAGTCATTAGTTCCGTTTTTGTGCAATTCTTGTCCCCCTAACCTTTTTAATTGCATAGTTTATTATTAGATTAAGGTTCCCCTAAATATAAAAAACCAGGGTTTTACGTCCGAAATTTTTAGTCCGCGCAGCAAATGCGTATAATATCAAGAATACCAGCCACATTCGAAGACATAACTGTTTTTCATTAAAATTACGAGCGAAGCAAAACTAAATCACCATCAAGGAGAAAAACGAACATCCCATTGTTTCGGAGTATATTCCAGGGTAGTGAGCAAAATGACTGAAAGACCTTTAATTCATTATTTTCAGCATGAAACTATGCACAATTAGGAAAGGATCATGGGAAAACCATTAGAAAATTAACTGAGCTAGTTTTTAGTAAGCTGCCCGGACACTAGCGTTTATAATACAAACAAGCTGACCGCTCATAGTAATGCATAGAAAGGCTGATGCACTGTTCAATATTTGTGAAAAGCTCAAAAATCACATGCTTGTCGGGCAGGTGTTAGTGTTGAATACAGTGCGGGGCCAAAAATGTGGTTCACATGAGTGACATCCATTCAGCTGCTGCTGAACAAATAAGGCAAGGGAAGAGCAGTTCGTAAAAATTAGAAAATCCCATTGACAACCTGTTTTGCCATCAAAAGTGGCACGAAAGCGAGAAAAAGCGGTGGGTGGTGTCAGTTGTCCAGTGTCCTATTTTCTGCCAAATAAACAGCTTTCCATAAATTTTCACTATTTCTGAGGGGGTGTGTGATACACAGAAAATTCACAGCAAGTAGCTGTTGAAATGAGGAGTTCGTTTCAGTAGCTACGACCCACGATGTGAGAAAAATAGCTGTAAATCCGAGGGACATCCTGTACCATCTGGAAGAAAACGAAAGGGAAGGCGGTCGCGCGCAACAACGAGTTGGTCCGGTTTTTTCCACTAATGTGTTCTCAATGTGTAACTCTGACACAGCCCTTATTTATCCCACGCTTGCCTCAATTCGTGGATCCAGTGACTCACCAAAACTCGGATAAGGAGCTCTCACTCCTTCTAATCCCACAATTTTCGATTGATTCCCAGCTGCAGGCCCGCATTACTTTTGAAGAACCCTGAGTTGTGCATGACGTCGTCTCCTGCCAACATGAATCCTTGCAGCACGGACCACACCATGACTGGAACTCGTTTTGTGCGGATACGAACGACTAAAAAATGACCCGACGCAAATTCACGGAATTTCTGGTGGAGATTCTGGACAAAGATGACGAGGAAAAAGTGATAGATGTCGAAATTCCAGTGACAATGTGCAGTGTTGATATACTTTCACCGTTGCTATTTCGCTCAGCGCTCATTACCGGTTGAAAAAGTGAATAACAAAGGCAGATGATCTATGGAGAAGGTTGATTGGCATCCGGTTTTCAGCGCGACTCTCCAGCTGCGATCATTCATCTGTTCGCTTTGTAAGCGAATTCCTGCGCTGAAGAAAAATGTGCCGTTCTCGCTAGCGTTCACATCTTTACCGTTGGTATATTTGGATGGATATTTGCTGGTGCGAACAAACCTGTCCATAGTGTGGAAATACTAGATGTTTGACTGTTGCTGTTCTGCTGTAGTCTAAAAAGCATATGAAAAACAAATGTGTTTGTGCAGATATCATCATGTGCAGAGCGAATAACATAAGCATTTCCCAAACAAATGAGGCTATACTGTACTAGCTTTGAATTAGTGATCTTGTATCAAATCAATGTACAGTGTAATTTATACGTACATACAGTGGCGGACATAGGTATTGCGACAAATAATCTCCTTTCGGTAACTCTTTTCAGAGCAGGGTTAGGCGGCTCTAATTTTTATATGTTTTGCAGATACGTAGGGGGTTCTGGTGCGAATAGATACGACTTCATTTCGTGTACGAATTTCTTTGGCAGAAATTTTTTATTCGGTGAAGCCGAGATTTGGGGGTTCGACGATATTGACAACCACCTACAAAGAATTGCTTACAATCCGGATCTCGACCTGATTTGGATTTATTTCACTAGTTCCGAGAGAGTACATACAGTGTAGACAACCCAAGTTTATAAGTTTTGGTATATTGCCTTGATTTTGTTTGGGAGCTACCACCATTCCATGTTAGGAAAGCGCCTGTCGACAATATTGATATCATTAGACACTGTATCAAATCAAAATCGATATCACACAGCATTGTTATGAAATGTGGATTTGCAAAGCAAGAATAATTATAGATACGCTATCTCTATAACTAATATAGTGATGGAAGACTTGATTTTATTTGCTTTGAAATGATAGCATTTTCCCATGAGTTAGTTATCAGTAAAAGGATCTTTCACAGAACGCGAGATGCTGACAGTCGACGAAGCGGCAGCCTCGACGCCGCGTATAAACAGATGAGTTAAGAAGCATTTGCACAGTCTTCTCCTTCGACTGCTCCAGCCTCAATACACAATAACCAACAGGTGCAATAAAGTCGACGGATCTGTTAGTTCTCGGTGTTCATATTTTGTACATTTTCTGTCATATTTTGTCCACAATAAATTTCTGTCATTTTAGTGCAAGTTACAGAGGAATTACCCTTCTGGCCATATTTTATGGAGAGCACTATATTTGTCACAATAACCCTGCGACTCGGGCTGAAGAATCGTACCTGCAGTTAAGTAGACATTTTTGCAACTTCGTGACCTTGTCATGAGGTACAAGAGCGATGCCATGAAAATGAAAACAGGGCAACTTCTGCACTGAACTACTTCAGTAGAATGATTACCTTGGGGAAATTAGCGGTCCAATCTCCATCGCGGGAAGGTTTTCATGAGAGTCATCACTGTGAGAATAAACGGGCAGTGCGAGGAATTAAACCATGGAAAACGAAGAGATTTGTGGCCTTGCATGCGGTGATCACTTATTGAAAAAATCAATTAAATTCCCTATGGAATATTCACGCACAAGAACAACGAAGCGAACACTTTTCTTCTTTGCTACGATATGGAAATGAACTTTATTCCACTGTAGGGAGACAGAAAATGTCTCCTGAGTTTTCAGAATTCCATTCTTTACGTCTTAGATGTTCTAGAGCAAGGTTTCGGTGCTCTTGCACTGGTGGATGAGTTGTGTCTACACATACTGTACATATATGTACTCACTTACACATACATGTAGCAGAGATCAGTGGTAGACAGCTGCTTTCCTACTAAAATGTCTATTCGCTTGGTGGTACTACACAGCATTTTACGTGTATTTACCATTGAATTTTACCCTACTTCACAATAATGCCAGAGCGTTCGCCGTGAGCTGTGCACTTATGAACCCTCTATCGTAAAATGCTCATGCAACTCGGGAGTGTATTTAACATTTGTACAGTGGTTTGCAGACAAAGCTGAGATTTGTCTGAAAACTCATAATTAAATTCAGAATTAATCAAGTGGTTGTAGTTCAGGTGGTGACCATTCACAGGAATTCACACACAACAATGCACTTCCCCTCGATCAAATTAATTGGTACGACAACTGTGCAACCTGCAAACAGTCACTGCTTCTGTTGTAGTTGAAAGAAAATTCACACTTGAAGGAGACCAAGTTGCTCTCTTCCGTTCTCTGATGACCGTTCGCAGTGTTGTGCAAAAACATACAGTAGCGAGCAAAAAGATTGCAACTTTTGGTTTTTCATCTATAACTTCTTCCAAAGAAAAGCGTAGGAGTTCAAATTTTTATGGAAGTTGTAGATCCTCATGGGAGATAGAAACAAAAAATAACCCCTTCACTCCACTGACTCCACCTTTTTTCAGAATAATTTTTCTCACAGAGGCCTTAATCTGTAATTTGGTAGCATCCGCAATGTCTCGTAAAATGAAGTCTATCGTTAGGATCTGACCAAAAATTGGTTCTTTGCAGCAGAGCCAACCCTTATGTGCTTAAAAATGTGCATGCGCTGACCGCTGGTTGACATCCACAAAGACTATGTGAGATTAGTTTAGCAGTGATCCTCTTTTGGTGTTTCTGTCACCTTGGCTCCACCTATCGGCTATATTTAAAAGGGAGGAATGTCCCTGATGATTCTATAAGTTTGGCAGCGAATGTTGGGTGTATGCCAGGAAGAACGATAGCTGGCAATAGTTGGCTGCTATGAACCCGTGTGTCAATATCCCATGCAATTGTAGCCCCGCCCCTAGATTGATACAGGGATTCGCGAACGCTGGCAGTTGCGTGTGTGTTAATTATTTTCCACTGCTGAAGATGGTATGACCTATTTGAACAGATTTTAGTAAGGCGAAAGCATAATTTCCGATTTTCAAAGCTTAATTTTCATTGAGATGTGACAATGAATCACTACAAGTTTCTATGTCTTTGCCCCAAACCCCACAAAAACCTCATCTAGTCTAGTTCTGAATCAGATAAAGGTTTCGGTACTTGGTACAGGGTAAGCTAGCATGCGCATCGTGCGAGATGGGCGTGGCAATCTTTACATGGGATGCGTGGTGCAGCTGGGAGCTGTCACGATCTATCGTTCTTCATGACCGCCACCCGCGAATGTTCGATTTCAACGTAGCTTATTGCTCCCTCGCAGCTCCAAAATATTCGGGCTTGTTGCCGTGCAGCCAATCGTGCACATCACGGAAAATAAGTTTTGGAATTTTCTCTGTCTCGAGGAGGGAGATACCTTAAGGATCCCATAAATGGTAAAGATTCTCCAGGGTCCCTAGAATATTGCTGTGTGCGTGGCGATTCATGGCGCCTTGGATTTACCGAAACAGGGCTACTCGAAGTGAAGAGTGCTGGTCACTAGCAGGGGCATGTGTGGCCCCTTGCGGCACCTACGAGTTTTCCACTTCGCCTAGAGCCTTTTGATTTAAAAATGTCTCGTTTAGTCTGTTTCATCTAATTTAAACTGAATTAGCAAGTTTTTATAGTGTCACGTCACAGTATCCCGCTCCGGTGATGTTTCGTAGAGTTCATTGCATTTTAGCAAGATCTACCTCATCAAATTCAAACCGGCATGAGTCGCCACCAATATTCTAGAGACCCTGGAGAGTCTTTACCATTTATGGGATCCTTGAGGTATCTTTTTCCTCGGGACAAAAAAAATTTCAAAACTTATTTTCCGTGATGTTCACGATTAGCTGCACGGCAACAAGCCCGAATATTCCGGAGCTGCGAGGGAGCAATAAGCTGTATTGAAACCGAAGATATGTTGTCAAACCTATAGAACCATCAGGGACATTCCCCCTTTTAAATAGAGCCGATAGGTGGAGCCAAGGTGACAGAAACACCCAGAGAGGACCACTGCTGAACTAATCTCACATACTCTTTATAGATGTCGACCAGTGGTCAGCGCATGCACATTTTCAAGCACATACGGGTTAGCTCTGCTGCAAGGAACCAAATCGTGGTCAGATCTCAACGATAGATGTCATTTCATGAGACATTGCGGATGGTGCCAATTTACAGATTTAGGCCGCTATGAGAAAGATTTTTCTTAAAAACGTGAGGTCAATGGAGTAAAGGGTTTATCCCTTGCTTCTATCTCCCATGAGTATCTACAACTCCCATAAAAATTTGAACTCCCACGCTTTTCTTTGGAAGAAGTTAAAGCCGAAAAACCAAAAGTTGCAATCTTTTTGCTCGCTACTGTATATTCGGGAGAAACAGCAATTATCCCTTGTCCTTCGATGGAAAAAAATTCCCCATAGATTGCATTTTATGTCAGATTCTTGAACTTTGAACAAAGCTCTGGATTTTAGAGAGGCAAATCGAAGTCGAGAGCACAAAGGCATTGATAGCCTCCGAACTAGGAGCTTCCCGTTGAATTTTTTTTACTTCGTCTTCTCAGGACGGATGGTGACATTTTTTTCTGCATACAAACACTGAACTCAATCTAGGCTGGAGCTACAAAATATTTGCGCACTCAAGCCTAATTGTAAGAACCTCTGAGTGTACTGGGTTGACCATGAGATGAACTGACTTTTGGATTTGCCTCACAAGAAGAGATCCCAGAAAGCATGGAACAATCGGAATAATCCTTCACAACAGTGGAAACTATCGATGGATTGGTGCAACACCACTATGTCAACGTCTTCTCAAGGGCGGCACTGGAACAATCAAGAGGATCTCGAAATCAATATGGCGAAAGATGAGTTCGGGTTCATAAGCTTGTCTCATATCATACTTCCAGAAGGACAGCTTGAGCTACGAGAGCTGCGAGATGGCTTCTTGCTCCACGAGCAGAGACAGCTATAGAGAGCTTTTTATTGTTCTGAATCCTATTCCGTGCCGCGTAACGCTGTCCATCAAGCGTGATCGTCGATGACCTAAGAACATCGTTGACCCTGCCAAAACTTCGGCAAATTCCCCATACAGACTTACCTATGTAGTTTTAATGGGATAAGGAGAGTTTAAAAAATAAAGAACAGAAAGAACTCTGGCAACAGTGGTAAAAGAAGTTCAAAGTTTGTTGTAATGCAATAAAGTTCATATTCATCATGGTTTATAACTTAGGTGAACGAGGCTTAACATCTAAAAAGGATCATACGGGAAGTAATGTTTTTATGAACATCGAGATGAGTTTTTAATGCTTTGGAGCACTTTCGCCATCATCCCGTCACAGGCCACCACCACCGCAACAACCGCAGTAGGCCCACGACAGACATTGGATTTCCGAGGATCTCCCAAGAACTTATACAGAGAGGTCAGATCTTACGATAATCGCGAGTTCGACAGCTATTTTACAACGGGGATTTCATATCTTATCCGAAGAGTTACTGTGAGAAATAGAATGGAAACGTAGTTTTTAGCTCGCAAATGATACTACTATACATGAGAAACAGAACTCGCTCAAAGTTCTGGAGAATTTTAGCGCTGACATTCTCTCCATCTCCTCTTATATGAATGGTGGTAACATGCAAATTTTTCCAACTCTGATAGCCGTGCAACACGAACGCAGCCCGAACGGCGTAATGGTTCGAGTAGAAACCATAGGAACAACGGTTGCCATTTACTGCCAATCTGTCGGCCATTTAGCAGCAATTGCGGAGGGACGGCAGCAATCAAGGGGAGGATGGCAGCAACTGACAACCGTTGCTGCTAGGGTTTCTACTCGAACCATTACGGCGTTTGGTCTGCGTTCGTCCTGCACAGTTATCGGAGAATGCTCAGACGTACGTTGCCCGCACGTGTTCGCTATTTTTCACCAAGAAGCCCTGCTTTGAGAGGGTTCGCGAGGATGCAAATACAGTAGTGACTATACCACGCATCTCACCCGAGCATTCGCATTGTACGATGATGTTGTACTTAAAGTAGTGAATTACTCAACGACTTAAGGCTAACGGAATTCTCCAGCTGTGCCATGATTTTGGGGCGTTAAGCATTGCTAGAGGCGCTATTACACATTTACTGAACTAATAATACATCAGTTTGATGACTTTGAGGAGACACTCCACAATAAAACAGTTTATTTACGTGATGACAACGAAGAATTTATAAACAATTTTTGTGAACCGACACCGATCAAATATGTTTTTTTGAAGTGGAAGAAGACAAATAAGTACAAGGTAACAAGCTCGTACTTTGTACCAGGCAGAAAATAAAAGACTGATAATATACGAGAAAACATAGCATTATACATCTCAAAGACTCAAAGAACAGCTAGAGATTGAAGCTCAGTCATAGTGCGACCTAATAAATACCCCATTCCAGTTAGTGCATGCGAACGTTGACCATAGGTACGCTCGCTCTCTTCATCGTTGTGATGCTCGCTCTTTTCACCATTGTAGTGTTTAGAGAAGGCGATGCATTATGAGCCTTTCCACGGAGTTGTGGATTGAAAATAAGCAATATCATTCTGGAATGATTTTTTTTGAAAGACCAGGGTTTAGCGGTGGCGCTAGGATGCCGTACCCATCAACAATGTGAGCAATTTCCCACACTAGTGTCGTGGCGGCAAACACCCCAAATCTTGTCGTTGTAATGAGTGTAACGCAGTTGTAGGAAATGTTCAGGAAGACGAGTGTTCCAGAAGCCAAACACCCCTTAATGAACATGATCCATGAAGATTACCATATAAGAAATTCGTACGCACCTGTATATACAAGCGAACGTTCTTCTTGTATGTCTCTTTACTCAAGCTTGCAACTCTCTTCGTCAGGAACTCCTGTAAATCTCTTCCTTTAGTTGATTCATAGGTAAGACACAGTGAAATTTTCTTCAAGTGCATGGTTGTTTCATCATAGAGTTGTTGCAAACTTTATTTGAGCTGAGTATAAAGACGCCCTGAAACTTCTTCTGTGATGGTAGTTCATGCAGAACATCCTATGATGCTTTCGCTCCAATGGAATAAATCTCACATGAGCGGAGTATCATCTCAGTAGGGTGTCATCTACTCCGATAACAGCAAGCAGGTCCCATAGCGAACCTACCGTATCCACACAAAAACCTCGCCGGGCATGTTTACCTATCTCGACCTGAGGCAAACGTTCATTCTTACGACGACATGTCTCACATCTACTTCGGATGCTGTTTGTACTTTTTTCTTAAAAACCAGGCGATATGCGCGATCAGTACTCACTAGCAGTGTTTTCCTCGGTGATGTGAGCGGAATGTTTCCTTTTCTTTTTTTTTCTTTTCTTCTAAGTGCCACCTGCTAACTTCATTACATTATATTTCAGATGCAGACGCTCCAAGCGTATGTTCATGAATTATTCGCTGCCCAATCTTGTCTGTGTGGTGACCGCAGTTTCTGTTGCATTTTGGTACTTCATATAAATTGTTGTTGTTGCGGCACTGCCTTGGCCGCACTCCCTCAAGGCTCCGCCGTCTCCCTGCTACGGCGTAAGTCCCGCTCTCAGAGTGGGCACCTGTGCAGGTGAGGATTTACGTGGAACTGGTCGGTCGGTGGATAGGAGTTGACGCACTCCAGCGGTCCTGCACCGTATCGATCAAGACTTGACTTCATTTTTCATATGTTGTGTTGATCATTTGGACTAAATGCAGGCCAAATGATCAACAAAACACATGGAACATGAATGAAGTGCGATGGACTTACTGACCGATGTACCATATAATAAAGTGTCAGGACTGGAGAGAGCTGCGCCGCATTCACATGCTTTGGCAAGGGAAGCTAGGCATTTCAGTTCCTTATCTTCTAACACTCTATCCATTAGGTTCTCTCTCAGCTCAAGTAAGATCCTTTCAAAGTGGTTGTAGTAGTATTAGTATAGCAGTACTGCTTTAAAATTAGTTTCTTCATAGATTCGCATGATCTATCTGGTGTGATGTTCTCCCCTATATCAGAACGCGTTGCTCCGATCGGCTGAAAGTCGTCCTAAATACACCATTAAGTCTAATTTTTGAACTGTACCACGCATGGGAGCATACGATGTGAGGAGTCTGGGTGCTGCTTGACTAGTTCAAGATGTGGCATGAAACGTCGAGGCATAGGGCTCTTGTTCGTCCAAAACGTACCGAGTCGCAACGGCGGTGAAGGCACCACCGTAGGCGTGCAGATCTCGTGAGACCACCCGTTTTCTCCCCGCTTACGGACATAGGAGCGTGTGCATCCGCTCTCAAGTTCATCATTGGAGGGAATAGGTGATTTTCAAGGCGCAAAACTTCAATGTCCTTTGCGTTGCTTCAATTCGTCTTATTAGCTTCTTCGGAATCTACCAAACTGTCATACAGGAATTCGCTGAGGTTATTGCCATCATTAACACCCCTTTTTCACTCTTGCATCCCTATTTTGTTACAGGTGCGGGTTCGAGGAAGTATTTGTGAGAGCATTACCCATCAATTAATTTGCGCAGAAGTAATAAGCTGATTTCAGATTAAACACAATAAGCCTATTTGTTCTTTTATAAAAGAAGTGAAATTGAATTAGGCTCGCGCCGCATTTAAGTGGTGAAACACGAGGAAACAGAAGAAAAAACTACCTTTGCCCTCCTCCGTATAAAGAAAAATGTCACTGTATTAATAATAAGTATACAAACGAAAGTGCCACAGCCATGCATGAAATCCAAATAACGAGAGGCTATAGCTCCACATATCGTTTCTTTGTAAGTCCATATAAACTCCAAGGCATCAAAAACAAAAGCGCAGTCTTCTAAACATGTATCAGTTTTGTATCAAGTAAGTAATCGGTCTCTGAAAGAAGGTAATTTAAGTGGGCTACATAGAAAAGCGCACCTGTTGAGTAGAAGAGAGCGTGAAGCAGTGCCAGGAACCAGAGAGCTCCAATGATAAGTGGTAATCTACGATTTGAGAATATTTTGCTGAAATACCATAGAAGTTCACAGGAAAGATAAGTTTCTAATATTTTCAATGCATGGAAATTTGATTTTGTTAAATCGTTTGAAGGCAATACGGAGCAATTTTTGTTCGCAGCGTTTCTTCTGGATGCGGTGCGTACACCTATGTTTGATTGAGCTAATCACACTGTTTTGGCGGACTTCATGTTAATGTGTTCCTACAGGCACGCAGGTACGAGCGCAACGAGTACGTGTCTTTTTAATGTGATGTTTGTGTACCTCTATCTCACCTATATTCAAGCGGCCATGTAATAGCTACAAGTCGATTGATAGCAATCAACAGTTTGCCGTAAACAGAGGCGAACCAAAACAGCATAGATACTTGACCGACTCTTGCACCAAAAAAGGAGAAAGTGATTTCGTGGCCATATTGGCTAAAATATTCAAATTGAGACAATTTTGAAGCCGTTCGGTTTCAATCATATTTATTACCAACATAACAACCCTGAAGAACTCACAAAAACGTGGCTGGTCCAGCCCAGAGCATCAAAAGTAATAATGTGGAGGAATCTGCTGTTAGTTGAGAGATAAATATATACCCAAATGCATTGCGGAAAATCACTTTTCTCAATAATTGTGTCAAAACAACAATGTTGCTCACAAGTCCAAAACAGGCAATCTAAAATTATCTCTCTGATATTGTGTGGCAGCCAGAGTTGTGCCCAAAATCAATTAACAAATAAGTTCAAAATCTAGCAGGTAAAGAAAAAAATAAACAATAAAAACAATACACAAACGTTGAAGCAATCTTATATCCGATTTTTTAGCGGTTATTGTTAGCGAGCGTGTGATGTTGAGATCTTACCAGTTAGTAACCATATTAATGCAGAAACGAATAAATAGTGCAGTAGCTATGGGACACTACCAATATAGCCCCACAAAACCATCACACAAAATTGCTAGATAACTTCTCGCGACGAAGCAAGGTGTTTGCTTTCAACAACCCCTCCATGTTCTTGTCTCATAAGCCTGCTCTTGTACATTTCGTAGCTGGACTTTCACCTGGGCTCAAATTTGCCGCCCCACCCCTGAGATTATCCTTTAGATTTTCGCGTGAAAGGTATTTTCAAGAGTTTGCTACTAAAAAGCTATACATACTCCAGGGCAAAAGTGCTGACGAACAAGTTTTTGAGCCCCAACTTCTGGAAAACTTGTGGGCGGAGCTAAGGCGGAACTACGTTATTTCCACACCATGCGCTCCTTGTTGGTCACACATGAAACGCTCCTTCTATACTCTTGAGAAGCGGGTAGCACGAATTTCCTCAGAAGTTGCGCCGTCGTGAGTGCATCATTCGAAAACCTCCTCGACCTGTCCACTCGGCTGCTCCTTGGGCTCCGCCCACAAGCTCCCCAAAACTTTGATCTCGAGAGCGCGTTTTTCGGCAATTCTGCATGAAATCACGTAGAACATTGCGCTCAGAAGGTCCTGGAGACTCTTTTCATGTGGAAATTTCAGAGACGACTTAGAGGTGTACTTGGCCTTTGATGAGAGTCTCCATTTAGGACAGAATCACCGAGAAGCACTTGAATCCCATCTTAAAGAGCAAAATAGTATGCGTGGCCAGATAACGCTATGCCGAGAAAAACCGGTATGTAGTCAACGGAAATGTACGTGTAATTGTGCTGGCGAAGGTTCCTAGGCTATAATAAGGAACTGGTGGTGGCCACATTCAGCATAGAGCGAAGTTCTCTCTCATTGTATTTGCAAATTAAAAATATACACTTACTGCTACAATAAGCGTTCCGGCAATGATGTACTCGTAATCATTTCCAGGAGTTGTGCTAATATTAGACATATTGGAGATAAACTCAAGGTCGATGTCATTACTCGACATAACCCCTGCAATGGTTCTGTGGAGGATATTTATACTAAATTGATTGAGTAGAAATGCAGTTTCGTTCTTTTCTAGCGATGGAGGTCTAGCAAAATGTACTGCAAGAATTCATCATGAAACAATACGAACAAGAGTGAGTGGAAGGAATTTCAACTATGAATGTGAAACTGTAAACAGAAACGCAAACGTGTCGGAGCTGGAACGGAGAAATGGCTTTAGATAATCCTAATAGCACAAGGCATGCTCTTTTCAGCGGCTTTATATGAGAATGGATAGTAAGAAGTAGGGTAGAGAGAAACAACACCTGCTCCATGCTCCCACGATAGCCAATTTCCGCATAGTTTAGTCTTTGAATCTTTTCCACCGGAAGACAGAACAACAACCAATGTGTACCAGTGTGTAAATTTCGCAACATGAAAGCAAATCCACCTAGTTTCTCACCACCTTAGTTTCGGATATGGGGGCCCAAACGTGAATGGCGGAATGGTAAGGTGTGGTTAGCTGATCCAGTCCATTTTTGGAACAGATTCGTTTTCTGCTTGCTTAGACAGAAATTCTGTATGAATCTTGCATGTCCTCTTGTGATACAATAGTTACAAATAAAACAAAACACTTTATTCCATCTGAAGCTAAGGCTTAAAGGCAGCACCCACGGAAATTTTGTTCTCACAGATTTTGATATACATAGGCTAGGCTTAACACTATAGTGAAAATGATGTCAGTGATCAATTTTGTCAAATCCTACTAGAGAGGAGGTTTTCATTGTCACCAGTTTAGCAGACTTGCAATGGATGACCGAGTTACTCGCGCTTGAAGTGGAAGGAGATGGGAATGAGAACATGTGTTATCATGAAGAAATAGAGTAAACACAAACAAAAACAACCATTCATTTCATACCATAACTCATCCTAACTGATGGCCAGCACAAACTTTAGCGCTTCATATCTTGAGAATGCTGAACTCTACGAGTGTGCAACCTTCGTAGAGTTATTGCGACAACTGCTGAGTATCCAAAACGATCAAAATCTCAAACACGAACATTCCCGTGGGTGCTGCCTCTAAGTTTGAATTCTTAGTTGACCGAAAGTCATGGTGGCTCTTGCATTTGGTGACAAAATCTGTACTGAAGACAGATTCATATTCTAGCGAAAGCCTGTAACTAATTTTTGTAATTTCTGTATTGGGTCAACTTATTGCGAATTTGATCGCGAACCAGGATTGCGATGACATAGACTAGAGAGTAGCACGATGCCGTGAAAATGTCTTCCTTACCTGTAGCATGTTTTACGGTAACGCCCATGAAGCCGCTTGCATAATGAGAGTTCGCATAGCTTGCGCTATAGAATACGTGACCAGTGTGCCGAAAAAAAACTTCATTCCTCGTTTTTCCTTTTCCTAATTTGACAGATTTTCCTCGAAAATGCCATCTCTTTAACGGTTGACCACCTTTTGCTCATGATTCGCCTAATTGCCATACGGTAATGGAACCTGTTTGTGTTCTTTAGTATGTATGTTTACTGAAATTATTTCTAGAACCATCGAATGAAGTAATTACTAATCTAAACAACAAAAAGTTTGCCAAGAATGCACTATTTTTAGCAATGACTTTGGGACTTTGGCTCTTCGGGTATCAAAGCCACACAAACTATTTCTTTTTTTAACTATAGCAAGAACGAAAAGTTAAAACACATAGTGCAAAAAGATATCACTATCCTTTACTCGGAAGAGAGGTGACGTTTGACCTAAGGATAACAGAAACTATGGTGAATTAAAGGTTGAAGCGAACAGAGCTCTTCATGAAGTTTGTCACGACGTGGGCGTTGATAATATTTGAATACATCTACATGTTCCACGCATGGGGGCGGTGATCATGGTAGCTTTCCCGTTTTTGATCTTATGTTAGACTAAATGTTATATAATACGCTGAGGAATTATGAATGTCCGTTTTACACAAAAACGAAAATTGCGACAAAGGTAATAGTCCTACTTCTGCCACACAAGGAAGGTGTATTCTTTTCGAAAGAAAAGATTGCTGCGGCATGAGACGCCATGGAGAGTAGACCTAAACTTTGATTTTTACCTGATTTTTTTTAAATTTTAGCTTAGCCGCAATTTTTAAAGTTCCTCTCCGCCAAGGAACGCTGCTTCAACAGCACCTAGTGGTTTTTTGATAGCGCCAATACTGGAATAGGCACCGGTCGAGAAAGGGGTTCCATTCCTCACTTCTTAGTATTCGACTGGGTCCTTTTCATGACGTGGGCTTGCTTTGTAATTGGTGTTCCAATACCACGACGATGGAATGCGTCATCCACGCAACATAAACATTGTGCAAGGAGTTCTGTTGTGAACTCCTGGTTAGGATTCATCATCACTGAACAGAGCAATCTTCTCATATCCGACCTCAAATGGGTATCATAATCGTCAATAAGGACCAATAAGAAAATAATTTTCCAGAGGAGAAAAATTAAATCTGTAAATGATCTGCTCTACTGCAAGCTATTGCGCTCCTCAAAGTATGAGCCCTCGCGAGATTTTTTCGTTCTCCATCGGTCGCCCTGGACCCCTTACCAAACCCCACCTTGCTTTCCACCCTTTTTAAGGAGCCCAAACTGCTCACCGGCAAGAGGTGCTGCAGCCTAGTGGTAATTAGTATACCGCGTGGTTTAACAAATGCAAGTGTGCAGTTGTTAGCAAGAAGTCCAGTCACGGTTAGATTATAGCCAATGAAGAAGAAATAAGGATAGAAACACTGAACAGTTGTGTGACTTCGTTGGTACAGTATCTACCCTTTCGTCAGTAGTTTCTGAGAGAGTTTCAAAGAAACTGAGGATGTAGGTGAAGGAATACAAATACAATTACATAGAATGCGACGAGTCGCAAAGAGAGAGGCAGGCCGGTAGAATAGACTAGAACGATCTGTACAGCTCGTATACAATCAAGTAACCGCATTTGTTGTCCGCTTAAATGGTTGTTGGTAAGTTATTACGTACTAATGGCAGTGCAGATGTTTCTGCTTGTTAGCCGGGTAGGCTGGGAAAAGATTTTTTTTGTGCGTGGTTTGCGAAAGGTCATAATCATTTATGATAATTCTATGCTCTTCGTATACAACTTCGCCTTTGAGATAGGTTCCTTGTCGATAGGGAACTCAGCTTTGATGCGCATTGTCATCAGATCGCATTAAAGGCAAATAGGGTACTATACAGTTCGTTTAGAGCGCTCTCTACCAGAAATCCCTTAGTTTCACTCAGAGTCTACAAAACTTATATACTTCCTATTCTTGAGTATGGTACTGCAGTGTTCGACCCCTCTAAGCGCAAGAGCATTTTAGAGTTAGGAAAGGTTCAGAATAACTTTACGCGTAAACCAATGATTAGAGTAGTTGGCTTCCTTTATGATGCTATACCTCGCAGTGAGGTGAGAAATAAAAACTTGGAACTTCGTACTCTGAGTTGTAGGAGACGTAACAATCGACCTTGAGTTTATCTAGTAAGAAGCGGTTCGAACCCTTTACCGTTAAAAGAACTCCTCCTGAACAATGAAAATGTGGGTAAACTATGTAAATACATCTAGGATAAACGCCCAGATTCCTGAGAAATCAACTGATTCTCTACCACTGCCGCTCTACCCGTATCCTCATTGCTATCGTTTTCTTCTCGGATGGGTCAAATTCAGCCGCAACGCATGGATGTTTATTTCTGAGAATGGGAAATTGACTGGGAATTCTACGAAAATTTACACTAGATACTCCTAGTGTACATATAAGATTCTGCATGGGTCGGTTGGTCTCATTCTCAGTAGTATATTCGAAATTAGGGCATCCAATACTAGAGGACAAGCCAATAAACTGGTAATTTCTAGGCCAATGAAGAATGTAAGAAGACGGTTTTTTGTTATAGAGCAAGTTCTGATTTCGAAAAACAGCAAAAAATAGCCCATCCCTTCTAAACTCAGATCATTTGAGAGAGTGCTGAACTCGTATTTGGAGTCGTGATTTTATTCCATATTCCGGTTGTTGTTACTAGTTCCATATGATCATGTTTTACCTCGTTGTTTTCTCTTTTTACGGTTTTATGCGTGCTTTACCATGTAATGAATAAATAAATACATAGAAAGCGACAAGGCACTAACGTACACCATTCAGAAGTGATGAGCAATTGTCAGCTTTAAACAAGGGAAGAAAGCAAACTAACCCATCTTATCTTGAATTTTAAAGTTTGTATGGGTATGGTTTGTTGCAGAGCTCATCGAAAAATGTACACAACTTCAACAGATATTTTATTAATTTATCAATTGGACATGAACAGATACAGTCAACAGCTGTGGTCATATGAGGATAAATTACAAGCAATCAGAGAAACCCATTCAGTCTCCTTCTAAGAAGGGAGAATTTCTCGAGGAACACTTTTAAAACTGTAATAGTTTTCATATGGGAAAAATTCCATTGCTAAAGAAAAACTGTGATCCATTTGGAAAATTTTCTTGAGCAAAAATAACGAGCAACGTTGCAAGATCGCGAAGAAAACGTGAATGCTGCACTTATTAATGAGAAAGTGACGCGACTAGTAAAAGAACAAAATAATGTGTGAAATGAGCAGATTGGTACTGTCGGATTCCGAATGAAATTCACACGGACTTTCGGAGTTAGTTTCACAAATTGGCTAGAACACGTACTCATGGACTTCTCTGTTTCTTAGCTATTTTACCCAGAAGTAGCCAGACTAATCTTATTCAGAATGTTGGCATTTTCAACCATCAACACGAAAACAATCAGCGCTACACCCTAATAATAGTTGGAAAGTGTAATAATACACCAAACATGACCTATTTATTAATAGGGTGGAATTAGACATCCTCAACATATTCTCGTTTACTCACTGAATAAAACAAAATGGCGAAGTACAGGTAAGACAGACAAGGCGTAGCAGGTGAAATCTCGCGACATTCTGAAGAAGGTTAGACAATTTCTCAGAAGTGGCTTAAGCTGAGTCTGGATACACATAATGATTAATTTGAATAAACCAATCACTTGTAACTCGTAATCTAAAAATAGGCAGCAAATAAACGGTCTCGCTGCTGCACTAAACAGTAACGCTACGTGCATTTGCATAGCAATAAGTAAATGAATAAATAATTGAATAAATACAGTGGAGGTCAATGACGGGGGCCTCGAGAAGGACGCCGCGCAACCGCGCCGCACGAGCCGGAATTGATGTTGTTTGCTGCCGTTATGGTATTTGTAACAGCATTTCTACTCGATACGAGAAAAGATCATAAAATCGGGAAGAAGAGTGCTCAGGAACACCACTCAGACGGCAGACGGCACCGATTTCGATGCGCGCGGCGCGGTTGCGCGGCGTTCTTCTCGAGACCGCAGAAGGGCCACCGCCACTGAGGTCCACTGTACATGAATACCCAAACAAAAACACTTGAATAAACAAATGATTTCAAGGTATAGAGTGAAAACAGTAATCAATAATACCAATTTCACAGTATTCATGGATGCACCGGGATGGGCGATGGAAGATTGCTATGAGTATACTGCTTCACGCAAGTGAAGGAGGGAATCCAAAGCCCCGTCAAAGGTCAAAAGCCTTACATCAGGGACATTGCCACCTCGCCTAGTTGTGTGAAATCAAATGTATTGGACTTTTCTCCTCATAAACTTGTACTCAACCGGTGGATAAGAGCCATCAGTTATTTGATGCCATTGGCGGCAAAGTGCATGAGAAGCTGGCAACTTTCCCGATAGGTAGAAAAAAAGGTATCATGACTTACAATAAAGGGCTTAGTCTGTCACGTGTGTGTGTGCGTCTTTGTGTGTGAAACGAAATTCAGGGGGTGTGGCCTTAGCTCACAGTGCTGAACCATATAGAGACCAGTGACCTCTGAAGGTGCGCCGGCGCCCAGCAACGTGGAGGGAACCAGAAGTCGGGTCCAACGGTGTGATAAGGGTGCGCCGGCGTCCAAAAGTGAGGAAACGCCTGAAGTCAGGTCCAACGGTGTGATAAGGGTGCGCCGGCGTCCAAAAGTGGAGAAACGCCTGGAGTCGGATCCAACGGTGTGATAAGGGTGTGCTGGCTTCAAGTAGTAGGAATTTGCTAGGCGGTCTATTTCTGCATGAGGTGTACGCTTGCCCTGTTTCGGCGGACCCTCCTACCTAAATTGCCCAGATGTACATTGTTTCTTTTCGTATCCGCGTTGTTCTCTTCTCATTCCGTTTGTGTCTGAATGATCCACTCCCTCCTCTCCGTTTATATACACCGGGGGCCCCCTATCACTTGATTTACCACAACACAGCTGAGCCTAAATCGTTTCAAGATAACATTTGCAATGAATGGGTTACACTCAATTCTTCACAATTCCACTAACTTTGCACAGATGGGAGGGCATAACTTCATTCATATAGGGAAAAGCCACCACCTACGGAATCAAGTGCTTCTCAGGATAGTGATAGAACTGCGTGGAAGGATACAGATTTTACCAATCCATCTGCACTTTTGTGTTTACTTTCAAAGTGCAGTATGCGAGCGAAGCGAGCATCAATAGAAGTCTGGAAGTCCGGCGTTAGCCGGACGGCCAGACTGGTATGGAATAAACGGAAACATAAGAATTTTATTGAGAACTCTGCTGCGCTAATTGGAAGGTGAGGATTTTGCTGCCAACTGCTCATGTACTTCAAAGATAGTGCAAGGGTAAACAGTACAGGTAGGGACACGTTTACAGTCTCCATAAATTTTCGTAGAATTCCCAGTCAATTTCCCATTGTCAGCAATAAATATCCATGCGTTGCGGCTGAATTCGACCCATCCGAGAAAAAAAAACAATAGCAATGAGGATAGGTGTAGAGCGGCAGTTGTAGAGAATCAGTTGATTTCTCAGGAATCTGGGCGTTTATCCTAGATGTATTTACATAGTTTACCCACATTTTCATTGTTCAGGAGGAGTTCTTTTAACGGTAAAGGATTCGAACCGCTTCTTACTAGATAAAATTTTCATTTCTGAACATGTGTAAGACGGCTTTCATCAGCAAGCAAGCATCAAGATGACAAGTCTGCTCCAATGGCGTAAAGACATGTTTAGAATGGTTATGTAATAGGCGGTTTGAGACACAAAGCTTGAAATATTGTCATTCTAAGTGAGACATCTCCCAAGTAATACCCTAAGACTTGCGTCATAAAGACCAACTGTACTTCACTGATAGCAGTTGTACTTCTACCACGTTCACTATCCCCCTATTCTTTGAGAAATGAGGTAATTTTAAGTGGAAACAAGTGATGCCAGTAGGATAGGTTTGCTATTTATAGTCATTTTGCGGCTATAATCCTGAAGTGCACACTTCTAATAACTCAGAATTATATGCATTTGAGAATATTCTAGCACTAAAATGTACGTAAAAGTCTCGAAAAGTTCAAGAGCCGCGCCTCTTAAAGTCTTCGTATGTGTGACCCTGTGATCCCAAAAACCCTGTGATCCCAAAAAGTTGACTCAATCTTTCCAAGATATGAGTGGGCGGTGTGTTCCCATCTAGTCTCTGACGGCATGTAACGGATCGGCTTGCCATTACTTTCCTTTCCGATGACTGGATTTCAGTTTGACTTGTTTTCCAAATTGTTCCTCCCTATCAAACTTCACCATACCCGCTTAGCTCCTACATCCATTCAGTGGCGCGTGAGTCTCTTGGGTCGAAGAGGCGAACAAACAGAGTTCAATGCAACCTTCTGTTGTGATAGGAATAAGCGAAAGTGGGTATCTGCTGAAAGCTAGGCCCGGCCTACCAGGGGCCCTTGGTATGGATGAGGTCGCGGGGAGCACCATCGGGACGATAATACCCCCGGCGCGAGGGTGACAATAAAAAAATCGCATACAAAATTATAACGGTATATATAAGAGCGATTGTTTACATCCGGTTGAATTGATTCGTGACGTCGGATGCGATTGAAGAGGCGGCTCGTTGGAACGGGTCTGACGGCTGGTTGGTGGCAGTCGAAGGAAGGCTGCTCGTTGATGGCGGTTGTGGAGTGCAGCCCCGTACTTTCCCGAACAGGCATTCTCGCGCATAGGGTTGAGGCAGCGAAGACATAGACCCAGGAAGAAGAGAAGCTCTGAAAGATGGGGAAGTGGAGAGCGGAGTGCACCGCGGTGTGGAGGGTGCGCCGGCGTCCAGAAGTGGAAAAACGCCTGGAGTCGGATTCAACGGTGTAATAAGGGTGCGCCGGCGTCCAGAAGTGGAAAAACGCCTGGAGTCAGGTCCAACGGTGTGATAAGGGTGCGCCGGCGTCCAAAAGTGGGGAAACGCCTGGAGTCGGGTCCAACGGTGTGATAAAGGTGCGCCGGCGTCCAAAAATGGGGAAACGCCTGGAGTCGGGTCCAACGATGTGATGAGAGTGCGCCGGCGTCCAAAAGTGGGTAAACGCCTGAAGTCCGGTCCAACGGTGTGATAAGGGTGCGCCAGCTTCCATAAGTAATAGGAATTCGCTAGGCGGGTCTATTCCTGCATGAGGGGTACGCTTATCCTGTTTCGGCGGACCCTCCTACCTAAATCGCTCAGATGTACATTGTTTCCTTTCGTATCGGTGTTCTCTTCCCATTCCTTTGGAGAAGAACCACTCCTTCCTTTCCATTTATATACACCGGTGGACCCTTATCACTTGAATCACCACAACAACCAGTTGAGCCTAAATCATTTCAACATAACATTTGCACTGAATTGGTTACACTCAGTTCTTCACGGCCATCTACTTCGCTCATATGGAAGAGCATAACTTCGTTCATATGGGGGAAACCTACCACTTACGGGATCAAGGTTTTCTCAGGAGAGCGATAGAACTGCGTGGAAGGATGCAGATTTTATCAATCCATCTACACTTTTGTGTTTGCTTTCAAAGTGCGGTACGCGAGCGAAGCGAGCATCAATAGAGGTCTGGAAGTCCGGCGTCAGCCGGACGGCCAGACCGGTAATAATAAATGAGTGAATAAACGAAGGAGTGCAGATAGTGCGGTTGTCTACCCCAGCTGTTCAGCATGCAAAAAGTACGCAACAAATATTTATGAATACAACCGCTCAAATCATTTCTCAGTCTTGCTGACTTGGATCACAAATGATTAGTGCATCAAGGCGTAAAAACTCGACAGAGGCTCAGAAGACTGACAGCAGTAGCTGTGAACTACGCCACGGGCCTTAGATACATTGAAAGTATTTGCTTTGACATAGAAAGATCCACGCATGGCGACATTTGTAAATAAGTTTTAATTATTTGGATAAGATCACTATTTGCTTCATTACTGACCTTGTAAGACATGTTTTATCCTACTTGTTTCTCGCATTTTATCGTGGTTTATTTAGCAAGGTCCATAAGTCATATTCATATATCTGAGCGCTACCTCTCTCTTATCTCTTGTATATAAGCGTTTCTACCCCATCTTGGGGCGCTCTGGCAGTCGGAATGAACCTATTGTGAACAAGCGGCTATGACCCTCAATAAGTATCTATAAGTCCCGAGTGACAGGAATACATATTACAACTCGTTGCGACTGCTTAACTTCAACCTCTTTCGTACAACTGCTTCTACATATTACAGTGTGTTATTCAGTTAAAATTTTGTGGTCTGCATAATTTGCTGGTATGCAGCAACTTCTGAGCAATCTATCACGCTGTAACAAAGCGGAACCTACGCGCAGATGTAGCATATTCATAATTTTTCATACCGTCTTAGCTCGAACTGTCCCATGATAAGCATTCAAAATTCGTAAAACTGGAAGTAATTCTTACCTTTCTTATATGCAGAACCTACACCCACACAAGCGGTTTGATTGAAACTTCCGAGTTTCTGACGTACGTACTGGATCAGTTTGTTAAATGTTCACTCCTTCAGTAGCGCGAATAGAGCGTTTCCTCAAGATTGGGAATGAGCAATAGATCTTGTAATTACAAGACGAAAGGTGATAAGCATACAGAAACAGAACTTATGAATCAGCGTAATAGATGTACAGTAGGGGACAATAGAAGAGTGCGTTTGACGCGCATGCGTCTGTATGAAGAAAGATATGAAAGATAGGGCAAGTCGCCTTGCGATCTGTTACCTGGAGATGTACATATATGCCGCATGAGCCGGTCTTCATGGAAAATCCTTCTCAAATAGATTTGTGCGTCTGACGCACGCAGGTAGAACAAATTGCCCTATATGGTGCATAAGAGTGCATAGAAAAGGAGAGAAACTTGTTTAATCCTGTTAAACATAGTGAGATGTAGAAGCGCTACGCTCAGACCATACAAATCTTTTGATCATTCCGAATCTTGCAATAAAGTTGTCTAGAGGCTTGCGAAGTGACCAATTCATGATTTTATGCATATAACTGTTCTATTCCCATCGTTGAGAGCATCAGACATGGTTTACAGGATTTTCCTCCATTTCTATTGTTTGGCTTCTCTGAGCGGAAAGAAATAATGAAGTTCCGTGATTATTCATTTTCATATTTTTTACTCGGTATTCTGAATTTCAACTTTGGTCAAACGTCAACGAGATGTCTTCAAAAAGAAAGCAACATGTTGGGGGTTACGAGATAATTTGGTAATGTTGGAGTACTGGGTGGTGAGCGCGGTGGATTAGAGTGCACGCTATTAGACTGCAACTCAAAAAATGATGAAAGTGAAACGTGAAAAACAACAAAGTGAAACGCTGAGGATGAGAAAATCAAAGCAAGTATGTAGTAACAGGTAGGATTCTCAACCGCGCGACAAAGAACATCTCCGCCATTTCTTGAACCGCCTGCGTGCTTCGCGCAAACTCAGCAAAAATATCAGTTCTGTATGCCTGAAGGCTTCGGAATACTGCTAGCTGCCAAGTAGGACAACGGTGTTCTCTATGCAAGAAATTCATGAAATTTCCTGTCATCACATTATCTCGCTCTAACACGTTCGCGATAGAGCCGATTTTAAAGCTGTGTGTCACCTCGTTTCGTGAGCTGAAAACTCCAACAGACTCTAGACCTCCTCATCACGCTTATTCCAAAGATGTACGTCAAAGCTCATAAAAATGACGAAAACCCCGTTTTCGGAGGGTCCGAAAGTGCAGTTCACGCACCACTTGGGCGGAGCCGTCCGTGACTGTGCTGGCTGCCCACCACGTCTGCAACGTTGACCAACACGTTTAGGCGTGTCCGATCGATGAAACCAACGGCTTCACGCGTCCACTCGGCTCGACAAACTGTTACAAATCCCGTCCCGAAAAACGTTCAAGAGTAGGGTATAGAGACCTTTTCGTAACATTTTAGGTATATCGATGGATTCATTTCGAGGAGATTCAGAATCTGGTAAGAGCTCAGACACGAAAACGAGGTGACGCACTGCCTTTGAACGTGCGTGGGACACGTGCGCTTTCGGACTCCTGGATCCGGTGCTCAACCGGTCGTTCACATGATCCCACGGGGTAGCAATTTTTCCCTTCCATGTAGAACGCTAACTCCTTTCATGAGAATTATGTTCCCAATTGTAATTTTCAAGAATTTCTTTCCCATGCTTGTTGTCCACTTTTTTGTTACTACTTCGGTTTTTCTGAAAGTTGATTAGTCTTTTGGCTGCCGCAGTTCGAAATACCAGTGAAAAAGCCTGAGAAAATATCTGCTATGTCCACTGCGTGTATAGAGAACTTGTATGTTTATTAATACATTACTACATAAGAATCAGCTATATAAGAACGCTTCAGCATGATAGGACGCTAAATAGGGCGTGCACGACCGATCGTGCACGTTGTTGCGAACGTGTTAAGTAATGTCAGACACAGATAACATGTGTCATTACCATATTCTTTAGTTCATTGTGCTTCCAAACACCCATAAAATGACTAACTATCACATGACCTTACCTCTGACCCATCGCGGGCCAGGGTGAAAATGCCGCTGAACCGTATCGAAGCCGCGAGTGTGTGTTTGTTGTAGCACATGGCACATCACGACCTCTCTTTCCTATTTGGTCATGTTGTAGTAAGATGTGTGAGATGTTACAGTAGTGTACAGTATGAGGCGCGTTGACCCCGCCTTTGATCTACTTGTATCGATCGGATTGCGGGCTGGAATGAACCAACCTGCATGTGAAATATACCGAATTTTAGATAACGTTTCCACCGCAAGAAGAAGACTCCTATTAACTCAGTCTAGGATTGCGCCTCTCCCCCACGTGGCCACCACTACTGCCGTTGTTTCTGACCACGCTATCTATCTGTTTTTTTTTTGTTGTGCTTCCGAGACTATTCTTAACACATAAAGTTCTTTTGCTCAAGATATCGCTCTTCCAAGAAGGAAAGTCGTGAAACCGTGTTTTTCTTGGGTTGATGGGGAACAATTTCATTGAAATTTTAGTTTGCTGTTCCACGTCAACCTAACTATGTGATGGAGATGGTACATCACACTATGCTTCAACGATAAAAATTACGCATTTCTAGCAGCCATTTTCCAGCACTTTATTATTAAATACAGGAAACGGAGTATGGCCCGACGGGAACCAAAGCACTATTTGGCCACCCGTACAAAAATATACATAGTCCGCAAATTTTTACCACGAAGAATCCTTTCTTAAACGTACTCTTTTGTCAAATGTATCGTCATCATAGCTTAGAGAAGTGCCACATGGTTGTGTTTTCATAATACGTAGTCTAATTGTTATGGCAGAGTAGATTTATATCCATAGTAGTTGAGGAATTCTGGAATGAAAATCGGCAAAGATATCGATGACGATATCCTTGAAATCGAGATATCAAAAAGAAAAAAGTCACAGCGTTCAAATTCCGTGAAGCTGAAGTTGAAGATGGCTCAACCAATGGTCCAACACCATTTGTTCGAGCATGATACATCATGCACCATTTGTTCGAGCGTAATGTCTTTATTGATAAGGTAGCATGTCAAACGAGATTGTTCTACTAATTATACGAATGAAATGCGAAGAAGAAATAGGTCAGAAATCGGGAACGAAGCAAAAAATAGAAGCTTTGCTAGTAGGCGGAAAACAAATACTGAACAGCAAGTACCCTTAACTTCTCATTGTGTAATCTCCTTTCGCTCTTCTTCCTATGCCTTTCTCCCTCCTCCACCTACTTCTTCCTGAAATATTGACGATGACTAAAATCATTCATGTGTCCATCACCACCCCGGGCGGGAGCGTCAATCACGATTGCACCTCTCAGTGGCGTGGTACCTCAGGGCGCTGCTGATATCGGGCGTTGCCCCATCCGCGCTGCGTAAATGATGGTGAGGCGCCCCGAATCGCGGAGAGGTAAATTCGTGACTGACACTCCTTGTAGCCTCCTTCAGAAATGGAAAAATTTATTGTTCGAGGAGTGTTGATACTATCTGAGATTTTCAGAAAGCGCTATCTTTGCGATAGTTTTTGATGCGTCGATATTTCACTGGTAATCATTGTGATGGCTTAGCCAAGCAGAAATGATGAGGGCAAAGGAGAGCAGGAGTAATGAGACCAATAGCAGACAAATTTGCGCTCGTTTCACTTAATTTAGTTCATAAGTCTTCATTTCTTTGAAAGGCACCTTCATTATACTGAGCTCTTTCTTCATTTTCTATGAAACTACGTTGGCAAGTTATACCGTATGGATGGAATAATAGTGGCAGGCACTTTTTGAGCTCAAATACAATGCAATAAAATGCTCTTCCTCGCAATGCTCTTGAGGAATAGCATAGGAACTCGTCCACATAATAACTTGAATGTGTAATTTTTTAAGTTTCTTGGATATTCATTGCACAGTAGTGTGAATCTCCAAAGTCTAGAAGTCTCTTCAGCAAAAAATACAGTGCAGCCATTCACGCATTGAGTACAAATTGTTCCAATGTGAACAGTCGCAAATCAAAAGTACTAGAAACTGTTTCTTACGCTCAACCATAGAATGCTTCACATGCCAGTTCTCAAGAATTTCACCATTCAATTGCAGTTCGACGGTTTTTTTCTAAGATTCATGTGGTCTAGTTTCTTATTGCCGCATTTTAAGTGCTATTCCATGATGTTATCAGAATACATAAGCTATATATACACGAATAAAAAGACAAAAAAAGCAGAAAAACGACAACAATGTGAGGTGCGATAAAGTGTGGTATGAGGAAAGTCTCATTAAGAAATACTTGACTTGTATGCATACGCTTGAGTGGAAGTAACAAGAGAAAGATTGCAGAAAAGCAAGCAGATATGGACCTCTGCCTGGGGAACGAAAGAGAGGATGCACACTCCCGTTATACAGGGTGCGGCAAAAGTCTTTGGACAAGCATAATCGCTAGCTAAAAACATGCGAAAGGGTAACCCCTAAAGATAATGGTCATGCTTTGTTTATAACCAAGTTATGAGCATAAATTTATTTTCGTTATTAAAATTCGCTCCCCTCATAGATACACAGGCTTCGGAGAGTCTAGGTGAGAGGTGGACTCTGGCGCGCAGGTAGCGGAGGTAGTTCTGCTCTGCCACTTCCCTATCTATTTGCGAAGAGATCCCAAATTCCTGTGGGATTTAGTAAAAGCCTTCTACTATAGAAATACAAAAATCTCCAGAAAATTTGAAAAGTAGGTAGGATATCTTTAGGTTCATTATCAGCTTCGATTTTGGCAGCGATCAAAAGACACGGAAATCACGCTACCATATTCAGATGGAATAATTCGAGCAGATTACGTGTGCTTTCCAACAGATTCCGCTTATTTTTCGCCGAAATATTTCCCGATTACGCCCAAAAATACACGTGAATCCTCAGAAAGTAAGCGAAATCTGCTCAAATTTACGCGAAATTTGCCAGAAAAACAAGCGAATTCTGCTGCAAAATACACGGAATTTGATGCGACCTTCATCGTACGCCGACGAGCACGCATCGATGTGGTGGGAGAGGCCCAGCACAAAAATATTGCACTCCAAAGAATACCTACGCGTGCAACTAGTTCTATTCACAACTAGCGAATCCGACTTTGTAGCAAAATTATTTCCGCAGCACATCCAGTTCACGTGGTCTGTACATTACGCTAGTGAATATGTATTACTCATGTTATCATGGAATATTCACATGCATCAAGTAAATTTCGCAAACTTTTTCGTAATTATGATGAGTGAAAAATGTGGAATTTTTCAGGCATAACATATTCCTGGAGGTAGAAAAGCAATGACAATAATTAGTGAAAAACGAATTTACCAGGAAAAAAATCAAAAATACACTAAATCTGCTCGAATTTGCACGAAGTGCAGATTCGAGAAGATTCCGCTTATTTTAAATGTAAATTCCGGCGGATTCTTCTTGAATCGACAAAAATTGGCAAATTCGAGCAGATTTCGCTTATTTTACGTGTATTTATTACGGAATACACGTAAAATGAGTGGAATCTGCTCGAATTTTTCTACCACTGTTTTCTGTGGTGGACTTGCGATTTCAATCTTTCTCGATGTAGACATGCTAACTTGGGATTAATAGAATGATGAAATTGCCTCCTAAAGTGAGTATTTTTCTCTACTACAAAGGTGAAATAAATAATCGCCTATCGAAGTCCTACATCTATCTTGGGAGATTCCGTGGTGTTTTGAAGATTTTATGAGCTAAGGTTTTCGCAACACCACACAGGAATATGGTTTCTGTCCCGAAACTTTGAACAAGGCCCGAGATGAATTTGACTTCAATATGCGCTCCAGGACAGCATATACCATTTTCCAAGGCTGGATCGCTATCAGTGGAGGAAGTTTTGGGACCAGAAAATTATTTTTTTTACAACTAACATGCTGACTTATAACAACTACCGATTTTTTAAATTTCTTCTTCCCCATATTCTGAAGATCAATTGTCTTGTACAAAGACTTTTGCCGCACCCTGTATATCTTGTCCTCCGTAAAGCAATTCATTCTGTGGGATATAATGCAAACCTCAGGACAATGATTGACTGAGAGTAATACTAGCATAAATGAGGCTTCTACAAAAAAAACCTTGAGGAAATCCTGCAGTGGAATCACTCTACTCAAAAGATCACTAGACAGCGGACACTACAAATTCTAGTTCTAGCCGAATATTCGAAAAATTCGAATATTCGAATATTCGAATGGTCGAATATTCGAACATCCCCCAATATTCGAACATATTCGAATTCGACTATTCGACAGGTCGCACTATTCGAATATATTCGAATATTCGGAGCCTATATTCGATATTCGATCGCCATTCAAAGCAAAAAAAAACTAGCGTGTATCCTTTAGCGGTACTAGAGATGTAACCGGACAGCGTTAGCAACACAACTTTCGCGTAAAATAAAGCAGATTATACGCATCATCATCACGATTACGAAACATCTGCAGATCTGCAGTAAGGCACCAGGAGAACAATATGCTTTCAGTACGTCGTAGTGTGTATGGTTGATCTAAATTTTCCTTGTGCTACTTTTATAGTATTTGCTCATTGTACCTTCTCTTCGAAACTACTTCCGTGCGTCCCGTACCCATTTCTCCGTTCTCTTTTCCCCTTTGATATCTCGGCAAATGTCCACACTTATGAGAGAGAAGATAACTCCAACCACGTTTTGCGTTATTTTACCTTATAGCGCGGTTTATGCTGGTCACATCTCAGAAGTATACATAACTTTCTACTAAATCTTCTTCTTTTCAGTCCATTTCTGGGCAGATAGACCACTCCGTGGCTAGAAGCACGTCGAGGCTACGACAACAGTACGTTCTCTTACTCGACTTCCTCTGCTCATTTTCATTTATTATTGGATGTAACTCTTGAACGAAATGTTTTATTCCAGGGTTTCTTCCACATATCTGGTTTGATCCCCTTTTTTTATTGGTTCTCCTACCCACAGCTTTGACAGTCAGGTTAGTCCGTTAGTCCAATTTTTCTTTCTTAATTCATAGAGAAAGGAATAAATGCTCATGCAAATCTGTGACGTCAGGATATATTCGCAGAGAATTCTTTAGCAAATGCTTCTCAAATATTCGAATATTCGAAACCTTTGATATTCAAATATTCGAATTCGATTACTTCTGACATTGGACGTTCGAATAATATTCATTCATTCGAATGGTTTCTGAAGAGTCGAATATTCAATATTCGAATATTCGAAGCTCCTCTTCGAATATGTTAACTATACTACAAATCTCCCTTACTGTACTACTCTCCCTTACATCTTCCCTTACTTAAATGTGCCTGTTAACTGAGATTGCTGGGATGTAATACATCTCGGAAAAACCGGTTGGATGAAGACCACGCATTGCGAGGATTCCGAAGTCAAAGTGGATGACAAGCTTATCGAGCGATTCGTATATTACGTCTACCTTATCAGGTTGTTATAATGGAACTTTATTAATTATCTCACGTCTCGAGGCAATCATCGTTGTCAGAGAAACTAAACAGTACAACAGCGGAAACTTCAGCGAATTAAGTTCAAAGATGACCAAACATCGGAGCTACATCTGCGAAGGAGGAAAGCAGGCTGGATTGCATTTTGAAAGCCGACCTTACTCTAACAAGCACTACCAACGCAACGTGAGGATCACTCATTCCACAGCAACGTCTCACTCTCGTTACTTTACAGGTGTAAAACGTGAAACTTGACAAAGGCAAAGAAAGGATACTTGCAAGTAACGGAGAGGTCGATGGAAAGCTTGATACTGGAAAAGGCCAAGACGCCACATAACAGTAACCACAAAAATGTAATTTTTTTTCACAAAAGGGAAGGATCGTGGCTAGGGCATGTCGCCAGAATTAAGGACACTTTGCAGGTCTGTAATGGTCCTTAAGAAGAAGAAGACCTCTACTGGGAGACGACCCCTGCAATAGGTAGACCCACAGTGGAGGCAAATTGGAAGATAGGCAGAAATGACATGGTTGCGAACTGCGCCTGCAACAGAGGAGAATGAGTTCAACAAAAGTAGAGGAATTTCAAGCAGAATCAATGCCACAGTGATTAAATTAGTTGTTCTCTATTTAGCAAGCGCTAAGCTTTGAGGGCAATCTAGTTTTACCTCCTCTTTTCTATACTGACACCTTGCTTAAGCACTAAATTCTATTCCACGCCCTTCCCGTTTTCGTCAAGGGCACAATACACTACTGTTCCATAGTAACGAGGAAAATAGAAAATCACAATATTTTTCATAGTTTCCTTCTGACTTTGTCAGCGATTGACCGACTTATGAAAAAATGTGAAGTTCAGTTCCGCGGAAGACTTCTTAGTAAAAAACTCATTTCAGTTGAAGTGCTCAATTTTCATAATGCATGAGGAAAATATTGAATCGTGCATCCAAATCAAGGAAATGAGAAACTTTGAGGCAATTGCTCTTGAGTTGAAGGGTAGTGCGTTCTGTAGAACTATATGTTTTTTGTCTGTCAGACTCTTTGCTGCCGTTGCTTGTACAAAGACTAGAAATTGTGTTCGTCTATATATAAAGCTAGACGGTGTGCCCGGCTTGGCTCGGGTGTTCAACTCCTCCCAGTCATTTAAAGCTGATACCAACACTTGTTAAACCAAAAGATCCTTGTTGAACCAAAAAATCCTTTGTTCATCATTTGGTCATCGGCTTAAGTGACCCCTCTTCACCCCTTCCCCCTTCCCTCAGGAAATGGAGTGAAGCTGCTCAACTGGTAAATAAATCCTTCTAAAATGCTTGCCTTGTCCACGTTCAGCGAAAAACCCAGGAGTCACGTTTTCACCAACCCGTGTGCAAGAATGCCGAAAAATCGATAAAACAGATAAATCGATATTTCGCCGAAAATGGTTGCCATATTCGTGTTCAGCGTATTGAGGTACCCCAGCAGACATGTCTCTACCACCCCATGCGCAAGAATAGCGAAAAATCAATAAAGTCAACAAATCGATGATTTTGCGCAAAATGGTTATCATATTCGTGTTCAGCGTATTGAGGAACCCCAGTAGACATGTTCTCGCCACTCCCTGGGCAAAAACAGCGAAAAATAAATAAAATCGATGTAATCGATAAACTAATCGATAATCCCGGATGGGTAGTAGCCTAGAACGTCCGCCCGCCCTTGGACGGTCTATGTGCAAAGTTTGATCCCGATCGGTTCATGCTCCGCGATTTCTATAGGTAACATACAAACGTACAAACACACAAACACACA
This sequence comes from Ancylostoma caninum, assembly GCA_037903475.1. Taxonomy (NCBI): domain Eukaryota; kingdom Metazoa; phylum Nematoda; class Chromadorea; order Rhabditida; family Ancylostomatidae; genus Ancylostoma; species Ancylostoma caninum. The sequence goes on along the minus strand of JBAJFG010000214.1, from coordinate 17,700 downwards.
AACAAACAAACAAACACAAACTTTTACTTTTCTATATACAGATTTACCCAAATCACATGTGATGTGGGATTATTTGCTCTGTTCACATTTTATTCCTGACATTTAATAGGGGATATGACGACATGTGTGGAGTGGACGGATTGTTGCATGTACTACATGTATATTACAGTTCGCGGTAGTGTTCAGATTTCTAGATCTCTGTTGAAAAGTGTGATATTCTGTTTGTACCGCTAGCTGCACTGTCGAATAGAGCACAGTCTCGGCTCAGAAAACTCACAGACTTTATATGCTTGCAAATAGTTGGTAAACTGTGAGGCTGTGAGCTCCATTGACCGTCACTGTAGGCAGTATGGAACACATTAATCGGCAGGTGCAGCTATGAAAACTGATTCGCTCGAATTAATGTTCTAAGGTCACTGATTTTAGAAGGTGAACATTAGAAACAAGCCTCGAATATTTTCCGTGATAAGCCAATGAAACAGCTATAAACAACAACTACTGAAATTACCGCCCACAAAAAATATTTGGGTCAAGTTTGTATAGATATTATGGACACAATGATTCTCAAAATATTAGGTCCACTGAGAAGCCTGTTCGAAATTTTTCAAAAGTCCTTCCTATTAGGAAATTCCATTGGGAACGAGGTGTGACACGCACGATATTGGCGCATATTTCCTACGCTGATGTATAAAAGGCTAGCAAGGGCATTTCTGCTCCAGTCGTGCCTCGGATTCATGCGTAATCTAGGAGATCGTTGCCAAATATTCCACAGTACTCCGCTGATTCACCCGCTCCGAGTCTGGAGATATCAGCATTTAGGAGCAACTACGCCGTGGATGATCGCACGCCACAAGCCAGAAGGGATGGTTCGGTTTCATATGCTTGAGCGGTGCAGAACAGTCATGCTACCAGCTGAGCGCCCCAGGTTTGGAACCTGGGGGGGAACGGTCGGCGAAGGACAGAAAGGATGGAGAACCCTGCACTGCTCCACCTATTTCCACGCGAGTATTACCAAAGAAAAATTTTTCAAAATAACGGTATAAACTGAAGGTTTTAACTTTCTCTACTCACACAAACGTAATTTCTTGAGGAATGGAATTAGTGAAGTATTTAACAAATAATGCGTGATCAGTGCTGAAGAAAATTATTATATTTTTGGTTGAGAAAGTTGTTGGACAAGGTAATGATAAACAAGAAGAGATCAAAATTCCGGACAGAATTTTTCTGAGAACCTAGTATGTACCTTACTTTGATCCACTATGTCCACTATGCAGAGCATATTATATATGGTAGCTATACCAGCATTAGAAGAATCCCTATACGAGTAAAATTAGTATTTACCAAATGTGCACAAATGACGTACTTTCTCGGAAACACTGGATGACTTACTTTACCAATGCCGCTCGAATAATTGCGAAAACATGAATAAATTAGTTGAACAATAGACGTACATAATTCTATGATTAATTTCCTTTTAGTGTTCTCCACCGTTCTAATCAGCGTTTCGTTAATTTGATAAGCATTCACCCCTATTATTCATCTTTTATGTTGATAATGATAAAAATTCGACTTACATAGTGTCTTCTGTGGATGAAAAAAAAAGAACAAACAGAAAAAAAACAAAAAAGGACAGATAAAGAAAAAGAAAAACTCCCACTGAACAAGATAGTAACCAGTAATCAGAAATGTGAAGTGGGGAGTTACTAGGTTCAGGAAAAAGTAATATTAATAAGTCCAAATTTAGAGGCGCCTTTTGGTTAGTAGCTAGCAAATGATACGGTATCTGGGGAGCAAGCTTGGCACATTAGAACTGATCCTCTGCTACCGTACATGGAAGGTAGATTTCTGAAGGCCACTTACGCAACTACAGCTAATTGTAGGAGCTAAGATCTCTTCTCTTCTCGTATGACGGTAGGATGAATTTACAGAAGGATATCCATAATTATGGAAAGATGTAGTTCCTGCCAATATTTCATTTATTCAAATGCCTCTATAAGAACCGTATGGACGTACAAATTAAACTATTGCATGAATTACCTGGAAATGAATTTTAGCGCGAAAGGCTACAAGGGAAATGATTATCACATTCCAGGGACCTTTTTTGAGGTATGTCACAAATTCTGTTCTTACGAAACGATACAATTAATTTCATCAACTGATCATTATTAATTTAATGCGTTCCACGTTTTTCTTGATGAAATGAAATGTCCCTGTGATAGCAACAGAAGCGAAAAAAAACTTCCTTGTTTCCTTACAAATTGAATGGCATTGAATTTCTCCAGAAGTGAAACCGTACAGGCTTTCTAATCAATGTTTATTACACATTTATTTCTTTATTATATTGTGGAACATAAAGTGTATTCTTCTCAAATTTTATTAATCCTCCTTTTCTTCTTCGATATCTCCATTTCTCTTCACACTCCTGAAATGAACAGTATTAGCTATTGAGAACTCTGTGCCCAGATTTGGCATACATACTTTTTTGCCTCGTCCATAGCTCTGACTAAAACACCTAGTCGCTGGCGTTGGCCCTTCTTCTCCTCGAGAAGTCTCTCGCTTTCCTCTATGTCTTCTGGCTTAATCAGCTTCATTTCGTTTTCTGTCAATTTGAATGAAGCTAAATGCGACTTCGGGATGACATCCTGTAAAGAAACTCCGTTGCTTTGAAAAATATTAGAAGTTTTCGTCATCAGTGTGCGATGCGGGCTTCAGAATCATCGCCTCCATCAGATCTTGATACATGCAAACAATACGATGTGGAATACTTAGGAAATTAACAACTATACGAACAACAAGCACCAGTGACAGGGGAAGAAGTAAGCTTGCAACAGATCGGTGCACTGTCCGATGAGATGTGTAACAGTCTATAAGGATGGACCGGCCAAGGATGCTAATCCACAATCTCGCATTGCACACTGATGAAGAGCATAACATGGTCTGAGGTTTCGCGGCAGCTCAACACACATAAAAAATCCTGATTAGATGTGAACAGTGCCTCACCTGAATCTTGAATGATGCTCTTGTGTGAGGAATAAGCTTTTGCATCGGAGGACCAACGTCCGGGCACTGATCAGCGAGATCAGTTGCCATCATATGTGCAATGCAAGTGTTGCGATCCAACACATAGTTGAGCTCTGAATATTTTGTTATAAGTGTACTGTGATGTACTAAAACAATAATATATGGAACTATAAGTATAAAGAAGATAGGAAGGTTTTCTTTTCAAAAAAAAGACCTCCATTTCTTCGTTTAAAATGTTTGAAATCCAGGATATGGCCAACCCGTGAATTAAAGGAGATCCATTTTAAATAGCGCACAGTGGCGCTGATCCAATCCTTTTCTAAAGAACTCCATTTTTTTCAGAATCACGTAACATCAGTGACCCTTCGTCATGCTCTACACAGACCTGCACAAATACCTAGTCCTGTGGTCCGCTGGTATAAGTGGAGTGGGGAAATCGTGACAACAATTCAGTGAGTGCACATCATATATCGCTCCTTTGGATAATCTGTATATATAAACTAGAAGTATATATATATATTGCTGAATTTTCTCTTTAATAATGAAATGTACAAAGTTCAAAAGTTTAGAATTCAAGCATTCACTTCTGCACAGATCTTCCGCTTTGTTTCGTTTCCTTGTTACTTTTTCTTTTCTCGTTTCTTGTTGTTCAAACTGATCTGAGGAACTTATCAACCGTTATCTATTCAACTTCCCACGAAAGCTTTTTATAATAATCATACTTTTTCATTGCTCTAGAACAGCTGCACTGATGTGGTCTTTCATCTACATTCATAGGCAGATCTTCATGCTTTCTAATTAAGAGCACTGACTAGAGCTTGTAGTTCGAATATTATAACATAAAAACGCTCATCAAGAGAAGTTCAGTGGACCTTCCAAAGTGCCTTTGTGTTTCTGCAATGACAGAAATGATCTTTTTTCCCTTGTGAACTTGAAAAAAAGTGAGTTCTTCCTGCACATGCTTGGAAGCGCATCACGAGTGTGAGGTACATCTACTATCAAAGAACAAAGAGTCTTTGTTGTAGTGCAGCGAACCTTTGAGAAGTTCATTTTTTGCACATGCACTTTCTCTGACGTCCATTATCTCGACCAATCATGGCGGAACTTCTAATACTCTTAAGCATAACGACCCCGTGAAGTCACCATTTTAATGGCATGTTTTACATGCCAAGTGTAACCTATTCAAGGTAAATAAAGTCACGATTTCTCTGTAATATTCTTTCTGTTAGTAGGGGTAGCATAGAAAGATTTCCGTAGTGAAAACGTCTAACTCCTGAATCATTGGTTTCTTTGTTGTCTTTGGCGGTATTTATGGTTGACGCGCGTCAAATTTGACGCGTCGGCCCGAAAACGAAGTATTCGCGATGTATCGATGCGGCGGAAATCGAAACGCAGATTTACATAGTTCGCGCGGCCATCGCGACGGCAAAACCAGGAACATTTGCTTCCTGCCAAGAATTCTCTTCGTCTCTCGGCCCTGCATTGTATATCGTCGCGTCAAATTTGACGCGCATCAACTGTAAATACCGCCTTTGTTTTTTTTTGTAATTACCGGACAAGCCTCTGTATTGTAGCGTTTACTTCTTTATTTCGATTTCAATATTCTGGAAAATTATTAGATCTTCTAGTTGGCGCCTAATTCTATCTACAAGCCAATGCGGATTTTTTTCTAAGTTAGACGCAAACAGAACGCTGGTTGCAAAAGAGGAAAGGCTAACAACAGAATTCCTTGGGACCTGTCTAAATACTTGGAGAAATTTTAGAGAATCCAGAGCAAAAATGAGCGGGAGAGAGGTGGAATCTACCTGGAATTTAAGAACATTTCCAAGTGAATCCAACGTGGAAAGCTTGTCTGCATTTTCTTCATGCTTATATCACTAATCATTTGTCATTTATTATATTTGCGTATTATAGTGTAGCTAGTAGCTTGCCTTACGTTTATGTACATAGCTTCTTAAATCCAAGAAGAGAGAGAACCTGTAAGCATGAAGAGAACACAGAAAGCGAGTTGCCAGCTCTAGCCCCTCCTCCGCCCCCTGCCCCCACTCCGCGTTACTCTCTTGAGAAACGAGAAAGAGGCCATGAAAAGAAGTGACAATACTATGCTACATTGTTTGTTTTCATTTTTACTCATCATTGTCCTAAACTTCTCTGTTTTCTTGAATAGCACAGTTTAGCTATGTATTGTCTACGAATATGTGTCGCGCTGATTGTAGAAGGTCAAGGCGGCACTCAGCTGTTCAAAGACATAGATCTCAAGCTGGTTATTTGGCAGTACAATTTCTGAATACACAATATTTCGAATGGTGGATTGATGTATGTAGAAGTGATCTCTGTCCGCTCTTCATTTCCTGTTCTCCTTTTGATAGAGAACCGACAATAAAAACTGACACTGTTCTCGCTGTCTGTGTTCTCTTTGCGTTCACGATTTTTCCCATATCTTGAATTGAAAAAGCTAAAACCAACCAAAAGAAGGTGAACTGATGTGTTGAATTAATCCTGACGCCCAAAACTGGACACGCTGATCTGCAACAATCAAAGCCGCAACGCGTCCACTGCGCCGTCGACACAAATATGTACCTTTGCCGAGGGAGTTTAAAGCGCACACTTGGGACGTTTCATGGTTTGCTGTCTATTTTTTGTATCGTTTTCAGCTGCCGGATAGTTACCGGACATCGAATAATTAGGTAAATAAGTACACAAATATATAAATAAACAAGTAATTGATACTTTCAGAAAAATCATCAGTTTCCAGATTTTCGCATAGAACTGACCGAAATCGTCGTCATCTTCTCCGAATGGATTCATCAAGAACTGCCCGACTTTCAACCATCCGAGGTAGAAAAGCATTTGGAATGTGGTGAAAATAGGGAAAAGAATAGTGATTTCCTGAAAGATATCTTGGATAATAATAGAAATTCACCCAAAGTAAGGGATATCCTTACGGTTTCCATAGATTTCTGGTCCAATTTTGGTTGACGGCCGATGAGACAGATGAAGAAATACCCATAGGTGGCGATGGCGACTACCTGAATGGTAAGAAATTTTGAGTGAGAAGAGTCTTATCATACGATGGCTGTGGTCAGTACCTGAGTGTACACCAGAGGGATCTTCACCCAGTCGTAGACGAATAACATCGCGAAACCATCTCGATAGCTGTACACCTAGACTTGCAATGTTGTTAACATTAAAATAGAAAACATAAAATTCAAAAAAAAACTGTGAAATAAAAACAATACCTGTTTCAGGAGCATGTCCATCTGAATGGTGTCTATTTTCTTCAATGCGTATTGCTTTTTAATGATGTTGACTATCCACATTATTGGAACGAACCTTAAAAAATCGACGTTGAGCTGTGCTACTCTACAATACAAGCGGTATCTTCTTTAAAAACCACGCGATTTCGGAGGATTCGCGTTTTTTGCGGCGCCCTCGCATAACTTCGTTCATTGAGGAGTACGAGAAACGAGACATACACCATTTGAATCAGCACGACCTCTACTTCCCGAATTCCCCAATCTCTCTCGAAAATTTCAAAAATCATAGTCCAGATTCAGCAATTATCCTGATTACGCATCCGTAGGGCACATGGGTGCGAGATGGTGGGTCATGACAATTAACGTTCTCTTCCGTTGCCACTCACACATTCAGACTAAGGAGTTTGGTGTAGGTCTCATTTTCATTCGCTATTTTAACGATATTTGACTCTAGCAGATCATATCGAAGCAAATGATACCCAACTTGAATGGTAACTTTTTTCGTTTAGTTCAACGTCAGAAGTGGCCACTTCTATGTACCACAAAAGTACCGCCGAAATATCTATATTGACTGGTGTACTTTGAACAAAAGTAAAAACTACGGGAAGGGATGGTTTTAACAAGATTTCACAGGTTTATAGGACCATATGTTCAGATAAACCAGTGCAAGCTGTTTTCTCTAACAAGGGAAGTGCAACAGGCCAGACTCGCAAATCGGAATGAAACCTATCTGGCTTGAATCTTTGTTGGAGAGGGTGTTACAGTATATATTTTGTTACTGCCCTCGGCTTCAAAAAACAAAAATCCCACCACAGTACCATATGCGCTGCAGCACTCGTCCGTCAGCGACGATGTGGCCGAGTGGGGAGGATGCTGCACTGTCAGCTCGAGAGTTTGAACCCCGTCATGCGCACCTACCTGTTTTGCTCTCTCATTTTTTTATTCCCCCTGTGTTGTTGAAATCAAATTTAAAAGGTTAGAAGATAATACTTATCCTTACTGACGCACTAGGCACGGAATAACTACGTTATATAAAACTTCATTGTCTGTGTGCACCGTTGCTGCCAGTAAATGCTTTCTCATTGACCATCCTTTTTTTGTTTTGAATGAAAATTTTACAATTTTCTAGCGACTCGAGGGAAAGCTGTACGATCACTAAACTACGTTCATAGCATAGTAGTTATTCTATAGCTAGTACGTCAGTAAAGACAAGTGTTGTCTTCTAGCCCTCCAAAATTGATTTCAATAACATAGGAGGAATAAAAAACAAAAATGCAAAACGAGTGTCAATGACGGGATCCAAACCCTCGACCTCCTGCCTATCAGTCCGCATCCTCCCCACTCGGCCACATCGTCGCTGACGGACGAGTGCTGCAGCGCATATGGTACTGTGGTGGGATTTTTGTTTTTTGGAATCGAGGGCAATAATGAAATATATACTGTAACACCCTCTCCAACAAAGATTCAAGCCAGATAGGTTTCATCCCGATTTTCGAATATGGCCTCTTGCACTTCCCTTGTAAGCATAATGAAATGACTGCATAAGGAAACGCCAAAATATTCTCATATACCTAGCTAGGGATAGTGACCTCTTCATGATTCTGGCAGTACCACGATCTAGAACACTTCATTCACACCTGTGCTGACGGCAATCCCTGAGGCTGTGCGGATGCCACAGGGTATCTGGGGTCATCAAGTATGCCTGGAAGAGGAGGGTTCGAACGTCCCAATTACTGATTATACATCTGACTAGTGCCTAGTGCATGCTAATCTGTGTCTTTCCTTCTTTTGCGCAACTACTATTGATGAAATTCTATGCAGTTTTTCTTCCGCTTGAATACTCAGTCGGAAATTAAAAGTATTTCACTTTTTCGGCAAAAATCGGAAAAATTCAGCAAAGTGGTAGTATCTTCGCGAATATGTGACACTGAAAACGAAGGTACAAGCTCATATAAATATAAGAAAATATAGAAAACCTAAAATAACGGGAATTGAATTAGGAGACATTCACCATTCAAGTTGGGTATCATTTGCCTCGGTGTGATCTGCTAGACTTAAATATCTTTGAAATAGCGGATGAAAATGAGATCTACACCAAACTCCTCAGTCTGAATGTGTGAGTGGCAAGGGAAGAGAACGTTAATTGTCATGACCCACCATCTCGCACCCTATGTGCCCTACGGATACGTAATTAGGATAATTGCTGAATCTGGACTATGATTTTTGAAATTTTCGAGAGAGATTGGTGAATTCGGAAAGTAGAGGTCGTGCTGATTCAAATGGTGTATGTCTCGTTTCTCGTACTCCTCAATGAACGAAGTTATGCGAGGGCGACGCAAAAAAAAACGCGAATCCTCCGAAATCGCGTGGTTTTTAAAGAAGATACCGCTGCTATTGTAGTATTCCTCGGATTTGCACTTAGTCTGAGTTCACGGGGCACGTTCCAGGACAAATAACTCCTTTTTAGAGCAGCGAGATTTGTTCTCCGTGATCTTTACCCGGGAATTCAATGTAGTCCACTAATTACATATGTACCATTTGCCATGAGGAGCATCGAGATTCATGTACATGTCATACTCTTCCTCTGTCATCAGTTTAGCCTCGACCATGTGTCGTTCAGTGGGGAATCGCTTCAGTGTTCGTACTGAGATCCCAGACCATGCAACGGCGGCCTGAATTTCATGTTTCGAATTTTGAAAATGTGGTTTCGCTGCATTTGCGAGAAATTTGGAAAAATTGTAAGGGTTTAGTGAGTGACACAACCACTTACTTGTAATGATGACCACCTGGCAATTGCTTGACGGACGGCAAGATTTTCATGTCCGGGCAGACAAGCGGACACCATCATCATCATCTTATCAGGCCATGAAATCCAGTTGAACTGCTCCCACCTAGATTAATGAGCTACACTGACAACAGTGTGGAGCGTCTTCTGCTCAACCAATTTTGAAAAAAATCGAAAGTTCAAAAGCTTGGATAGGATATGTCTATACAGCCTTGCGGGAATAATAAGTGTTGCTAAAAGGTAATATTTCTTCTGAACATCCGAAATTGTGAATCGATTGCCAATCGACTGGTTAGTTAGTCGAATTTTAATTGGGCCTAGGTGTAGAATGAGCCACAATCACGAGATTCATGTTCATATTTATTCGGTCAATATAATGTTATAAGAGGATCCTATTAAGATAACACATTAGTAACACATTTGATTGACAAGGAGTTGACGGAGGGACTACTGTTGATGATCACCATGAAGCGTGCCGTTTACATACCCCGAGTAATGAGGAGCCAGCGAACCTACGAGCGGAGGTTAGTTGACATTTGCCCCATATTTAGAGATAGAGGACCGCTTCGGAATTGCTCAAAAATTCATATAAAAAGGCTAATTATCCGTGTGTAGCATGACAGCTTATCAGGAAACATCCTTGATGGTATGACATGGGTTCAAAGGGAAGGCATAGATGAAGAATGGACACCACTCTTATCCTGTTGACTTGGTAATCTAGAGAAATATCCAAAGAATAAGAACGGACAATAAAAAAAGGATGAATGATGAAAAAAAAACTATTTAAAAATAATCACAAAAGCATGAGAATAAAACTGTTGGAAGGCTGAACGTAAATTGAACTAAAACTTTTTCAAAAACCATGCTTGTTCCACGTGCAGGGTACAGTTCGTACGGGGTGAAGCAGCAGATATTTAGGAATGAGCAAGAAAAAATGTCTTGCTTTACCCTTACTCACTGAGGAGTAGTTTGTGAAAGGTGTTCAAATCAAAACACGTATAGTGGTGATTCTCATCAATTATGAATTACACAGTGGATTTCCAAAGTTGTTTTGAAATAATCTCTCAATTCGGGTGTTTTTCCTTAGAAATTTCCATTAGATGGTTACCGGAAGTCTCTATTTTAATTGAGATTTCTACTTTGGCAATAGATTGGGTAGATATACTGTTTCCAGTGGAATCCTGTTCCCTCCCCACATAAAATAGTAAAACATTGCTGCATAAATTTTGTTACTCTGTTGTCTTCCATCGCTAACAAAAGGTGTGATTCAAGATATTACTTCACCCACTAAAATGCAAAAAGTCATGTAAATTTTTGGCCAGCAAACCATCCTAGTTTTTGCATATAATCCTGGAATAGTCATAGATGATCATTTCTATGTAGTTACCTCGCATTCTGTGATTTTCTCTGATAACTCTGCAACGCTTACGCAGTCTAAACAACCTGTTAGGACGACTACGAAGCCTGAGGGCTCCCAATTGCTGTCATCGTTCCCTTAGCTGCTGCCACGCTTCCCCAGTTGTTGCTAAAAGGGAGAAAGTTTGAGCAACAACTGAGGAGAGGATGGCAGCAACTAGAAAGAGACCCGCTATCCTTTGAGCTCGACGTAGTATGTACACTGTTCGGCTTCGTTCCTGCTGTACATTTTTAAGAGTTAGAACACCACTTTGTATTCACAACGCAATATTATACTCGTCTTCTTCTGTTCTTTGGTTTCCCTGTGAAATTCACAGTGGCTAATCACATCAGCGATCAAACAATTCAACCAGTGGGAATAAATTACTGGTCTTCATGTGATTCATTCGTCTAACCCTATGATTTTCCTAGCCTGTTTGCACAAAATGACTATTTGAAATGTTCTTTGCAGCTGCAGAGGAGAAATTCCTTCAATCTTTCCCCCTGAAAAAGGGGATATCAGAAAAATATACCAGTAAAATGATCTCACCATCTCGCCACAATCACTGAGACGAAGAAACCGAGAAGGAATGAGAGTGGAATGTACTGTGAACCGATCTCACACCAATGGATCCAGCCTGTGAAGTATTCCTTTTGCTTTTCGTCCAGAACGTACCACTGCAATCACCTTTAAATTCCTTTAAGCTGAGCTACCACCCAGGATAAGGCAAAGTGTACCTGGATAGCAAGGATCACATAATATCCAATGTAGAACGCTATGAGATCTTTCAACACGGCTTTCCACAGCGATCCACGCCACCGTAGCATCAACGACGAGAACTCCTCGTCGTAAGAAATCGTCATCTTCGCACTGTTTCGGTCTTACCCAGAATCTATGAAAGCCTACAGTAACCTAAGATTGCGAAAGGGGAGCTGCGACAGCACGATCCAGGAAGCAATTTCTTAAAAATTATGGCGGCTAATCACATCAGCCGTAGAACAATTCTAACAAGGATGGTAAACCATTGGGAGCAGTTGGTGAAAATGGCAGAAATGGATGAAAATCGAAAATCTAGAAGATTTTCAAAACACGGAATACAAAAGGTTCAGAGATTCTATTCTCGAAATCATTGCATTGCTCGAGACAGTTTCGTACAAAGAATAACTACAAAATAAATTTTAGAAAAAATTCTGACTCGAATTACAGGATATATAAGGACTAGACTCTGCATAAGCGAAATGGAGTCCGCTAATGAACCAGGAAAACAGTCTCCGCAAAGGAATGGGATAAATACTGAGGAAGAAAGAAGAAAAAAATGGATGTTGGATGACTGCAGCCAACAAATTCATTACGACCAAAAAATGCACATAAATTCCTTATTTTTCGTTCCTCTTTGAGAGGGGAACAGATCGCTGAGAAGGAAGTTTGAAATGGGACCAGTTCGGGATTACAGAAACTTACTGGTACACACTTAAGAACCAAAGGCTGAGGCGTGACCACAACTCTTAGCGCTACCCGTAGAGTAAAGAAGGAAGTATAACACCAGAAGTTAAACTTTTATATTTGCACACAAAAAATCCAGAGAATTGAAGCTTTCTCTGGTGAGTTATAAAAATTATCATTGTCGATAGTTTGTCCAGGAACGTGCTAGATACGTCATCCAACGCAATTCATTACCTAGAAAGCAGGAAAAACTCGAGTTAACTACTTAGCGAGGTACCCAAAAATTAATGAATTTAAACCATGGCAACCATAAAAATCACGGAAATCTGCCTACAGGCCATATGGCTCTCCAACGCGGGCCTTTCACTATTTTGAAGGATGCAACGACAGTGATTCATGCCTTCCACTGCTGCCAAACTGGAAGATATATTGGTCAGCCACCCATACCTAACATGTGAAAAACAAAGGTAAACAATAGTTGGTAGTTGTTGCAATACATACGTTGGGAGCAGAAGACTAAATGGTTGATCAGGTACTAGTTCAAACCAGTACAGTTTTTGTGAGGTAAGTAAGTATGTGTCGAAGAATCCACATACGAACATCTGATAAGCGTGACAAATTGTGGAGAAACCGGTCGGAGATGAGGTGAAAGGTCATACATTAGTGTCGTTGCCACCACATTGGGAATGGGAAGACATTCTTACCATTTGCTGGAAATTTATTTCCGAGTGTTTTCTCCTGGATTGCACGTATTTTCTCCAGAAACTAGAGTTATTACTTTAGTAAGTACCATGATTTCTAAGTAAATGAAATTAATTTTGTCTTGCCAGGGCATAAATAGGAGTTGCTAAGCATGTTACAGTGCTTATTTTGGTAATAGACGCTTGCGGTAGCGTTGTAGAAAACAACATCAAGACTCCACCCTTGAGTAAGCCCAACAAGAGCAATGAGACGACGGCAACTTGTTTGCGGCTGACAAGATGGGAAGACATTGAATTGATCGATCAGAATGCAAAAAAAAAGTATTCTTTGCACGGTATTGCCTATCAAAGAGGCCAAAACAACCCCAGATTGAGGTAAGCTTGGATAACACTTCTATGCCAGGATCCAGGAAGGGTTAACCACTCAACCCAACGATGGTTAGTGTGATTGCTTACCCCATAGAATTAGGAATGTTAGGAGATGCGCGACGTGAAAGATGGCATGCTTACATGTATTGCCTACTCATATTTCCACTAATCCTAGTCCTAAAGTTATAAGGTCCTCAAGTATGGAGTGGCGACTTAATTGATAAGTTTTAGAGCCGATATCTATGCAATTTCGCTTGCTCAATACTCTCTTCCTTTTCGACCAATTTTCCTGATTTCTGTGGAGGGACATTTTTTAAAATGAAAATAGAGGGAGGACGGCGAACCACCGCAGGAACAGGGTTGTGAATTAAATACCGTATTCGCCAAACCCTGCTCTGTTTAATTCAAATTTAATATGTGTTATGCGCAAGAGTACTTCAGTGTTAGAAAAGGTTCAGAATAGCTTTAAGCGTAAACTAATGATTAGGGTAGTTGGCTTCCTCTATGATGCTATACCTCACAGTGAGGTGAGGAATAAAAGCTTAGAACTTCTTATCCTGAGTTGCAGGAGACGTGGACTTACTCTAAGTGTACAAGATTCTGAACGGATCACTTGGTCACATTATTGGGGCAACCACTACTAGAGGACAAGCCAATAAACTGGTGATTTCGAGGCCAAGGAAAAATTTAAGAAGGCGGTTTCTTGGTTATAGAGCAGGTACTGATTACGAAAGACTCAGCAAAAAAACAGCCCATCCCTTCTAAACTCAGATCATTTGAGAGAGTGCTGAACTCGTCCTTGAAGGTGATGTTATTCCGTATTCAGGTTGTTGCTGCTGGCTTCACATTATCATGTTTTACCTCGTGGTTCTCTCTATTACAGTTTTATGCATAGTTTACCATGTAATTCATACATACAATTTTGGACTTCTCTTTGCTAAAGAATCCCAATCCTTTGAAGATGCTGAAAACTCCCACCACTTCATTACTTCTTGCTCTTCAGGATTCTACACTGTTGGAGCAAGCAGGGTACCTTTAAGATGGTATGGCTGTTTTGATAGTTCACGTCAAGTGCAAACTTTGATTGATTGTACTGCGACTTATATGAGATATAACATTCCAGATCTTTCCTTTTGAAATAAGATGTTTGATACCTGACCACCTAATCACTCACGGCATTTATCCCCTCCACAAATCATAGCTTCCTTCTCTTGGACACATCTTTTGTAACCTCACGGTGGGAACTTGTAAAGGGCTGGTGAGAGAACATCATTTGAAGGATAAGCTTTGCACAGCTTTCAAGCAGAATGATTTTATCCAATAGAAAAAGAAATGAGCGCTATAAGAAGTGTCATAGGACTAAAGACATCCAAAGTTGATCACTTTAAGGTGTGGAAGCACAGGATTTGTAATATTGTGCCTATGATCAAAAGTCTAGCTGCACATGTTTTAGGTAGACGTGTGGATAAGGTCTCACGTAGAAATCCAAGAAATGGCCCATCAGTCTTCGTCAGAATCATTCAAAGGAGAATAATAGGAGGAAGCCTTTAAAAACAAGAATTCAAAAATGAAGAGATTAATGAAAATTCAGCACAAATGGGTTTGAGACAGAAAAAGAAATGTTGAGCAATTGATGCATACGTACAAAGAGAGTTCTGGTAGTAACAGCGTCTGAGGTGTTGTTGAAATCAAGTAGGCCTTCTTTACTAACTTCGGAATACTTCTTAACCCATTGACGACCGCACACTTTTTCCCCATATTTTCTCACGTTTTGCATTCTTTCTCTCCTTCGAAATTTCCATAAAATAGACTGTATGGGTTTTTATAACCGTACTGACTTAGGCTTATTATCACGCTACCATCCAGGAAAGCCAATGAGGTCAATGAAGCCCTAGTCGCTCAAACTGAGCTATGCAAAAAAAAGCTCAGCTTACCAGTAAGCGGCCGACAGTGAAGAGAATGAGTGAAGGATCTTATTCTCTCTTTCAGGGTTTTTGTTATTGTCTCGAGAAAGTTAGAGTTATGCTTTCATTTGTTTCATAAAAGTTAGGCGAAGTGAATCATGTAATCCACACTTCAGAATGTTTTTGAAGGCCTTTAGTTAACCATCATGAGTAAAAGCGTAATCTGAGTTTCCTAAGGCAACAAAAGCAACCACAAAGGAAAAGAGATCTCCGAGAAATTTTCTTGAGTCAGTGAACACAGACGTTATTCCAGAAATAAAGCAATGAACCGAGTAGCGGAACGAATTCAACGGAGACGAAGAGAAAATAGGTCGAACGGCAGGTGATTGGCGTGATCTGAACACGACAACTTTACAAATCGGCGAGGGGTTGGGTAATAACTTGATAACTTTCGATTCTCGAACACGGCGATCGGAATGAGAGCGAGCGATTGCGGTCTGCATGTTGGCGATGTGCAAACGTCGTCCTTGAGGTAATTGCGCGTAAATTCCACTGATAGGCAAACGAACGCGGAATATCAGTCCAGCTGCTTTTCATCTCAAAATTTCGCAAAATACATCTTCCTGCACTTGAGACAGCTTAGCGACCGCGGGCCGACGTCTCTAAAAATAACCATGGAAGGCATTTATTGTCCAAAGGCAGGCAATCTGTCCGGTTGTCGTCAAGGGTAAACGATTTGACCGAGTACGAGCTTTGATTGCTGCCGTTTCGGCGAGTTACGTGCCGACCTTGGATTGCGTTGCGCGAAGACCTCGCGCGCGCACCCCGACGTCGAATGGTTAACCACTAACCGGTAAGGACTCTTGAGTGACATGACTCACTAAGAACTGATCTAAGTGGCAAGCCACTTACTTACTCTAGATAGATTCTTATAATTTGAGAGGAATTTGCAATTCTTGCTGTTTATACTGTGTTTTTCTTGGGAGGAAATGAACCTCGAAGAGGGGCGTAAACACGATGACACCAGGCAGAGATTGACTGCAATGAAGAGTCACTTCATTCCCAGTATACAGCATTTCCAATATGATGTAAGGGAGTTTCCAAGGAGTTCAGACTAGTTTTTGTTGGGGAAACTTGTAAGCACTTATGCGACATATATAACTATTTTAATAGATACCTGGTGCTGAGGGCTTGCTGAAGGTTAGGGACGGGGAGGGGAGTTCCTTTTCAGTTCCTTATTTTCTTGATTCTTTGCTTCTTCTACCTAGAGCATCATTTTCATCTTGAGCAAACTACCAAATTTTCTTTGAGTGGCCAAGTCCTCTTTTTAGCTCGCCCCCCCCCCCATCCTACACGAGAAAGTTTCTGCTATATACCACATTTTTGAGCAAGATTAATCTTTTTTTTAAACTGTCCTTCCACGAAAATTTGGGCAGGTGGGATAAAAACTAGCGAACAGAGAAACCCGCATAAAGTTGCGACTGAGCTCTTCCGTGAGCTTGATATTTTTAGCGAATGCTTTTTTCCTTCTAGGGATAAATGTTTTACAAACTGCAACAACATTAGTGAGTACTGTGAATATGTAGTTTTGTTAATCTAAGAGATATTGCCGCTGATTACATGATCAGATCTCCTTTTCTTTTTAAGACGCTCTGGGTTTGTACCCCCTCACTCTATTGTTGCGACCAAAAAAGAGGTGAGGTCCTTTCCTGTCCCACGCTCTTCTCTTCCGTTCTCAGTAACATTCCTTTCTATAGGTATACAGTACTGTGTTGGTAGCTAGGGTCATCACAAACGTCTTGCCTCACGGTATTGTCGCTAGATTGTCTCTGTATCTGATAACTTTGCAATCGTTCTGAACTTTAAGCTCTGCCGAAAGCTAAAAAGAACAAAGACATTAGAAAATAGTTTCAGTAACTCAGAAAAGTGAATAGCAATACTATTATTAATGAGAAATGACAATTTCCTAAATTATGGAGTTGCAGAGTTGCGAATTAAGCAATTGCGCGGCGCAAGCCGTTGCGGAATGGAACCATTGCGACCTACAATAAAATTAGCAGAATGGTTGGCAATAATTGGGAGGCATTAATTGAAAGGGAGGCGTTAATGTCTAAAAGGGCCAATGTTGGGCATTATGTTATACCTGAGCTCACACATAGATTCATTCGTCAAAACACGCATCCAAATATACAGGAAGCTCCAAATGTCCGCAGTCAAGAGGGGCGTGGCCACGGCGCGGCTCCTTGTTCAGACACAGGCGCTCTTTATGCTGCCCCTGGCTTCTCTGACTCTGCCGACAACTAGTGGCAGCGTGCAGAGCGCCTGTGTCTCTGCCTGCCCTCTATCATCGAGTACAATATACAATAATATACCAATGTAGACAAGCAATTTTCTTATTTCATTAGTAGTTCAGCAGTCTCTTACATACTTGATTTGCTTGAAAAAAAAAAGAATTTCCGAATGGTGGGAGGAGGTCTTTATTTTAAAAATAAATAGGCAGATCCCGCTCGGCATGTAAAGCATACACGCCTAGGAGTTGTTCTTGGACAATGTAGAAATCTTTCTCCGAGGCACCTCTTGTTTTCGACGGTATTGTACAATAGAATCCATTTAGATCAGTTTTCGTCATGCCACATAACATTTTATAAAGAGTGTGGACATCCTTTACCTTCCTTCATGATTCAAGAATGTGAATTTCATGACGCATATTCCTGTTCTATCAGCAGGTGGTATGCTTGAGTAGTGGAGTCCTTCACTTCCTGTCATCAACTTCCTAGTAAAATTATTCTGAATTTTCTCCAGCATTTTTATATTCTTTTTTCTA
>JBAJFG010000528.1:0-195781 GCA_037903475.1 Ancylostoma caninum | reverse complement strand
CGGGAAAAACGCTAAGAAGAAGAAGTTGTGATATTATGAGAACCCCTTCTACAGTGGACGGCAATGGCGGTGGCCCATCTGCGGCCTCGAGAAGAATGCAGCGCAATCGCGCCCCGCGCGCCGGAACCGGTGTCATCTGCTGCCGTAATGCCATTTCTAGTTGCTTTCTTCCCGATTTGGTCAAAAATCCTGGAAATCGGGCAGAAAAGCTCTAGATATAGCATCACAGCAGCAGAAAACATTATTTACGACGCGGACGGCGCGGTTGCGCTGCGTCCTTCTTGAGGACGCAGATGGGCCACCGCCATTGCCGTCCACTGTATGTAGCATATACAACGCTTCATAGATAATACATCCCACCACGGAAGAGACTTGCATTGCAGGTATGGTTGGCAGGTCCGACTACAATGGTTGTTGGACTAGTTCTATGTGGCAAAGTAAGTTGATCAGAACACGCTTTATCTTTACAGTTATTTTAGTGGTTGCTACGACAGTGGTCACGTATGGTTAACCACATTGACAGACATGAGAGATACCCCCAGAATGGAGGCTCTATGTGTTTGTTACCTCGAGTTCGGGTAATTAAACGAAACAATATAACTCTGACCGAATAAAGCGAATATGTGAACAAAAGGAGCAAGTCAAACACGACTAAGGGAGGGAATGACCTTAGTGAATCATAAATCACAAGCAGAAAAAGAATCAAAGGAAAATGCACAATCTGCCCGTGAGCCTAATTTATACAGTTTGCGGATAACTTCATCAGTAATCTGCAGAAACCAATTCCTTGAAGGCAGCAAAAGCCGAAATCCTCGACTCCGAGCTGAGGTGCGGATGGTAAAGTACAGGCTCAGCACATCATAAACGTGAAACGAACACAAACAATGATGGCTTACTTGCAGAGAAAATGGAAACGACGTCGCGAACACGCCTGGCCGAGTTCGGCGGTACGAGTTTTCATCGGCGCTAAAGCCATTGCGGCGCGTGGTTTGGCGCAAAGATAGTACGAAATGCGTTCAATTCGCAGGGTTTCGTGGCGGGACGCGCACAGCCGACATCGGAGCCCTCGTTTGCCGACGACAGTTCCGCTTTCTCTGCAGGTAAGCCCTCATTGTGTATTCGTTTCACGTTTATGATGTGCCGAGTCTGTACTTCACCACACGCACCTCAGCTCGGAGTCGAAGATTTCGGCTCTTGCTGCCTTTAAGATTGCCGTTACAATTACGAGAATGCAAAAATCGTGGGCCACGTCAACGATACCCTGCAATTCCCGACAAGTTTTGAATATATGTACAGAAGTTGGTGTATATTGAGCAACAATGGAGCAGACGAATTCGTGGACATGAGCGTGTACAGGAACAGGACCGCGCCATGCGTTTGAGTTGCTATATTGCGCAGGCATAGTAGCTAATGTAGCTATATTTAGTTTCCTTGTCGTGTTCAACGGTGTCACGGATTACTTCGCAAATTTTTGAGCTCCATTGACTGTCACTACACCAGTTGGTGAACTTGTTAGCCGAACACGAGGTTAGTAATACTTTTTATTGGCCAACGTTTCGGCGGCTTCGCCTTCTTCAAGGCCTGAAAGGATCAAACGATGTATCTTATGATATGACTTGTGGCAGAAAGCCTCACTTTACTGAAAAGTCTAACGCGTTCGGTCGTCACTGACAACACCAGCGTTCGGTGGACTTGCAGAGGTGAGATTCGGACTTCCAAGGGGTTTGCTGGGTTTTTTTTGAGTATGACCTCGATCTAATGTTTGACTGAAGAGGCGTTTGTGCGGCTACTCTCATACATAGTTTGATCCTTTCAGGCCCTGAAGAAGGCGAAGCCGCCGGAAAGTTGGCCAATAAAAAGATTACTAACCTCGTGTTCGGCTAACAAGTTTACCAACTGACTACTATGCCGAGGTTCAATGACGACCGGGCTTGGGAACTGTCACTACACCGTTATAATCCGAACCCTCGGAGCAGTCCACGATCCATGAGTTTTTTAGAGCCGCCCCATTCGAGGAACAGTAGTGGCCATTCTGTTCACCTTTTCTGAGGAAGTCCACATTCTTGGGATGAATACAGGGTGGCCCAAAATTACGGAGACACACCAAAATGTTTATATCTAACGTTAGAGACAGAGTTGCTAATTTCTTCTCCAGTATGGTATTCTTCACTCTACATTGAACAAAGTCTACCATCACATCTCACGAATTCTCCTATCACCGACGAAAAAAGACATGAAGAATTCAAACTAGACACCTGTTATGGCGCGGAAGTGTAGTCTTCCTAGATAATCTCACCCTTCTAGAAGCGTTTTCTCCAAGGACTAAACAATTTTGTAAGAGTGAAATCAGTTTTTTGTCCATGATTCGATATTATATGAGAAATCAGCACGAATGGATGCTGGCAATAGGATTTATGAGGATGCGGAAATGACTTCCTGTGCAAAACAGGGCAAAAACGTCTGTTAGGGCTGTTTTCGGTTCATTTTTCAGTGTTTTGGTAGGGACTAGGACTTGTTAGGTTTACAAACTTCCAAACTTGAAGTTCTGAGTGGTGTCTCTCCCACTGTGCAATTAACGGTGTTGATTCGTTTTGATGAGCAAATCGTGTCCAATTTCGGCGTATCCGCACCAGATGTCGAGTCTCATGACCATGGTAGGTGGTCTTTCAGAATCACTTCAATGTTTTTTTTCTCTGTTACCCACGCCTTGTACTCTTCGATGTACAGGTAAATGATACTTTTGCAAAATCCTACACTTTTGCATTACACGTGCGCCTAGACTACCCGAAACATCTGATTAGGTGATAGAAGTAAGCTTAACTTAAGCTCTGCCGTTCCTGAAATTCACATGTAGTGTTAGGTATTGTCTTGGAATAGGCTCTACCGAGCAGATGAACAGTAAAAGATTGGATGCAAAATACTGTTGCTCGAGATGAGTCGGAAAACGCGCATCGCGCCCTTGTCTCCGTAGTTTTGACCACCCTGTGCTATATCTATTTTTTTTGTCTAAACATTGTACTAATCGACCCAGTAAGCTTGAGAAAGTATCTGACGTCTCTTTGTTCACGTCACCACTCTGAATAGTGTTGCGGAAGGCCAATGTATTAATTGCTAAAGTATTCTTGTTCGAAAGACAGATTTCCGTTGTGGGTTCGAAAGACAGATTTCCGTTGTGGCGAGGTTAACATGTTGTTTCTACATTTTGAAAATTTCGAAATATTGCACTCCCTTGCGAGAAAAGCTATGGACCTCCTTGGGGAACTAGGAAAGAGTAGAAAATGATTAATTAGCAACTCATTATTTTCATCACAATTTCCACAGGATACAAACAAACGTCTATGTCAGATGTGGGAACGCACTGTATTTTGAAAGCCTTTGTGACAAAAGTTTATTTTTCGTGGCAAATGCGGCAGCACTGAGTCCGGATGGAGGCATCATGAGCACTCACGTCCGTTGCTTCTCCGCCTTTACTCTTTCTGTGTAGTTAAAGTTGATCGATAGGTTCCTTATCTAACCCAACTATTCATTATTTTTGCACATACGATGAGCACTGTCCTCGTCAAAACGTTTTTCTTTTTTTATTAAGAGCGTAGCTCAGAAGAAGCGGCTCGTCGTCACCAACCGACACACAGGATTGAGGATGAAATAATGTTTATCCTTGTGGCGGCAAAATGATGTGTATTACAGGACAGAGTATCGGCAGCAGATAAAGGCACAATACGGGCACAGAGATGAGATCACAGGATGGCGACAGGGAAAGTTGGAGGTTGAGGTGTCGGTGGCGGCGTTCGGCTGGCAGGTGAACAGAGCTGGGTGGAGTAGGCGATCCGCCTGCGTGAGCGTCTCGATGGGGGAGACGATACGGGATCAGGCAGCCCGGCGGCTCGACAAGGAAGCTTCTCTCTCGGACATCGGGGTTGCTTGCTCCGCCCTGAAAGACATGAGTCATCTTGCCGTTCTGAACATTCTTGTAGTTTACAATGCCTACAGTAGTTTGTCTAGGGTTCAGAGACTACTTAGCACATTCGCGACAACGCAGATTTTCCGCTCAGGGCCACTTTGGACCAAAGCGAGTTTGCGCTTGTTTCTCACCGGATTTGCGAGAATTAGGGCATATTTGACGTGCTGATCACAATTATGCCATCCATTTTATTTGGTAAAGCAATTCTGTAGTGTTACTGTATGTATACTGTAGAAACTGTAGGAAGACCTTTTTCTATTAGGTGCGTTCAAAAGTTCCGGGGCAGTTGCACCTAATTTTTCAAAACGCCATAACTTGACTCAAAGTCAGCAATTTTGTTCAAAACAAAAAGCATTGGCATCTGCATAATGTTGCCAATAAGGAACAGAAAAGATTTTTCCAGAAGCTAAAAATTTGACTGGTCTACCCCTGTAATAGTGGTACATGTCGTGTTCCCGTAGGGTCTGTTCAATAAAAGTTTTACAGCGGAGGTAAAGCCGTAGAGGTTGAAATGGTGGTGGTCTGCTAGAGGCAGGTATGCGGAGTAGCATAGATTGGGCTAGAATTTCGGAGCACGGATGGCCAATTCTTTATACGGTTGACACTGCAACGTGTTGGTGTGCGTTATCCCACAGCTGGATCAGACCACATATTTCCGCATGTGTCTGCCCTATGCTTAAGAGTTTTCCAGTGATTACTCTGGGGAAAAGAAAATATTATAGGGCGATTGTATTGTATATTTACTAGGAAAAAAATTCATTGCAGATGAGTCACGTTGCTGACTATGAAAGGTCAAACCTTTTTTAGAAGAAGGTAGCGATGGTTCGGCCATTTTTAAGGTGGGTGGCAGGAGCCCGGACTTTGGGATGACCTCCTCCTATTGTCGTATCTGACCAATTCTCTATCAGCAATAACAATTTTTCCATGAAACGAATTGTTGGGAAATCTGAAGGTCGAATATCTGCAGACCTGCCAGTGTGGACCTTGGTGCTCTTCGCTCAACTTACACAAAACACATTTACTCACCTTTCCCTTCCTACCGATTTTCTTCATGTGACGAGACATTGTTGACTAAACTCCCCGTAATGTCTTGCGCACTTTGCACAAGGTCTGGTTCAACCTGCTCTTTCCTAGCGCCTTGGCGATGACCAAATCTCTGACCAGCTTGTGAAGCATTTTCCAGCTCTCACCTCCGCTCAGGATTACTAGGAACCTTCGAGCACTTGGCGTTTTAGAGAACATGTTCTCCACAAATGCATTATTGATGCTATGGGTCGCTTCCCACGTTGGCCGTCCAGATTCGATTTCATAGAGCGAAATTCCCCAAATTATTGCACAGCTCATAACATCGGTTTTACACCCGGAACAGAGCAACGCTTTGACGTAGACCAGAGCCGAAAGTGGTATAGGTAGCAGATGTTTTATGCTACCAGCAAACATGGAAATCGGATATCGCAAACGCAAGGAGCAAAACGACTTTGAACGGTAAAATACCGCCAACTACCCCGAAACTTTTGCACGCACCTAATATCAGAATTCAACCAAAATTTGCACAGTAGGGTTATTTCACATACAGATTAAGAATATGAAATCCATTGTCTACCGTATCGCTCCACTGCGGGGTTACTGTAATCATACTGTAGGAACTGTGGGAAAGGTTTTTCATCAGAATTTGCCCGAAACTGGGGTAATTGTACACTCTGAACTCGAATATGGCACCTCTCGAACATGAATCTCAAATTCGTGTTCAGCATGTCAGAAACCCCCACCTGCCAAAGTTTCACTGAATTTGGTGGACAAAATGCATCTACAGTATGCCTACGGTAACCCTACTGTACTGCGCTACGGTACAAAATGAATGTCAATTTCGTACTCAGCATGTCAAATAACCCCACTTGCCAAAGTTTCACTGAATTTGGTGAATGAAATGCATCTACAGTACGCCTACAGTAACCATACGATAACGCTACTTTAGTAACTTTAGAGTACTGCTCTACGGTGCAGGACTGATGACGTATTTGTGTTCAGCACGTCATGTAACCCCAAATTTCAAATTTGCTGTAGATGCTGTGAGAAAATACATCAACAGCATCTACAGTATGACTACAGTAATCCTGCAATAACGCAGTCACGGTACAAAATAGATGCCATTTCCGTGTTCAGCAGGTAGAATAACTCTTAGGGGCAGGATTTGGGGGAGCTCCACCTAAGAAAAAGGGATAAAACGGATACGACCCACCGGTGGGTCGTATTGTCCGTTATGTGTTAAAGTCAATGATACCTGTCATCAAAATGACCCCCTTTACACCTCCCCTCTTTACTTTAAGTCCGCCCTCGGACTTGAACGACGGGAAAGAATACCCATCTTGGTTTCTGGTGTTTAAAATTAAAGATCGGGGAAATACCGCGAGACCTCCGTGTGTGGGACGACAGCAGAGAGAGGGAGAGAGGTGACCCAATCAATGACACGGCTCCATAGGGGGACTTTGACCAGCGACGGCACTTGTCCTAAAATAAACTGGCCGTGGCGACAGCGAGACAATACCACATTCATCCGCTTGTGGTCGTCCAGGAACTCGGCCGAGTCGGGGCTGACGTTCGCCTTTGTTGTGAGGGGGATGACGACTTCCATTTCTCGGCCTTGTACCGTTTAACCCATTGACGACCGCGCCCATTTTTGCGTGTCTGGCGCGTGGGACCAACGCCCCTTTCAAGAGCGCCCGCGGAGTTCCACACCGTTACGATAAGATAATACGGACTAAGACAGATCATTTTGCAGAAACAATTTTGAAATCTAGTTCCAGAAGATTACAAGTATCATCGGACAAAAAAGTAGAGATTCTAAACGCTTCTGGATTCCACTAAGACCGAAGGAAATTTGTAGTGTTTTTAGTGTTATAAGGGAGTGTCCAGGGAATATACACGTTCCTAAGGCTCTAGCCTGACTAATAAGGAAGCTCAGGATGTAACGAACGTGATTCTGTGTAGGAAATATGGCTTTTGCGCAAAGTAATTCCATCCACAACAAAAGAAATGTGAAGCAGTTTTCCTCGACTTCAAAATTTCATCCTTTTCATGATGTTTGTTGCAATAAGGGAGAACTCCTCCTTGAACTTCACTTGTTTGAGACCTTTTTAGGAAGGATTGTAACCATTCCATATTGAAATGCTGCAAAATACTTCGAAAATAAGGTCCAGTACTTGTCAAAAAGGGCGCGGCTCACCGGTGAGCCGCGCGGTCCCACGCGACCGAAAAAGCGCGGCTCACCGGTGAGCCACGCGGTCGTCAATAGGTTAAAGAAATGAAACCTACTTCCTTTCCGATTGTTGGTGGTCCGCAATGCGTTAACTCCTTCTTGATGAATAACAGAACGGGATTGAACCGGGTGCAGTTAGCGGTCGAACACAACACAACAGATTAGAAACTTCTCGATTAGTGAGTGTGGAAATGGCGGGAGCAGGGGTCCCGCGCCTTTTGTATGTTCCGCGCGGGACCCACGCTCCCGTCCCTGGTGCCGTCCTTTAAAGGGCGTTAATGTCTGCCGGCTCTTGCCGGCATACTCTGGGTGGGGGGAGGGAGCGTGCCGTTACCCGGATCTTCCCTTTCTTCTGGTAGGCCGCAAAGAGCCGAATGGTGGTTGGTCGAATTGCAGTAACTGCAGGCTTCTAGACGTTTCGGGCACCTGTCTTCCTTGCAGAATTTCTGAAGGCACTTCCTGCAGGGTTTCTTCTTTTGCACTAGCCAAAGTCGGGTTTGAATGGATCGTTCCGCCGGGCATTCATCCGGGGCATGGCTACCTTTCCCTCCACAGAAAGGGCACTATTGCAGGTTTCCTTGCTCGTCCAGCACTCGCTCTTCGCGATCGCCTGTCCAACGCTTGGGGCAGATCTTCATGTTGCCCAGCTTCCTCATGGCTGTGCGGGTCTCGTCGTCCATCAGGAGTTTCCTGGAATGGGGTGAGCGGTTTCTCTCGTGGTGCCGTCCATGTTCCGAATGCGTTGGCGACCGTCGTCTCTTCCTATCGGGCTTCCTACTCGTGTGGTTCTGGGCACTTCTGCGAGAGGTCGTTGGCTCCTCCACCGGCTCCGGCATCGGTTCTTCGCTGTCTCCGATCTCCACTAGGTCCTCCGCACTTGGGATGAAGGAGGCGTCCTCGTCACGCGTCGGGGCCTGCTTTATCTCCGCTACTTCCCGTAGGATCCTGAACTGGGAGGTGGCTATGATGTCCAGTTTCGTTTCGAGTTCTACTTGTTTCTGTTTCATTTCGATGATGTTTTTCTTCAGATCCTCCGTGGCGGCTTTCATCTGTCCAAATAGGTACTTCATTAGCGATGTCGAGGGCGGGTGGATATCCTCGTCATTAGGTCCACAGATAGGGCCTTCTATCAGCTCCTGGACGTGCACTATCATCCGCATCTGTTTCGTCTGATTCTGATCGATTACCTCCAGGCGTTCGTCCATCTGACTTGAGCCGGAGTTGGCTCCGTCGCTTCCGCGGTGTCTCTCGACTTCGGCGTCGCCTTGAGTGGCTTCCTGTGGGGCTTCCGACTGGTCCATTTGATCGAGTCTTGCGGTGTTTTCACTCTCATCCATCCTGAAAGGAACATTTGCGGTTGTGGAGGTTACTGAGTTTGGTGCTCGACATTGTTTGGTTTCCCGGGAACTCCTTTATCTTTCCTGTGAGTATGTGAGCTTCTGAGGTTTCCTTGGTTTCCGTGAGAAGTGTCTGATTTTCTGAACCTTTCCTCTCCTCTGTGAGGAGCCTCGCCCCGGGCTAGATTTTTCTCCGGTATGTGCTTTCTGAATGCGGCTGACATAGTAAACTTCATATTCGTTAGGGTCATAGGGATATTTACGTGTTCTTTGGGGGCGAAAGTTGTGATGGGCTGTGGGTTTCTCCTGACTCCTGGGTTTGTATGGGGGTTTCCTCCCTCTGCGGTTGTTTTTTTGTGACGTCCTTGTCTTCGACTGTTTCGTCCTGGATTTCCAGTGGTATCAAGAGATTTGGTGGTCTTTTAATTTGTGATCCGTTGGGACCTCGTAGTTCGACTTCTCGGATACCTCCATCTTTAGATTCCACTGTCTTTGTTATGCGACCAATTTCCACGCGTTTCTGGGTAGGACTCCGTCGCTTATGAGAACGATGTTTTCCTCCTTTGGGACCTTGGTCGATGTCCGTCGGTCTCCTGTGCTGATCTTGTGGGTTTCCCTGAGTGCTGTGAGGTAGTTCGTCTGCCATACCTTCCAGAAAGCCTCTGTTAACTTCACAGTGCCGTTTCTGTTTGTTTTGAGCTTGGCTGTCTCCTCCGGTGGCAAGTAGCTTTCGTCTTGGTCATCCTGGTTGATTGGATTTGTCGTACCCGCTCGTGTTATGAGCATGTCTTTCTGGAGGAAGTCCACTGGCCTCAATATCGGTAGGTCGTCCGCCTCTGACTCAGGGATGCCTCGTTTCGGTCAACACTGTTCTCAGTGTGTCCTCCGCCACTGTTTTCGATCTTAGTGTTTTATGGAGGGTTCTCTTGACCGTTTGGATCAATCGTTCGTAAAATCTGCCCTGCAACGCGCGTACGGTGTGATTTTCTTCCAAATGATTTCTCTGTTTGCCATAAACTGGATGACTTCTTCTGATTCCAGTGTGGCTTGCACTGTGTCGTTCAAGATTTCTTCTCCTAGTGCGAACGTTGGTGCATTGTCGCATGTAACGGAGTCTGGAATGCCTCTTCTGGACATGAATCGACGAAGTGCGTTCATGAATGAGGTCGTCGTGACGTCTGTTACTAGTTCCAGGTGTATCAATCGGGTTGTGGTGCATGTGAATATGCATCCATATGCTTTTTTTCCGTCCATTCGTGGTATCCTCAGTCCACAGTGGTCCGAAATAATCGAGTCCGATAAACTGGAACGGTCTCGCTCTCACTACTCGTTTTTTCGGGCATGTGCGTTGTATCCGGATATTTGTAGGGAAGGTTGTTGAACTTCTGACATTTGACGCATTCTCGAATCACCGTTTTGGTCTGCTGTCTTAACCTTGGTATCCAGTACTTCTGACGAACATTACTCATCCTGTTGTGCAGTGAAGTGGACCATGCGCTTCAGTATGATGAGTTTGCAGTTCCGTGTTGGGTGCTATCAGGATCGGGTTTTTGGCTTCCTCTGGGATGTGACTATTACCCAATCTCCCATAGCATCTCAACAGTCCATCCCGGTCCGATTCTTTTATGTTCAGGTTCTTCGGCTTCATCTGTGTCAGGGAATCCTTGTGTTCCTCCTGATGTATCTTCATGAGTGTTGTGCGTGCGACTCGTATTTCTTCTCCTGTCAGTGAGCTTGGTCGCTCCATAGATGGGTTGTTGTGGCTCTGCTTCCTCAGCGTTGCCCTTTCTCTGCATCTGCTCACGAAGCGTCGTATGTACGCGGTTGTTCTGATCACCCTTGTCAGTGAGCTGAACCTGTTCCAGTGGAAGGCTTCGCCTTCTCCGGTCGTTGTGACCATCTCTGCTGTAGTCGTTTCCGTTGCTTCGATCACTGGAGTGAACAGCTGAGTCTCCGTTGGCCACTCCCAGCTGTGCTTCCTTGAGAAGTCTGGTCTATCCCACCAGTTGTGATTCTTCAGCTCTTCAGCTGTCAGTCCCCTGGTGGCGCAGTCTGCTGGGTTGTGCTGTGTGGCGATGTAACCAAACTGGATATCGACGCCTTCGTCTTTGAGTTTCTCCACTATCTTCATGATTTCGTTGGTCCTGTTGGTTACTAAAAAGCCTCGGAACTTTTTCTCCTTCGGGTTTTTGATCCAATTCAGCACGATCTCCGAGTCTGTTAGGATGACGGCATCGTTGATGTTGATTGCCTTCCTCAGTTCTTCGTAGATAGTCAGTGACAGCCTCGCCGCGATGGTGACTGCGTTCATTTCCATCTTGGGGATGGTGTGCTTCTCTTTTATCGATGGAAGTTTGGTCCGTGCCATGATGAGGGTTTGCTCTCCTTTGTGAGCGATGTATGTGCATGCGGCCATTGTTGTTGTACTGGCGTCCGCGCAGGTGACCAGTCGGTGTTTGGCGGTTTTCTCCGTTGCCTTCCTACTGATCACTCTATGAAACCCTGTCGCCGCTTGGCTTAGTTCGATCCAAGTTTTTTGATCCGACTCCTTTAAGGGTTGATCCCTTAAAGGAGTCGGATCAAAAATCAAAAAACAGTCGTAGTTCTTGACCCATATCTTCTGGAAGAAAAGTTTCATCCTTGTAAGGAGAGGTGCCAGCCATCCCATGGGGGCGTATATGGAAGCGAGTTGGCTCAGTACTGTTCTCTTGGTCCAGGTTTGAACCGGTGGTATTTCACAGTTGATTTCCAGGGCGTCCTTTGTGGTGTCCCACTTGATCCCTAATACTTTTGGTGCTTTGCCCTCGGCTCTGTCCTCAGGGGTGATGTCCCTATTTACTGATTCGTCATTTGACATGAACTCTCGAAGGTTCATCTTTAGGTCGTTGAAGATTCGCTTGGTGTTCCTGTACTTCTGAACCCCTTCCTCGGCTATTTCCGCTGACATGAAGAGGTTATCCACGTACAGGATGGTGTTTATCTCTTCCGCCAGTTTGGTGTCCTGTTCGCTCTCCAGGTGGAACCGTATGGTGGCCGAGAGCAGGAATGGGGATGCATTCAAGCCGAACGTCACTCTGGTGAATCGATAAGTGACAAGATTGTCTCCTTCGGGTGGACTGTTCACGTCTTTCAGCCATATGCATCGAGTCGCGTCTCGGTCGGCCTTGTGTAGTCTGACTTGAAGGAATGCCTTCTCAAAGTCTGAGATGATGGCAATTTTCCCCGTCCTGAATCTTAGCATCATGCCTTGTACAATACAGCCCATAACTTCTGCGAAAAAAAAAAACGGATTGCGACGGATTAATCCGTCGGCGACGGATTAATCTGTCGCAAACCGTCGGCATGCCATAACTTCCTTAGAAATGGAAATTTTGGAAATTCAAGCTCATACTCAGAATCCTCAGCCAAATTCGAGTCGGACTAGATATGAAACTTACTATATTTTCATTTCAATGAATTTTTCAACTGGAAAAAGGTGAAAATTTTGAAATCACTGATAGGAATGTGAAACTAGCAAAATTTACCAGAAAACACTCAAAAAAGGAAGGATGTAGACAGTAGGTAAGTGAAAATTTCGATAATTCTCTCACCAGCTGTTTTCCAGAATAATTATCACAGGTCTCAATAAGCTCTATTTTTCACGAAACTTCAATGTTTGCGACTCCATGTAACCGTCAGGGATTCAGCTGGAGGCGGGATATTCGACGTTTCGTTAGACCAGGAACTTCTCAACGCTAGTGACAAAAAAAGGTTTGTTAATATTGCACAGACACTTAGATATTCGCTTTAGAACTATGGTGGTCTCCCTGTTTTACTGATTTGCACTCTTTTTCCACCATGCATAAAAATTGAACGCTTCAACCTGAAAACATTAGATCTGGCATTTTGGTAGGTTTTTGCCGTTTAATTATGAATTTTACTCCAATTTGGCAAAAACTCCCGCCTATCATCGATTATAGTCAGGTTTTAAGCGGAGAAAATCACAATTTTCACCACAAATCGACATCATTTCTGTCATCGACCGGAATCCAGGTAAACCATACATTTTCTGAATCTCCGCAGCGCATAGATCACAAATATGTAAGTTTTATCCTCGTACCTTGGAAAAACCTGACTCTTGGTTCCAGGCGCAGTGCATATTTACGTAGCCAGTCTGCAGCGGCCTGATTCCCGCAGGCAGACTCGGCAGCGCCAGTAACCGCGCTTATACTGGAGGTATAATAACACCTCCCAGACATTGCCTAATTTAAATGAAAGTCCAAGAACTCATAGAACAGGTTACATACATACAAAGAAATAATTTATGCCCATTTCAAAGCGAAAAGGAATGGCATTGCTTAACTACTAATATTAATTAATGCTACCACTACAAAAACTAATAGGAAAGGCAACTACTCATTCGTCATCAAAGTAATAGGTGTCTTCAATAGGTCTGTGGTTGTTCTCGCGTTGTTGCAGCGGGACGCGACGATCCTGGGATTCTTGACGAGAAGGATGAAGACGATTTTGACTTTGTGTGAGTTGTCCGTCTCGTATTGTTTTTCTCAGGCGTCTCACGCGGCTATTCAAAGACTCCTTGGCTTTCCTCCATGTTCCTTCTCTTAGATGTTCAGGGATGTCGTAGTATTTGAAGAGGCACTAAAATAGAAGTGTAAATACCAAAAGAAAGTCTCTTTTCATTGAAATGAATGAATTGAATATTTGCTAATGTTACCTGTTGGATGAATAACACGCGGTCCTTCGTCCTAATACGGTTGTCCACGAGAAGCTCCAATTCCGTGGTGTCGTCTTTGTACACCTCCACTTCCGAGGCCAGCACAAAGTGGCTCATATTCAAGCCTTTCAGTTGTCGAAGCTCCGCGACGGACTTGGCGGTCGCGTACGAGTAGACTATTTCACCTAAAAATTAACACTTTATGGTTGCTTTTGAAAATCCTGTCTTTTTTTTCAGAAAAGAAACCTTGTTTTTGTGTGGCTGGGGTCCTCCGCAATAATTCCTGCAGCAACATTTCCATGCGCGCCATCCTCTGAGTGAGCGAAGCGACTTCTTCTTTGAGCGATTTTTCATTTTCCATTGATACCGCCAACATGTCTTCTATCTTGATCATTCTTGTGATCAGCTCCTTCTCACTCTGAGATTTCCTCATTCTGGCGGCTTCAAACACATCGTCGTCGTCGTCGTCATCATCATCATCATCACCATCCTCGATGTCTAATCCAGTGGGAGCCGTTACGTCGAAATCATCCTCAAGAAGACTTCCTTCCCTCGTCACTGCGGTTGCTTTCAACTCACACAACTCCTTTGCTCCTATATGCAGAATCTGAAACCACTACGCTCAGACTCCATAAAACGGGAAAATTCGGTGAAAAAAAAAACGGAGGAATGAGCAAGCATTTGCGAGAAGAGGCAAAAATTGAATGAATTCTCTAAAATCCGCAAAATTTCCCCATGAAAAGCATGAAATTACCAGAATTCCATAGGTTTCTCGAAAAAAAAAACCGAGTTTCCCCGAGTCTCTGCAAATAAGACTCAAAAACTAGAAGGATTCCCTAGAACTCGCCGAAATTGGATTCAAAGGGAATTTGGATTCAAAGGGAATTTTGGGAAAACTGCGAGATTTTCAGAGAATATAAATGGTTTTTCCAAAAATCTATGGAGAAGTTGGAATTTCACAATGTTTCCGCAAAAAAATCACCTGCATTGAGAGAATTCTAGGGAATCAGGGGGAAAGCACCCCGCAAAAGTGCATATTTGGTGTGGAATATCGTCTCGTGGTGCCACCCAGCTAGCTATTCTGCCAGGGAGCTGCCGTTTTAACAGCGAGGTCTACTGCCAAATCTTGAAGAAGTGCTACATACCATTTGCGGGAGGAGCACATAACGGTTGATCTTCGTTTCCGGCACCTGGTGTCCAACTCATCTCAGTATTCAGGATTCGCTCGGATCGTTCAGGACAATGCTCCATGTCACAAGAGTCGCTATACCACAGAGAAACTCCTTGAATGGGGTATAGAGTCCCTGGATTGGCCGGCAGAATCACCGGATTTGAACCCCATAGAACTTGTCTGGGGAAACATGAAGAACTTCATTAGGTAATATCATAAGAATCGTTCTTTTTTCTTGTTAAACGCAGAAAATTGTTCAGAAAACAACGTGTGCGCAACCTGGACGACCTTAAGGTGTGCATCATCCAATATTGGAAGAAGCTCACACCTGATGCTTGTCAAAAGTATATAGCCGGGGTCCGAAAGCGGATGAAACAAGTTGCTGAACAGCAGGGCAGAAATATTGTAGAATAACTATGTTAATATTGATCAGTAGGACAAATTATTTGATTATATTCTATTTAGAGTTCATATTCCCATGCCGAGGTTTGGGCTTGTGATATTTTTGGAAATTCACCACGTTTCTGAATTTTCGTTCCCACATATGGTTTGTATAAATGTTTTCACAACCTAGTTTAGCAATGCCATTCCTTTTCTCTTTGAAATGGGCGTAAATTATTTCTTTGTGTGTATGTAACCTGTTCTATGAGTTCTTGGACTTTCATTTGAATTAGGCGATGTCTGGGAGGTGTTATTATACCTCCAGTATAAGCACGGTTACTAGCGCTGCCGAGTCTGCCTGCGGGAATCAGGCCGCTGCAGACTGGCTACGTAAATATGCACTGCGCCTGGAAACAAGAGTCAGGTTTTTCCAAGGTACGAGGATAAAACTTACATATTTGTGATCTATGCGCTGCGGAGATTCAGAAAATGTATGGTTTACCTGGATTCCGGTCGATGACAGAAATGATGTCGATTTGTGGTGAAAATTGTGATTTTCTCCGCTTAAAACCTGACTATAATCGATGATAGGCGGGAGTTTATGCCAAATTGGAGTAATATTCATAATTAAACGGCAAAAACCTACCAAAATGCCAGATCTAATGTTTTCAGGTTGAAGCGTTCAATTTTTACGCATTGTGGAAAAAGAGTGCAAATCAGTAAAACAGGGAGACCACCATAGTTCTAAAGCGAATATCTAGGTGCCTGTGCAATATTAACAAAACTTTTTTTTGTCACTAGCGTTGAGAAGTTTCTGGTCTAACGAAACGTCGAATATCCCGCCTCCAGCTGAATCCCTGACGGTTACATGAAGTCGCAAACATTGAAGTTTCGTGAAAAATAGAGCTTATTGAGACCTGTGATAATTATTCTGGAAAACAGCTGGTGAGAGAATTATCGGAATTTTCACTTACCTACTGTCTACATCCTTTCATTTTTGAGTGTTTTCTGGTAAATTTTGCTAGTTTCACATTCCTATCAGTAATTTCAAAATTTTCACTTTTTTCAGTTGAAAAATTCATTGAAATGAAAATATAGTAAGTTTCATATCTAGTCCGACTCGAAATTGGCTGAGGATTCTGAATATGAGCTTGAATTTTCAAAATTTCCATTTCTAAGGAAGTTATGGCATGCCGACGGTTTGCGACAGATTAATCCGTCGCCGACGGATTAATCTGTCGCAAACCGTTTTTTTTTTCGCAGAAGTTATGGGCTGTATTGTAGTTTCGGTAGTATTAATCGTCCTTGGTATAGCACCTTGTTCAGTGACGGCTTCCCTGCCAAGTGTGCTGATGCGTCGAAGACTATCCTCATCTTGGTAGTTGCCTCTGATGGAGTGAAGACGGGCTTGTGAGGGAGATAGTGTTTGACGGTCTCGGAACGTTCTTATTCTTGGACTTCTTCCAGTATTCCTTTCTGAAGCTGGTCTCTGAATACCTTGTCGTATTTCTCGAGCACCTTTGGATCATCCTTGTACCGGTTATAAATGCCGTGGAGACGGGCTAATGCTATTGATTTGTTGTCCGGTAACGGTTCATGTTGCTCCTTCCACGGTAATCTTACGTAGTATCCGTCCTTTTTCCTATTTATCGTATCGTTGAACCTTCTCAGAACCCTTTCGTTCACTTGTTCCTTCTCTTCCCGTTCGGGTCCATGGAACTCCTCTAAGCCTGATGAGTCCATCTTCCAGTAATTGTTCCACTGTTCGAGTTCCTGTTCGTAGGTGAACATGACGTTCGAAGGGCTGTTTGTTTGTGGTCCTTTTTTCTTCCCAGGAAGCATGAATCCAAACTTGGTTGAGATTAAGTGCATTCCTGACGGCAGTGTGTACTTAGACCCTTCCACCAGGCTCCAGAGTTGGTCGCAGCCTAGTAGGATGCTGGGTGTTTCTGTTTCCAGCCCTTCGGTTTCGGCCATCCGTATGCCTTTCTCCTTAATGAACCTCAGATCCTTTTTCTCTAATCTGGGTCGTGTTATCCGGCTTGTTACCTTCGGGCTTGCGTACAGTGTTACCTGCTACTTCCCTTCATCCTCATCGTATACGTCAGCTTCTATAATGGGGTAGGTCCCCATTTCCGCCTTTTTTGTTGATCCTCAGTCGCTCTTCGCCTATCTGAGGTAACTGTAACTCCTGTGTGAGTTTAGAGTCGATGAACGATAGTTCTGATCCTGTATCGAAGAGGATCCTCACATTTCGACTCCCCCTCTTGCCTTGGATTTTCGCTACTCCTGTGAGTAAGACCGTTTTGGCCTTCTCCTTGCTGGCTATGTGGCCTACGTATTCTTCTGTGTCGGGCTCGCTGCTGGTTTCGTTCGTGATTTCGTTCACTTTAGCGCCTCCGTTTTGATACGAGTACTGTCGGGGTCCTTCCACTTGTCTTTTCCCTTTATTTGCTTCTTGAGTTTTTCTGGGTTTCTTGGTTGGTCCTGTTTCTCCTGCTTGCCCCTTCTGCGTCCCAAACTCTCGGGTCCTTGGTTCCTCAAATGAGCTTTGTGATGGATCGCATATGGATGGGTGGTGGTTCTTGCCGCACTTGAAACATCCTGGGCTTCTGCATTCTTGGGCCATGTGGTTCGGTTTCCCGCAGTTCGTGCATAATTTCTGCTTCGACAGGTATATTATCCTTTCCTTAGGGGGGACTGTCCTACATTACGAAGACTGATGGTTTTTCCTTCGACAGTATATGCAGGGCCTTTTGTCTGTCTGGCTTTTTGGGGGCTTCCTTTGTCCCTTCGTTTCTCGTGAGGGTGGCTTTTGCTCTATCGATTTCTTCTTCTTTGTTCAGAAGGTTATCCGCTACTTCGTAGAATTTGTCCCATGTCCATTCTTCTACTGAGCTCAGTCTGCTCCTCTTTTCTAGTATCTTTGTTTGTAGTGGGCCTTTGAACTTCCTGAAGATGACGTTAAGGAGCCACCTGTGGTTGATGTCCTGGCCTTTGTTCTTTAGCTGGATCATCGCAGTGGATACTTCATCGAGTAGTCTCCTCTGAGCCCTTGTAGAGTTCCCTTCTGCTTCGTAGTCTTCTAGCTTCCTGTACAGCTCATCGATAAGTAGGCTGTCCTTCCCGTACTTCTGTTGCAGCCATTTGATTACTTCTGTGTAGTTCTCGTCGGCTACCTGAAACCTGTTTACGGCTTCGCGGGCTTCTCCTTGTAGGGTGTTGATCGAATAGGTGAACTTCAACATCGTTGGAATGTCCTGGTCCTCAATGTTTGCCTTGAAGATCGACCAAAAGTTTTCCCAGTCACTCTTCTTTCCCGTGAACTTCGGTACTTGTAGGCGCGCCAGTAGTTGCGTAGCCATCTGGACCTGATAACTACTCGCTGCCTGCATGGGCTGGGTTGACGACTGTGCTCCGTTCCCCCGTTCCTGTGCTGTTCTCCTACGTTCTTGTCTCTGTAAGATGTTGTCTATCGATTGTGCGATGTCGGTTTCCGCCTCCGTCATCAAGCCTAGAAGTGAGTCGGGGTGAGCTACCGAATCCCAGGCGGTCTCGATCCTTTGCTCGCATTCCGCCCTTTCGCTACCCTTCTCTTCCTCTCCCAGCCTGTCAAAGTTGTCGGTCAAGTTGTTGATTGCTTCTTCGAGTTGGTTTCTCGCTCCTTTCAGCGGGAGGGCTTTCCTTCATATGGTTCCTTTCTGGCCCTGTAATTTGCCCACCATGTCCTCCTCGTTGCCTTGTAGAGTTTCCAAGGGGGTTATGACACCTTCTGCTCCTTTGCATAGGGTGTCTAGGGCATTCTTGGCCCTAGTGAGTTTGGCTTTCGCCGACCGCAGTGAAAGCGACATACCGATTACGCTCTCACAATTCCCCCTATAGCCTCCTTTAACGGGACGAGACTTGTTTTTCTGTGTGTATGTGGAACGAGTTTTCGTTTTTGTTAGGTTGGGCAATGAGAAAAAAAATGATGTAATCAACACAAAAAATCAATATCGATCTCGCCGAAATTAAACCGGCTTGCCCGAATCACCCGTAAGAAAAAAACCGATGACTAACTCTCGGGCTTAGTGACCGGCTGGTCCGAACGATCCGAATGATGTTAACGAGGATAATGGACGAACAAAAAATCGGCTGTTTAGAACTAATTAGAGCTAACTCGGCTATTTAGCCGATGCACCATTTAAAGAAATAAAACCTACTTCCTTTCGATTGTCGGTGGTCCGCAATGCGTTAACTCCTTCTTGATGAATAACAGAACGGGGTTGAACCGGGTGCAGTTAGCAGTCGAACACGACACAATAGATTAGAAACTTCTCGATTAGTGAGTGTGGAAATGGCGGGAGCGGGGGTCCCGCGCCTTTTGTACGTTCCGCGCGGGACCCACGCTCCCGTCCCTGGTGCCGTCCTTTGAAGGACGTTAGTGTCTGCCGGCTCTCGCCGGCATATACCGAATCTACCGTGGAGAGTTCGATACCCATCTCGGCCAGTTGTCATTCGGCTCTGCGGTATTGCTCTTTGTAGAACGCGATCCCACAGATGTTTGCGGGTATGATCGCGGAGGCCGTTAATGGTCGCACAAGATTGCAGCAGGCCTCCAATTCGTTGTAATGTGACATGTTGTGGGCCCGCTTGGAACTCCCATCAACATCAATGAACATAAACGGCACCGTTTGAATCGGGAAACGCATCACGTCGAGCAGCATCCGTCGGTCTTCGTGGCGGACTCCACTGATCAACGCGCCATCGTTGGCGACACGGTTAGGTAGTTCGTTCAGCGTTGGGTGCGACCTGTAAGTGCGTACAAGCGGTGCGATGGGTACGGCGCGTGCCGAGCAGATGACAGACATCACTCCACGTGCTCCGTACGTGGCAGCCGGCGAGTCGCGATGGCATCTGGCGTGCGGCTCCAGTTGATGGACGTCGCCAATGTACACCGGCTGAGCTAACGGCATACGGTGAGAGACAGCAGTCAGGGCCGGTTCTGGAATTTGGGACGCTTTGTCACCGATCAGGACTTGGTACATGCACTGGCGCTCATCCAGCGGTTCGGTGGCTTCGGTCGGCTCAGTATTCGTGAATGCTCCTCCCGGCATGCCAAGGGTGTTGAGAAGAGACGCCGTGGTGATGCACATGATGTCGGGGAAGCGGAATTTGTATATAAGCTTCATCATTCCCTCACCGTGTTGGAGACGTTGCGTTCGGCGATGGCGTACTCCTCTTTGTCCTCCTCCGACATGTCCAATGCCAAGTCGGGATTCTCGATGTATCGCTCGAGAATGGATCGTCCGGTTTCGAATTTGAGGCATAGTGCCTTCTCTTCGTCGGTGAGCTCTGCCTCGAATTCCTCATCCAGTGACATGAGAATCCTATTCATGTCCACCGGCGTCGGCGTCAGATTCTCTTGCGCCGGAGACGAAGCGCAGGACGCGCAAGTGACGGTACTCCGTCAACGATAAGATAGTCTGTACAAACTGGGCAACCGCCGCATTTGTACTCGCCGTCATTAGAACACGCTTAGCAGCGTTGGCTCGTCTTGCTGCAATGATGGCGCCGACGACTGTTTTACCCGTCCCGAAGGCAGCTTGTATACCTACGATGGGCAAGGTACTCGTGCCGAGATCGACGGCTCTGCGTTGCTCCTCGGTAAGCGTGACGTCCTGGCCGTTGAGGTTGTACACTGAGTACCCTTCCTCCATCTCGAACAGCGCAGGCTCGGTCCTATAGGCGCATCCAAGCTCAGTGGCGCCATACACTCTGTCCATTATCTTTGACGCGGTCGTCTCGCCCTGCAAATTAGCGAACGCTCGAAGCCTGAAGATGTGTTCATACGTGGGGTTCGCCGTGGGTGGCGCCTTAGTCAAACGGACGCAGATGTCGAGTGAGTAACCGTCATCGTCAGGTCTTCGTCGGCCGAAACGCTTAGTTGCCTTTTCGAGAGTGCGGCTAGACCAGGCGAAGGCGTCAAGGGAGACGTTCAACAGCTTGCGTTCCCAGTCCAGAGTCG
The DNA here is from genome assembly GCA_037903475.1 of Ancylostoma caninum. Lineage (NCBI taxonomy): Eukaryota > Metazoa > Nematoda > Chromadorea > Rhabditida > Ancylostomatidae > Ancylostoma > Ancylostoma caninum. Next base: position 174,954 of record JBAJFG010000528.1, on the reverse strand, counting down.
ATCGTCCCACCGTGGCACGTGACAGCTTCGTGGACCCTGCACCCCATATCACTATTGGTCGTCGTGGCTCCCAGCCGGCTTCCGTGGCCATGTCGGTCAGTGTGAAATAAAATTAATCCCAGAGGAGGGACTGTGAGGGTGGGCACCGTTGCCGTGACCTACTGCGTACGGCGGTCATCCTCCATAGTACTGATGGCCGATAGAGCGGAACAGGCGACACTGAAGACCCGAGTCGTGCACTGCTTCACTGTCAAAGGATCGGCGCAATAGTTGTTAAACGAAAAACGAACTTGTCCTGTCCCTTAATCGTTGAAGGTCGTTTTGTGTTGGTCGAAACACGCGAAGCGGCATAATCGATTCATCTGGGTGCATCGACAAGAATGACCTCACCTCATAGCACAGCTGCTTTCTTTCCTGCAAGAAGAAGGCTCAGAGAACCGTATTGCGCACGAAACGTTGTAGCGAGAAGTGGCGCAAACGAAGTCGTCAACTTGGATGTCTTCTAATGAGAAGTCGCACAACTTCGCGGTGACAACTACGGCCTCAGGTGCACCCTCGAACGCTATCTTCAGGTGCGTGGTCTGATTCCTTCGTTGGACTTTGAAAAGAACGATGCCATAGATGGGTTCTTCTAGCGTATCGGGCGTCAAGAATGCGAACGAAGACACTCTGAAAAAGTAGACAGAGTTGTTTTCTAATGCCGTGGTCCGGGGAATTCGGGCTTCCTCTAGTGCTCCCCATGGATTCCGTAGTGCTTGGAGGGTCGGCTTGACGTCGCAGACCCATACGAAATCCTTTACGGATACCATCGTTTTGTCGAGTCCTCTCTTATTGTTTACGCAATTGATGGCGTGTTGGTCGAGAATGATGCAGTGCAGTTCACGGCGGTCCGGACCCATCGTGAAGAAATCCTTTGCTTCAAGGATGACGCCCGTTCCCCAGCCGGTAGAAACCATATGGTAGAGGACTGGTCGAACACGATCAATGATAGGTGGTATCAAGGTGGTGTCGTGTACGCCATCTGGTACTCGAGGGATGTCCGCTGCGTCGGCCTCCTCGTAATTGCCGAAGAGTACCCTTCGTGAATCCTTGTGGGACCTACGGCGGAATGCAATTGTTCTCCAAATGTTGCATCTGTATGAGAGGGATGACCGGAAGCGGCACAGTGTTACTCAATGGTACTTTTGGAAACAAGGTGCGACTATAGCTTAACCTCATATAACCTGACGCAGGAGGGTGCTCGTAAACGTCCATTGGCATGCGTGTGATGACCCGCACCGTGTTACTGCGAAGGAAACGCACTGGACGGGGATTAACGAATTTGCCCCATGGATGAGAAGTTATCAGGTAATGATGGAAGGATCGAGGTGTTTGGCATCGGTAATGGCCCACCCTCTGTTTCAACATCGGACTCGAGGGCTCCCCATCGCTGGTAATTGTGGTTATATACGATGACTCTGTCGTTGCCACGACCTCTACCTCTGCCACGGCTACGACCTCGGCCAAAGTTACGTCCTCCACGTTGAAAGTTGTCAGATCCATTGCGTCGGGAGTTGTTGCCTTGGTGGTACTCGGGAAGATCTCCTTCGTCACGTGCTGAAACGGCCGGCCACGGTTAAGATGGGCCCGGAGGTGGTGATGAAAATCCAGAGAGAGGCGGGAATTCTTTGGCATTGAATTCGGCAGCCGCTCGCTTCGGTGTTGGGGAACTGGCTGGGCTTGAGCGCGACGAAGCCTCAGCGAAGCGGGCAGCTGCTGCGCGCTGTTCGCTGCAAAGAATGAATCTGTCGAAGCCGGCTAACACTGTGGCAGTCATGGGCATAGTAACTGCTTGGGAGATGCCAACAAAGCCTCCTCGGAGAGGTCGAGGTGGTCCTCTGTCGAACAAGTAAGGGTATCGGCCGGGTCCCGGCTGGTTGGAGATAAAGAGGGAGACGAAGTATCCATGTCGACTACGTCATAATTGGTCTCGGAGGAATTCCGTGGGCGTTCCTCTTGATCATCGCGCATATCGAAGTTGCCCGCGTGTGGTGGAGACGAGGACGAGACTTCGACCGTCATTCCGATGATTCGCCGGCTAACGCGGGCTGGCATGTAGGCCCGAGGGCCAAGCTGATTTGAGTTACTGCCGGATCCCGGCTGGTAGAAAGAGTAGTGGAGAACTCCCCTGTGGAGGCTTCCTGCGAACTCGGCGAGAGCCCAGGTGGTGGCAGTCCCGGTGGGGCGCCGTCGGGGGTTTCCATGGGCCTCGCGGTGCGTACGATCGGTTGTCGGGTGTACTCAAGTCATCTGAAAGAATACCAAGTAGGTATATGTCTGGCGTCGTACTACAACAGTTAATGCGACCACGTGTGAGTCAATGAATGAGAATAATGAGGGAGATTAGAAAGGAACGAAAAGGAAAATGGAAAGTGGAAAAAAGGGAAGGCGCCTCTGGACGAGGTAGTACGGGAAAGAGAAGAAGGTGAATAGAAGATATGACTGAATAGTTCAGCTAATAACAGTGGCGTTGTGTCGGACCAGCCAATCAAAGGGAGGTTCGTCGAGACCTGTAACGTGTATTATAACTGTGTGAACTTTCGGAGGCAGGTGGTTCACTTTGTTGTATTACTTCATGACGATACCCGCACACGTCGGAGTCAGTGGCGTTAGCGGCAGCCAACGCCTGAGTTTCCTCTTCGGGCGACCATGGGGTAGTGAAAACTGGGCCTGTTAGTTCAAAGCATTTGTTAACCTGGTTCATGTGTACCTTTTTTGGGGTGGATTGTGGCGAAGAAATGCTGGTTATGACCAAATGTGAGGGATCCACCGTTATGGCACGAAATTGCCCCAGCCAAGGGTTGACGAGCTTCTGAGACAAGCCCTGTTTGGGAATGAAATCTCGTAGGAAAACGAGATCACCGACCTTCACTGCTAACGGTCATACTGTTGCTTAAACTTACGAATTTGGCGCTGGTTAAAAGGAGCCGCTGACCTCCATGCTGCATGTGGAGTGGATGCCAAGTTTTCGACGTAAATGCCAGCGTCCTCGTCGGATGGGATGTGACGCAGGAGATTGTGTTTGATTAATAAATCAATATTGAAAATAGGGTCTCTTCCATGCATTAGAAAGAAAGGTGTATTATTAGTACTACTATGAAAACTCGTGTTATACATGAAGGTACAAGCAGCCACATATTTGTCCTAGTCAGACTGGTTCTCACTAATGTACGTACGAAGCATAGGGTGGAAAGTTGCAAAGACTCGCTTGCAGGCACCGTTACCCTCATGATGGTAAGGAGTGGTATAATAACGATTAATTCTTAGTAGCTTCCCTATTTCGGAAACTACTTCCCCTTTAAAATAGGACGCATTGTCTGAGATGAGTTGAGTCATCACCCCGTACTTGAGAGTACATTCGGTCATTACCGCGAGAGTACATTCGGTCATTACCGCTTGCGCTACCGTAGTTGCGCAGCAATCGGGTAAGGGGCGGCGACCACATTGCTATGATTGACCACTTGGTGAAGTGGTCAATCATAGCAATGATGTATTTGTTACCGGAATCAGATGTATGGATCGGACCAATCAGGTCAACATAAACCTTGTCGAATACTGCCCCACTGGCGACAGGTAGCAGATGCTCGCGATTCATCTGTTGTGCTCGCTTCCGTTGGCATGGTTCACATGATCGAACGAGTGCGAAGACGTCTTCTGCCATGTGTGGCCAAAAATATCGGCGAGCTATCTTGGCGAGTGTTTTACGCCAATTGAAGTGACCACCAACCGATAGGCTTGTATGAAAGGCGAGGAAAATATATTCGCGAAGCTTTTCAGGAACAACTAACCCTTCGAATCGCATTGCTGATCTTTGGGAAAGATCGCAATAGTAGAGGCAACCATTGGTCTTGATGGTGCACTTCTCGGCTAATGTAAGCATTGCCACCTTCTCGTTCTCAAGGACGTTCGCGGAAAATGTTGTGTCTCGATAAAAGACATTATGGTGGAACAAAATCGGTCGGCTTTCTGCTCAATCAGCGCATCATACGGGAGTATCGCCACTGGAGATTCCGCGTAGACGAGTGGGGATCTGACAGATTATACTCTTGGTTGACAGCAGTTCATGCTGACGGGAAACTCGACGATGTCATCCGACTCGGGTGAGTCCTCCTGGAAACGCACGTGCTCATGAACAGCGCGGGATAACGCATCGGCCACCACGTTGGAGGACCCTTTGAGGTACTCGATAGAGATATCGTAGCTCTGGAGCTATCCACCTGTGGGATTATCCTCGAACAGTTGTACGATATCGGAACTTGGGCCAGCACATCGGATGAGCTACGCGGGCACAACCAGGCAGGTGATGATAGCGCCTCAGAAGGAGATAGGTTGGCGAGCATCATAACACAAGGGAGCAGCAACCGAACACTAGGCACATTTTGAGAAACTCTCGAGGAAGACGTGGCCGGACGACCAAAAGTAGAGCTCGCGAGCTCATTGTTACGCTTCATGAGCGCATTTACACGAGCGTCTGATTGTTCAAGAGCGGCTTGCTTTTCTTGAAGTGATAGAGGTAGAGCTTAGATTTGGTCTCGTGCTTGCAAAACTTCATGAGATGAATCAGGAGCTAGGTGCACGATATTAGCCGAAGCAGAGCGTCGCGGCTGACCGCGGAAAGGAGATGACACACGGTTGTTTGGAATTCTTCTACCTTGATCTGGGGTCCTTGTCTTTGGGGAAGGGCACTGCCGAGCTAGATGTCCAACTCCACCGCAATTGAAGCAGTTATTTCGACTAGGAATAGGACGGTGATCAACAATACCATGCTGGCGGTCAAAACCTCGACTCCTTGCGGACGATGGAACTTGAATGATTGCCTTCCCATATAGCGGTGCTGCGGTCCCTCAAAGAATTTCCTCACGTGTGCTACTATAGCGCTGTAATCGGCGCGTTCTTGCTCGCTCAGCTCCTCAATCTTTTCGCGAGCTACCCCGTCCAGGTAGCAAATGAGGAAATTGGCCTTCTGTTGTGACGTTGAGGTCGCAATTCTCATCCTCATGATGTCCTCGAGACGACGTAGCCACACTGAGAACTGTGTAGCATCCTCGCCAGAACCCACAAAGGAAGTAATTCTTGGTATCGGCCCATCCGGACTACATGTTGCAACTAACAGGATAGAATCTATCCTCTCATCTACGGCGGGAAATGAGTTGTTCAAATTATGAAGTAAGTTGGAATTACCTTCGTTTATCTTCCGGGCCAGGGACATAGTGGCGGAACGGGCATCCTTCCACACTTCAGTGATGGCTAATGCGGTGGCATCACGAAGAGTCTTGGCGTCTTTCCCATGCACGGTAGCGTCGTCGTTGAGCTCTTGCAGCGTGGTGACGAGGCGTTCCGTGGCCGATGGAAGCCTAACAGTGCTACTCGTCGGGGCAGCCGCCCTGGAGTCGTTAGAGGCAGTACATGAGCGAGTGACGGGGGGTCCCATCACCTATCTGGAAGAACTAATGTAAGATGGGAGTACCGGACTCAGGAATAATGAGAGCACATGGAGGTATGACAACTGGAGGGTCACTCTAGGAGAGAGGACGAGGCGTAGCCGCCTTCTGGGATGAGGTCGACGATGACGAATACTTCACAACCTCAGCGAACTGTTATGGGCGTGGCATTGCTCGGGCTACAGTACCCCGGAGCAGACTGTAAAAGCTTGGATGCTTTCTCAAAGCACTGTATAAACAACCTCTTCATCTTGATCAAGATCGGGTGAGAAAGCGACTGCCTCGGAATGGCAACATCGCAAAAACTATGCTCTTTGAGCGGGCGAGATCCTTTTGATCACAGACAACGAGCTATTTTTGACATTTCAGAATTCCAAACGCAAAAATCATTCCCCACATGTGGTACGGAACAAATACCCTCAGACTCAGACGGCGGATGGCGCAGAGCGAGTGATCGCCGCTATCACTCGCGCCCAACCGGGATCAATCCCCGCCGGGACTCTACGCTTTGCAACCTTGCAGTAGAAATATTGCAAAGGAGACCATTGCACACCCCCAAGTAAATACTTGCAAAGCGGGTTCGCGCCTGTCCGCCGTCTCTTGGGGGGGGGGGTGGTCTCCGAGTCCCCCTCCGGAAGGAGGGGGGCCCCCTAGTCACTCGACCATAGAGGGACGGGGGGCATTCTCAGTCCATAATATATGTGGGTTGTGAAGGTATAGAGAGCGTACCTGAGGTAACTTCCAAGGGCATCGGGCCGCACCTGCCTAGACATGTCTTCGACCAACCAACTTCACCTCGTGCAGTTCTCAAATGAGGCTAATGAAAACATCCACGTTCTCGCATTAACTTTGTCCCTTACATGTTCGAACTTTCATAGCATGATTCTATCTGAATAACTAACGGGCCCCTAGCTCCATTCGCTCAAACTTTTAGCCAAGCATACCGGATCCTCACCTCACTCCTTTTCCATAAAATCGTTCGCGCTGTACATCGCGCTTCTGCTCATTGCTCATTCTGCTAGCCTCTCAAAACTGCCTCCGCGGCAACAATCTTCGACGTCGGACCGACCGGTCATCCTATACTCCCCTCGCGTTTATACCCTCGCCGAGTCCCGGGACTACACAAAGAAGAAAGAGCACAAAGACTACCGTACCCTGATGCTTTTGCATGGCAGCTGCTCCATGCGAACTGCGCTTGAAAGAGAGGAGCTTGAAAGAAGTTTAAGAAAAGAAAAGAGCCCCATTTGAAACGGAGCACAAAGAAGTGTGCGATAGACTTTGTGCGAGGAAACTACAACCAGCCGCGCGCGCTGACCTCACTCGGCTCCAGACGGGGATCTAAGCAAAGTGGCCGGCTCTACTGCAAATCCGGCGAAAACCTGTGGAGCGTCGGCTGGAGTCACCAGCTCCACTTCTACTCTAACTAATCCCTTTGCGCAATCGCCGCTAGAGTGGTGTTTCCTGTTCCAGGTCTGGCAGAAATCACGCGTCTCACCTACTCATACCCAAAAGGCAAACCGACCTGATTGTTTCCTCTAGCGAGGGGTGAACCACTCGCTGCTACCAGTAAGAGCGTAGCTCAGTAGAAGCGGCTCGTCGTCACCAACCGACAAACAGGATTGAGGATAAAATAATGTTTATCCTTATGGCAGCAAAACGATGTGTATTACAGAACAGAGCATCGGCAGCAGTTAAAGGCACAATACGGGCACAGAGATGAGATCACACGATGGCGACAGGGAAAGTTGGAGGTTGAGGTGTCGGTGGCGGCGTTCGGCTGGCAGGTGAACAGAGCTGGGTGGAGTAGGCGATCCGCCTGGGTGAGCGTCTCGATGAAGGAGACGATACGGGATCAGGCAGCCCGGCGGCTCAGCAAGGAAGCTTCTCTCTCGGACATCGGGGTTGCTTGCTCCGCCCTGAAAGACATGAGTCATCTTGCCGTTCTGAACATTCTTGTAGTTTACAATGCCTACAGTAGTTTGTCTAGGGTTCAGAGACTACTTAAAGTCAATTATACCTGTCATCAAAATGACCCTCTTTACATTTTTTTTAAACTAGCGCCCCTTCGGGACGCTAGAAAGTGGGGTGGGGCAGCCACTTGGGCCAGGTGCAAAAGCTTCCCACTTGCCAAATCCCTAGAAAATTAACAAAGAAGCAAAACTAATCATTACATGTGCTCAAATATGAAATTCTTGTTATGAGTTGAGTATGAGTATGAGAAGTTCTTCCTCCATCGTAGGGCGTATGTTCGTATGTTTTCCACACTTACCAACGCAGACATGTTTTCCATCGGCGGACTTGTATCCTGCCGTTCTCCACACTATTAGGCCTAAGCGAACTCATATCCTGGTGCTCTCCACCATATTGGGCCAAAGCGGACCCTTCCTCCATCAATGGACCCGTATTCTGGCGTCATCTTCGCTGTTACGTCACAGCGAACCCGTTCACCGTCGGCTCAACCGTATCCTAGTACTCTCACCATTGGACTAAAGCGAGCCCATATCCTGGCGTCCTCCACACCATTGGGCCACGGCGGATCCTTTCTTTATTGGTGGGCCAGCATTCCGGTGTTTTCCTCACTACTGGGCCGTACCGGGCTCTTCCTCCATCGGTGGACCCAGATCCAAGCGTTCCTTACACCACTGGGCCACGGTGGGCCTCTCTTCCGTCGGTGGACACGCATTCTGGCGTCTTCCTCACAGGTGGACCAAAGCGGGCCCTTCCTACATCGGTGGACCCGCTTTCTGGCGTTCCTCACTCCACTGGGCTACGTCGGACACCTTTTCCTTCAGCTGAACCGTTTCCTGCTATTCTCCACTTTACTGAGTCACAGCGGACCCATCTTATATTGGCGGAAAGTATCCTGGCGTTCCCCACACCACTGGGCCACGGAGGCCCTTATTCCATCTGAGGGCCCGCATTCCGCCGTCTGCTTCACAATTAGGCTAAGCCGACTCTTTCTCCATGGGCGGGCTATCACCCTGTCATACTTCAACTATTGGACCAAAGTGAGCCCATATTCTGGCGTTCTTCACACCATTGGGCCACGGCGGGTCCTTCCTCTCTTTGTGTTTCCCTCACTACTGGGCCACACCGGATCCTTAATCCATCGGTGAACCCTGGCGTCCTCCACGTTAGTGATCCAGAGCGAACCGATGCTATGATGGGACCTGCATGCTGGTGTGCTCCACACTATTGGGCCACAATGGGCCCTTCAGCGGTCGGTCAAACGTTATTCTGGTGTTTTTCCTCGCACTTAGGCCAAACCGGACCCGTCTTCCATTGGCAGAGCCGTATCCTAGCGTTTTCACCACTTTTGAGCTACGGCACACCTTTTTCCCATCGGAGCATCTGCGCCCTTTGTAAATCTAGAGAGTAATGGTGAGGGCTTGGGAGTTATTCAGAAATTTTGGCGAACTATGTATTTGTTTATTATAATCAACTGTTGATTGATTTGTAACACAATATCATGCTTGCTATTATGAAGCATTTACTCTGTGTGTTAGTGCACAAGCTCTCTTGAAAATAACGGTTATCGTGACTGCACAATCGCATCGAGACCTCAGCAGGGATGGGTCAGAAGCATCCACCAAATGGGCCAACCGTGTATGCACAGCCACCACCCTGGTTCCGAGACGCTGTAGAGTTTTCAAAGAACCCGACCTTTACTTCCGTAGAGGTGACTAAAGCGCCGCAACAGTAGAAGAGGGGTTTTCCTGCTCCGTATGCTGCACTGCCCGAGAATAGTAAACACTCTCTCACCCCTATGCTGCGAGACCGCCAGCGAAGGTGGTGAAATCACCATTCTGTGCATGAAGGAGAGCCAGAATTGACGTAATTAGCGAGTCCCGAAACGAACGTATTGGAGTCCCTAAAAATCGGCCACTTCGCCTCGCAGTCTGCGCTTCAAGATTACCGGTGTCTATGAGTGCCGCCTCGTTCATGGAACAATATGTCTAGCCGCTCTAGCCCCCTTACGGCGCTTTGTTTGATAGATCGCTGAGGGAGATCCGGATAAATTCAACAAACCTCGATCTCTCAGAAAAAGGTCATTTTTTCTGATAGATCAAATACTGCTCGAGGTGTTCGACAGTAGCTAGACCAGGCCACGAGTAGAATTTACTAAATGCCTTGCCTGTTACCATCCTATTACCAATTCATACAGGTTCACATCCTACTAAGAAAAATTTCACTGATTGGGGCGTTGGATCTCTCCTTGTAATATTGTGTTTTCCAGACCTTTGCCTAGAGTGTCCTTTTGAGCTTGCGGTGAATCCAGTTCTCATCTAGAAAATTCATGCGAATCAATGTGTACTGAAAATCCAAGAAAAAATCTCAAGTATGAGCTGCGTTACGCACCTTGTAATGCGCACCTCCAAAACGGCCATTATTTATGGGACAACCTAATAGTAATTGATTGAGTTTGAATAAGAAATCCTCCTTATGAGTTGTGTGTGTTCTGCCAGTCTGCCACCTTGCCAACTCGGAACTTCTTGTACTCGCGATGCTAGCCTTTCTCGAGGATTCTTCCTCATACATCAACATGTAAAGCTATTTTCTGATGCAATGATACATCCCACGTTTGTTGTCACCGCACATTTTAAATGTGCATGAACCTGTCATGCTATTCACTCTCAACTCTGCGAACAAATTATAGTGAGGAAGAGAGTGGGAAGCAAAATTACACTCATGCCAAAAAAGTATTAGGTTGGGCAATGAATTCGTTCAGAGCATTCAATGTATTTTCACGGACTTGACCAGTTGAATTTGGGTTTTTCTAGAAGCTGAGATCCGCAGTACTTTTTCTTCACAGGATGTCCTTGCGAAATATTGTCTCATAACTCTACGATTTGCGCGTACAGAACAAGGTAAATCCTCCAGCCCAAAATCGACCTCTCTGAAGCAAACATCCACTTCTGCTCTGTCCCTCCAACAGTAGTGGCTTCCACTTAGACGCCCTTAACATCCTCAGCAGCTTGAGCTGCATTTGTTCCAGCATTGTAGTGGAGCAGTTGAAGGTGTCGGAGATGTACGCTCTTGTCGAATTGGAGGGTTACATTTCATGTGACAGGAAATGAGAAGTAGCAGGGATTGGGGGATTGGTTAGAATATTTGTAAAGAGCAAAACGAGAGCTACAAGATGACCTATGATAGGCTATCAAAATCAGTTCAAATCCTCGTGAAAATTTGAGTTGAAGAAAAAAACCACACGGACTTATGGCCCAACCCAATACATGTGAGAGCTGAAGCAATCTTGCAAAAGCAGTGGACTTGCTGCAAAGGCTAATACCACCTCCAGCATTCTGGGAGGCTTACAAACATCTCTCATTCATCGAACCTTCGCGTTTTCCCGCCATTTGAGCGAGCACCTCCATGTATTTACCCGCGTATTCGCGTTTTTCACAATTCTGGGCACAACAGACCCTTGTTCCATCGGTGGATCCTCACCACGGTGTCTTCACCGCTCCATCCGTGAGCCCACATCCTGGAGTTCCCTAAACTTTTAGGCCACAGCAGACCCATCGTCCGTCCGTGGACCCGTATCATTTCTTTCCTCACACCTGTGCAAAGCGGACCCCTACTCCATCGGCACAACCGTATCCAAGCGTTCCCCACACGTTTACGAACACAGCAAACTCATGTGCCATCAGAGGATCCACATCCTGGCGTCCCACACCTATCTAAGCCACAGTGGACCCATTCTCCATCCGCGAGCCCATATCCTGGAGTTACCTTTTTGGCCACAGTGAACTCCTCCTCCATCGAGATAACCGTATCCTAGCGTTCCCCACACATTCAGGCCACAGCAGACCCGTCGTACATCGGTGAATCCGTATCCTTGAATTCCTCACATCTGGGCCACAGTGGATTCCTTCTCCATCCGCGAGCCCATATACTGATTCCCTTAACTCCCCACACTTTCAGGCCACAGAATACCTATGTGCCATGAGGAGACCTGCATCCTCGCAGCTCCCACACTTCAAAGCCACAGCGGGCTTCTCGTCCATCGGTGGACCCATATCCTGGAGTTCCTTCAACTTTTGGGCCACAGCGGAACTCTCCTCCGTCCGCGAATCCGCGTCTTGGCATCTCCCGCACTTTTAAACCACAGTAAACCCCTCTCCATTAGCATAACCGTACCCTGGCACTATTGGCCCTTCGTACATCTGTCGCCCATCGTTGCATCCATATCTTTTGTAAATCTCAAGAGCCATGGAGGGAAGTGGTTATCCAGAAATCTTAACTAATTACATACATGGTCACAGGAAATGTCACACTAACTTATGATGGCGCATTTTTCTATGCATGTAAGTGTACAAACTGGAACTGATGCCGTTTCTGCAGAATCGCTCAGGGACTTTTGAACGGATGCTAGGACGAGAATGTGCCAGTTGTGAGAGGCTGCGACGGATGCCACTGCAGCACCACTCCTAGGAAGCTCTCATGTCGTCCAGAGATCTCATTGCCGTCAGCGAAGGAGCAGCATGCCTATACAGCTCAATTCTTTGAGTCACCCTACAATATGCCTGCAGAGTGGTTATCCTGCTCCGTATATTCTTGTAAACACTATCTCATCCGGTGGCTGTGAGACTGCTAGACGCGGATCCCACAGCGAATTGGTCATGAGAGATTTCTGGACTCCATTGGAAGCGTCTGAGGCGGTTGTGAAATCGCAGGTCCCGCGAGGATCTAGCCCAGGGCGCTGCCTGCGCACTCTCGTTTCGTCATTATCCATTAATCGGTTCTCGTCGCAAACCTGCGCATCCACCCTTCATCATTGTCTATGCGCTTTTTCATATGATGAAAGGTTAGAGAAACAGACGAACCCTCACCGTCTGCAAAATGAGAATCAATACGCTATCATTCTTTATATAAGGGATATTAATTTGTTGCCCTTCAACAATGATCCTTGCAGATGTTTTAATATCGAGCTGTCGTGAAGCCTCATATGGCGGTATCTTCTTTATCAGTGTTCGATGAGGGCTTCTGCGTTAGTATCTTATTCGAGTAAGCTTTCGGCGCTTAGCGCCTTCGTCAGACCTTAATACATACAATATGCAATGCAACACATGTTAACAACTGTTATATGCATGACCAACCGAGTAAGAGGTGAAGAGGAGCAGATGTGAACGTACAACTAACGACTACCATATCTGATGTTATCTAGAGGAATGGCTCTTACTTCTCTACATCGTCGATGTACCGTTTGTATAGGATTATTTCGTTCGTTAGCGATGCTTTCTCGATATGATCAAGATACACGATGGCGAGCAAAGGGGCAATGCGTATTCCCATTGCCAAACCTCGTTTCTGCGCGTAAAATTCGTTATTGAAACGGATTATGTTACAGGCGAGTGTAACCTCCAAGAGAGTCTCGATATCTTTTGCGGAGAAACCCCACATACTCACTTCTTTGCTATGGCTGTTCAGGAGCTCGAGCACGGCTTTGATGGCTGTATCGTTGTTGATGTTCGTGTACAACGATACTGCGTCGTAGCTCACATAGCATGCAGAGTTTGGGACCTGACATTGTTTGAGGCATCGATGAACTCACTAGAGTTTACAATGTGGGCACCAACGTAACTCAGAAGTGGTGACAAGAGCTTCGCTAGCAACCACCTGATTCGGTCCGATGGTCCTCCGCACGAGGATATGATCGGTCGCGTTTTTATTGCGGATATATCTATCTCCAAAAGGTCCACGCTCTGGTCAAGTTTATGCGTCTTAATCAGCGAGTAGTAGGTCGGGACCTCAGGATAGTTTGTCCAAAAACGCGATGTCGTCTTCATGTCCCATTTTCTGCGAAGGACAGACTTCACTGCTTCTTTTAGTATCTGGCATTTTTGGGTGAAGCATTTGTATGAGCTTCGTTCGTAGATACTATCGTCAGCGAGTGCCGAAGATGTTAAAGCCTTATCGAGATCTCGAGGCATGACCATGAAGGCACCATGACTACCTGGAGACCGAATTCGGCTCCAGATGGGATCGCACTGGTACTGCCATACCTCAACGAACACCTTGCAAAACGTGTCAACGCCATAGTGAAGAGGTCACGGCTCCCAGTACGCCTGGTATTCAAACCCCCGCCCACCCTCAAAGAAATACTGACATCGTCACGATTGTATGAGAACGGATGCGAAGAAGAGGGGTGCCGCTATTGCACCGACCAGAAGATCTGTCACTTGCGCGGCACGGTGTATCTGATAAAGTGTAGAGGATGCGGTCAGCGATACATTGGAGAAAGCAGAAGACCACTGAGAAGGCGCTTGGATGAACATCGTCGAGCACTCGCCCACCCACAAGCCTACCCTAACAACAGTTTTTCCCGGCACCGTACGAAGGTACACACCCGAGATTCTACCCCCGGATTTGAAGTCGTTGTGCTGCACCGTCACCTCGAGGACCTCCTTCATAGGAAGATCATGGAGGCTCGGGAAATCAAACGGTACCAGCCGGAGATTAACAATAAGGAAGAGCTTGTTGAGGCGTTAAAATTAATTGCTCGACAACATCCGCTTAAACATCTTAGAAGTTGCAGTAGTGTTTCGTATAAGAGCCATTCCTCTAGATAACATCAGATATCTTAGTCGTTAGTTGTACGTTCACATCTGCTCCTCTTCACCTCTTACTCGGTTGGTCATGCATATAACAGTTGTTAACATGTGTTGCATTGCATATTGTATGTATTAAGGTCTGACGAAGGCGCTAAGCGCCGAAAGCTTACTCGAATAAAATACTAACGCAGAAGCCCTCATCGAACACTGATAAAGAAGAATGATCCTTGCGTTTCTGTACGTGAGATCGTCGCATGAATTAAACATCTTTTCGATTACCCACTGATCTTGTGAGAACGAAGAAAACAAGCTGTTTAAACATTATAAGAGAAAAGCTACAGTGTCTTCGATCCGCCGTGTCCCTGGCGATCGATACTCAATCGGTTGGCTGCGGGAACGCTGCCAGCAGGACGCCACGTGTGATCTCAGGCGGTGCAGCGGGAAGACACGGCGGATCGGAGGCACTGCACTCGAAATGCAAAAGAAAATTTTCGTAACTGATCGAGCCGAGGAAAAATGGGGTTCTGGGTGAAACTTTAAAAATTTTTACTGTTAAATGCACCAGTCAGAAATTCCAACATTTCCTACGTACATACATAATGGTCTAGTGTTTCAGAAAATTGCAATTTTTACTTGCTGGTTTGTGTGAGTAGAGTTCTTTTGAACCGCTTATCCTAGCAAATTCAAGTATATGGTACAGAAAGGGATAGAGAGGGAGAGAAACAAAGAAAGAAAAAATGGGCAGAAACCGTGACGATTCAACTCCTATTCATTCCCACTCAGGACATTCTACACGAGGCCTCTTTCTGCCACTTTCAACCTCTCAAAATGTTGGAGGTTTGCGAGCGAGGTCTGCGATTTTTGTGCTGCTACTGAGTTTGTATTTCTTCCAGGTTATAATAGACTGGGGGCCGGCGATGCTTCACGCAAGAGAAGGATCCGTTGACTCAATACTTATGGATCAATATGTATGTTTGGAATGGGTCCATCGATGATGTTGTTGTCCATTATCATCGAACCATATCAGGAACTGGGGAGCAATGGAGCAGCCAACAGAGCTCCCTCATGTGCCTTGTTAGCAGCGACACGCAATCAGCCGTCGAATCTCGAACGTTTCTATACAGACTCGCACAACCTCATCTTATCGCAGTACAATTCTTCGCTCAATAACATAAATGTGAGTTTGGCACCTACATTCGGAAATCTGTCGAAATGCAATTACCTGAAAATATTCATCATCCCCATTGACAGGACATTATCGAAATCAAGAAAAATTGTCCACTTAGCTGCTTGCTCTTCAGCCGCTTCTAAATTGTCCAAAATAGGTTTCCTCATATGAATATTTTGAAATTTCAAAATTTTGCTCTCAGGCGACACCGCTTTGGCATAGGGCTCGTATGAATCGCAATATCGCAACAGACGAGGGAAGGGGCGAAGGTTTAGTCCCATCATCAGGCTCTACAAGCCCCAAAATTTTGAACTCTGATCGCTTCGTGAACTTAGGGAACCGCTGGACCGTCGAGGAGAGTTAAACACATTCGTAAAAAGTTAGTTACGGAATGCCCCAGCTCATTCACATAACGACACAATTCAGCGGTAAACCCCGCTGGTATTCTTTTCAATTCACTGCAGTGTTCTAGTGATTTCATAAACAACAATGCACTAAACTCCACACATTCTCATGGACATCTGGTTTACAGCATCAAAAATCAGTCATTATGTAGTGCTCTTCAATAGAGACAAGAGAGCTTTTCCAGGGTACGGAATATTCTACACACTGGGAGCCAAGATTGAAGTACTCGGAGCCAACACTTCACCTATCTTCTAATGGGACACCTGCTTCCACAACTCATTCAGTTAGTGATGTTAGTATTTTGGTTCGACCACAAACTCTCATATCGGTGTGTGTGTTGTCTGGCTCATTTTATCCGGCTTTTCCAACAAGAGAATCTCGTCAAAGGTTCTAACCCTACTGTTTGTAGTTTTCTATCTACTCTCTTTTTTATTCTTCTCATTTTCACCTATCTTATATATATATATATATATATATATATATATATATATATATATATCAGGCAGTTGCGAAATTAATTGCCGTTCTGGGGTATGCTCACTTGAACCTTTCTCTTCTGCCCAATTTGAGCAACTTCAGCCCAATTTATATGACCTCCTGATAGGGCTTTTGCTCCTCTTTCGAATGCTGCTTGAATATTCTGGTAGCTCTTTTCTGAGGGTTTTCGTGAAGTCGCGAACAAATCATGAGCCGACGTGATTTTCGGGTGATTATGGTTCATGACTTCAAACTCGACCACTCTTTTTCGGATGCTTGCGCTTCGAATCGCCTTCCAAATGGGCAGTGAGCTATTCGGTCGCAAATTTTTCTTCCGTCGATTTTGATCCCCAAAGCAACCACGGTCGTGACCACAGGTTGTTCTCTGACGATCAAGCGTTGAGAAGAGTCGTGGAACCTAATCCGGGTCCAACCATTTGGATTCTGAGGGCAGGGATGGGGGCTCACTATGCTACAGTTTCAGAGTCCTGGTATTGTAATTTCGAGTTGATACCAGCAAATCTGCTATAGATGTGGTCGGCAGTGGCGAACAAAAACTGATTTCCCTCTTTTGCAAAGTAACGTTAAGCCTCACTCTACAAAATTCACACGACAAAACTGATGTAATAAGGCATCAAGGCTCTCACTTATTGACCTCATTCCTCAGACCATTACCCCACTTTATGTCTTTTTTCCGAGCTCCAGATGCAATCTTGCGACAGCAGCAGATTGCTGATCTGGAGCATGCTGAGATCGCCTTCCAAGAGTTTCCGGATCCTTGCGGTCTCAGTTTTAGTAGTGGAGGCATGCAATCCCCGTAGAATTGTCAGGGATGATCTACTAACTTGAACGGTTGCTGAAGCGATGAAAAAAATTGTGTTTGAGCCCCATTTTGTACGAATGCGTCGATTTAATATCACGTATGTATATTTCAAACTTTGCAAGTTACACCTCAAATTGGCTTAATGTCGCCAGTTTCACATCCTACTTCTCAATTTTTCTTTTTTCAAATTCAAAGTTTGGTTTCGGAAGTTCAAAAATGACGATTTTGACTTGACGGGTAAACCACGATCTGGTCGACCAGTTGAAGTAGATCAGGAGGGACTCCTGGAGCTAATTTAAGAGGATCCCAGCCGCGATACCTGTGAACTGGCAGATGAACTCCGGTGCCTTTACAATACAGTTCACCTGCGCAGCGCCGGATAGACGTGGAAGTACGGAGCATGGATACCTCACGATCTGAGTAGTCTCCAGCTCCAGGTGCGCAGAGATGCATGCATGAACCTTTTGACTTTTCGAAGGACTTTCACCTGGCTGGACTACTTGGTTACCGGTGATGAGAAGTGGGTCCTCTACGCTAACCACACGAGAAAGCGTCAGTAGCTCGGACGCGACGAACCTGGGATCCCAACGCCGCAAACAGAACTACACCCTCAGAAGGTAATTCTCAGTGTTGGGTGGAACTGCAAAGGAATCATTCACTGGAAACTGTTACCAACAAACTCTACTGTCTCAGCCGAAATCTACTGTAAGCAACTGGATTGCGTCGCTGCGACTTTTCGTGGGAAACAAGACAAAGTTTACTTCTTACATGACAACGCTCGTCCACACATTGCGAGAGAGACCCGGCAAAAACTGCAGAGCTTAGGCTGGCATGTTCTGGCCCACTCACCGTATTCATCAGACCTATCGCCCACAGACTACCATCTTTTCTTGTCGTTATCCAATCACCTGAGAGACAGGAAGTTGGACGTTTTGGAACAACTCAAAAAGTGGCTCGGCGAGTTTTTCGCATCAAAATCTCAGAATTTCCATGCAAGCGGAATCCACAACTTACCGGTTAAAGGGCAATATGTTGTAGATAGATAGATTGTTGTAGATAGAGATGTTGATGTTCGAATGTTCGAAAATTCGGAGATTCCGAGAAATTCGAAACCTCGAATGTTCGAAATCTCGAAAATTCAAATATTCGAAAACTTTGGGCCGAAAATTCGAGCAACTGTTATTTAAGTTCCATTTTCTCGCTGAAGAACCATTCCCATTGAAACCCCAGTCCAGTTTCTCATTTCAATCTCAATTGTCCCAAAAACCTGCTCATATCTTTGCACGCATTCTAAAGCCGGTAACCGCATTTGAAATGTACATCGTTGGCGACGACGATCTCCCCGGCAAAACCTATGTTATGTACTTTTCTAGACAATTGAGAAACCAGCAGTGTCAACTAAACTTCTGGTTATTCAAGCATATTCTCCAGAACTATGTAAGTGAACTGCAAACTATAATAATAAATTCTACATAGCATTTTCTCCTACATTTAGCTGATTTCCGACTAAACTCTTTTCGAGTACATAATCGTTAGTTATGGAATTCAAAGTTCACACGAAATCTTGAGATCCTCTTATTATCCTTTCTGCCCAAACATACTCTGACATCTTGTTATAGAAGTTCTGTTGGTTTTGACATTCAATGCACAAGCATGCAGTTGGACCGGATAAACAGAAGTAATAATGAGGAACGCCGGAACACGCAGTGTTTTTTTAAATATCGCTGACGCTTTTTGTTGATAGCTGGAAGCTCATTCATAATCAAGGTAACTGAACCACTGCACCAAACATTATTTTTACCGCGTCAATACCTCTACATTCACTATCGTAGCTCATTTTGTTAAATTACAACACAGGGATATCAACGCGAAAGCCTTTTCACGGACGAAGGGTTTCATCCACTTTACGATCCTTTAATGATGGTTACAGACCTCAAGAGGGATAGGCGTTCTTAAGCTTAGTAATCTCAACCAATTACAATTCTAAAACCGATAAGGGACCAACTATACAGCAGCACAAGCATCCACTCATAAGAAAGTTGTGAGGAATTCGAAAACGGCAAATGAAACTTACTACCCGAAGTTTCATGCCCGTTGTGATTGGGAAACATATCGCCTTGTTCGCCTACATGCATGGGTACAAAATGTTTTTACCAAATGGAATGTTATTCGAATAAATGTTCGAACATTCGAATATTCGAGAATTCGGTGGTTCGCAAAAATTCGAAAATTTGACTATTCGAAAAATATTTTCGAATGTAGAACTCCAGTTCAAAATCGTGGGTGTGCTAAACATGTGGCCGCATTTGTATGTAGTGAATATAAATCGGTGAGGGTAGACCGATCCGGACCAAATTTTGCATGCACATCCTTTAGGGACCGGCAGAGGTCACAGCCTACTTTATCGCAGAAAATATTGATTGATTTATCAACAATATCGATTTAATTGGTTTTTCAGTAATTTTGCCAGGGGTCAGAGGGGACATATCTGCTGAGGTTTCTCAAAACGCTGTACACGAACGTGACAATCATTCTGCACGAAATATGAATTTGTTGATTTCATCGCTTTTCCCATTTTAGGCTTGGGGACGGGCAAGGACATATCTACTGTGGTTTCCCTGCACGCTGAACATCATAATCGTTTTGCAGAGAGCATTGATTTATCGATCTTACTGACTTTCCGCTTCTCTGCCTCATGAGGCGGTGAGAACGTGTCCACTGGGGTTCCTCAATACGCTGAATATGAATATGACAATCAGCATCGATTCGATGTCATTGAAATAATTTTTCTTTTCGCAACTTTTCGCTTCTACGTTGGTGCAAAAGGTTCACTCGCGCTCTGCTAGTATGCTGATCACCAATTGTTTTAATGAATTTATCGGCAGTAGCAATCAATCTCATCAGTGTGAGATAGTCGAGTAGCCTTACGTCCGAGTGAAGCCAGACATAGCAGCCAATAGATGATATCATTAGGTCGTCAAGTATGAAATGTCCGATTTTATGAGCGGTCAGTTTGACAGTCTCCATCTTCGAAGATTTACTAGATCTCTTCTCATCTTTATTTCCATTATGAAGGTACATCCTCTTCCTATCAAAATCACTTCCTGGGTTTTTGATCAGTTTTCAAATTTTTGTTTGAAAGCATTTTTTGTAGCATTTTCTGTTCGAAAGCACTACTCAAAGACGAAAAATCGTATCGTTTTGGAACATAGGTTCCATTTTCCATGCATTCGAGCTGAGAAAGCTGAGAACATCAGAGTAGTGTTAGGGGACATTTGGCTAGTAAATGCACTGAACATCGTTTGCTTGGGAAGTTCCGCTCAGGTGACATGAAGCTCCAAAGTGAGCCTTATGATGAACCTGGATATCGATAAGCTGGAAGCCGTAGCTGAAACGGATAGGAGTCAAACAAGGTCAGCGTAAGCAGCGAAGTGTGACCTTTATAATCCAGTGATATTTAAGTACTCAAGGCAATATGACCATTAAAAGTGGTTCGGTGAAGGAATTTCCCCCTGTTTGACCCTCAAAAATGGGTGCCAATTTTTGACCATTTTTCACAAATTCACGCTGCTTAAGCCAGAGGAGCAGGGGCGAGGACCAACCTGCCACTCACTGTACTGGGCAAACCTTGCTCTATTTTATCACATCTCCTTTCAGGGATTAGCTCACTTCTTGCTGGAGAAAATGTTAAATTTTCAACATGATGTTGAAAACGCTCCTCGCCACCTGTATCGATTCCACGAGTCTCGATTTCCGCTTGCGCCTTCTTCCAGATCGTCTGGAGTGGATGTGGAGTCTTGGCTGTCGTAAAACACCAGAGGATAATTCAAGGAGAACTGACTTGCCCAATTCGTTCACCGTGCCTATTCCTTCCACGGCGCCAAAAACAGATAAATAATAAATAAATAAATCTATTAAACGAAGCGCCGTAAGGGGGCTAGAGCGGCCAGAGATACGCGGCGGCACTCATAGACACCGCAACATTGAGGTGCAGACTGTGAGGCGAAATGGCCGATTTTTAGGGACTCAGGCACGTTCGTTTCGGGACTCGCAACACTGCTGGCTCTCCCGCATGCACTGGATGGTGATTTCATCACCTTCGCTGGCAGTCTCGCAGCATAGGAGTGAGGGGTGTTTACAATCTTTCAGGCTGCACAATGTACGCAGCAAGAAAACCACCCTTCCACTGTTGCGACGCTGCCGGCACGGGAGCTCAGGGGAAAGTGGACACACGCGGTCGCCCCGTCTGGTGGATGTCAGTGCCGCATCCCATGCTGATCTCTCGCAGCGATTGTGCAGTCACGACATCCGTTCGTTTCGAGAAAGCTTTTGCACTAACACACAACAAAAGCTTCAACATATCAAGGCATGACATTGTGTAACCAATCAACAATGTGGTGCGGGGGACGCCAGGATACGGGTCCACCAATGGAGAAAGGGCCGGCCGTGGCCGGGGGGTGTGGGGAACCCCAGGATACGGGTCCACCGATGGAGAAAGGGCCCGCAGTGGCCCAGTGGACGTAGGGATACGGGTCCACAAGGAAGGATCCGCCCTTGCTCAATAATGTGGAGAACACCAGTATACGGCTGGAGAAAGGGTCCGCCACGGCTCTACAGTGAGAAAATCGCGAGAACGCTGGACCACCGATGAAGGAAGGACCCGTCCTAGCCCAATGGTGTGGAGAACGTCAGGATACGGGTTCACTTTGGTCCGATAGTGTTGAGAATGCCGGGATGCGAGCCCGCCCCTGGAGAACGGAACCGGCTTGCCCTAACTGTGAAGAAGGCGCCAGAATGCGGACGCTCAGATTGAGGAAGGGCCCGCCGTGGCCCAGTAGTTTGGAAAACACTCGGATACGATTTCACCTTGGTCCGATAGTGTGGGAAATGGCAGGATACAGTTCCGCCGATGGAGAACGCGTCTGCGTTGGCCCGGTAGTGAGGAATACGCACGAAGACGCTATACGATGGAGAACGGACTTCTCATACTCATATTCAACTCATAAGAAGGACTTCATGTTTGGGCTCATTTGAAGATTGGTTCTGCTTCCTTATCAATTTTCTAGAGATTTTGCATGTGCGAAACCTTTGCACATGTTCCAAGTGGCTGCCGCACCCCACTTTCTAGCGTCCCGAAGGGGCGGTATATTAAATAAATAATGATAATAAATAATAAACTGTGTCGAAAATGTGCTTTGGATTTTTGCCTCGCTCGAGGAAAACGATTTCCTCGGACGCTATTCCGCATAAAAAAGCCCCAAATTCTCCAGAATTTTGTCACGTACAGTAAAGCTCAAAATTGCCTGATTTCGGAGAAATAGAAAGTGAATCGAACTATACTGAGGTGTAATGAAGCACGATGGAGGAGAGGTGCAGTATACTACTTTACACTTATAGAAGCACGGAAGTTCAAATCAGTTTCAACACAGCGAAGCAAATGGAACGTTTGCAGAATATGTGGCTTCAAATGCAATGGGAAGAACCCAGTGCGGAGCAAGGCGAATTACAAGCTGTTGCTTGTCACTGCTACCACTCAATTTTGAAACGCAGCAGGTCATCGAAATCGTTACGATTCGGATCGCTACGTATAAGCTGCATCGAAAAGGATGTGCAGTTTCTGCAGTCAACGTGAATTTCTAATTAGGCTCACCTCTGGAAACAAAACAAAAATCCAAACCACACTTTTGGCAATGCGCACTACTGGCTCCGCCAAAACTAGCTGGGTCATCTCCGCTTTAAGAGGGATAGAGACCGCAGTGGAAAAGAACATCTTGACAGATAGCAGAAGTATCATAAGAAGAAATTCTGATCTTAGAACAGGTGTAAAATAGTGAGTCAGTATGGCAGAAATTGCTGCTGAGGGTTATCGACAGACCGTATGCAAAGCTGGCAGATATCAATGATTCCTGTGTTAACATGTATTTTTGAGTGACTGTTTCAAAAGTAATGTAATAAATCTAAGTTCATTCGGGATCGGGTTTGCAAACATTCCCTCGTGGGTGGTGGTCAACATCGTCGAACTCCAGATTTCGAGCTCACTAATAAAAAATTTCTCCCAAACAAATTTATGCACAAAATGAAGTCACATCTATTTGGCCCAGTACCACATGCGTACCTAAAAAACATTTAAAAATAGGAGTCGCCTAGCCTTGCTCTGAAAGAAGTTATGGACAGAAGACGATTCGTTGCAACGCTAATGTCAGCCACTGTATAGCCCTGAACCCCCTTTGTCATGATTCGGACAATGTAATATCAATAGCCTCAACGCCTACAACAGGTGTTCACACTCTTTTTTTCTGACTTTTTCGCCACAATATTACCCACTAACGAGCCTAACAAATGAAAATATTTGCTAATCAGCTGGCTAAAGTTTGAAAAAAAAAACAGTTGTGGAATAACAATTTCCATGTCCGCTTGTCCTCGAAATTTGGCGTTTTGAATGTTGCCGAATTGTATAGTTTGTTTCAGCCCCACCAGATTGTTAAGGTGGAAATCTATTAACCTAATGTTTGAAGGACACCATCATCACCAGAGGATAGTTGTTACACCTCTCGCTGAAAAGTGCACAGCTAACCTTATCGCTACAACAGACGAGTGCCTCTGTTCTCGTCCATTTTAGCGATCACGGGTTAGTTGTGCGGACTTTTTCAAAGAACGTGAAACAACTCACTTCCACTAAAGGTTCCAGCTCAACAAGCTGGTGTGACAGAAACAAGTCATACTGTTGCGGAGCATCGCAACAAATTGCATGGATAATGATATCTACGGCTGAATTAAAACTGTGAAGAAACGAACAATTCATGTATGGCTATACCCTCATCTTGCAACCAATCCTATATGTCGATAAAATATGTTAAAAGAATGCATTTCAGATATGTAACTGCTCACATTCTGGCTCAATGCGGCGGGGGCCGTCCACATACCAGGGAGAATCGTTTGTCATCAACGAGAGGAACTACTTCATTTAAAAGGAAACTCAGTCGTCTACTGGCGTTCAAACGGAATAGTTGAATAATCAATTTGAGAGCATCTATGCGTGCTTTATATTTGTAAATAATTTTTTTTGAAGAGATTAAGCAACTGATCATCTTCTCATCTCTGTGCTCATTAGCTTCAAGTTCGCATCGCTGCCTAGATTTTTATAGAACGTACTAGGAATTCGATAACATATTATCACTGTCGAAAGTAACCCTTTAATGGAGTACTTTATAGAAATTTGCGATAATTGTTGAATCCCTTTTGACATACTACAAACAAGTTGTTGGTGATAGATTTCAAACCACTATTCGCTCTGTAATTATATATTCACTGATGCTCCAAACACGGCATTATTGTGGACCAATTTCTTATCCATCCGAAGGGTTTGTTATGATAATGAAACTTATATATAGCATCATTCGTTCCTATTGCTATGCAATTCCAATACCCACCATGTCTACGAAGTAAGGGGCACTTATTCTCTCCCAAGTTGGACATTACATGCATCGGAAATGCTCAAAATCTTGAGACGAATTCTCTTGAGTTGGAAAGCTGCTATCCAGATGAAGGCAGAATAATATGATGAAACGCAGGAACCAGCTGATGCTAGAATGAGTCGTATTTCTCACCTGAGGATTATGTATGAAAAAGATCTGTGTAAGAATTTCTCACACGTCTTGTTTAGAACGAGGCAGAGTCCACCGAGAAAACGTTGATTTTCGCCGCCAGCTAAATACGTTACAGTGTTGGTAGTTATCCCTCCTCATGTCGTCACAACATGTTTCGAACATGTTACGAGGTTGGCTCGAGACGAGGCGCGACAGGTTCGTGCCGAACCGCATGCTAATACACGAGAGAACGGTGCGTCGCGAAGGTGTTGCGAACCTGTTTTGAGAGATTGTCAGATTGTCGCGAAGTCATGAAGTTCGCGACAACCTGACAACGGAAATGGAAAGGTTGACAGATATAATGCCAGAAATCGGGATGTCGTAAAGTTCTTTTCGCGTGAATTTGATGGTAACTTACGCACGTGTTGCTAGGACCTATAACATATGGGCAAAAACTCGATGCCTAGCGGCTTTGTGTCAACGGGAATCGAATCCGTTAGGGTGCACGTGAGAGCAGACGACACTACCACTCTCCCATCACGCACACATGCTAGCGCACGTAAAAGAAGTTACAGGAGCACCTCTCATCCCTAAGTCATGGATAAGGCTGCGAGTATCCGAGGCAAAACTTGCTGAATGTTCCTTAATCCTAACTTTCACCAATTTTGCTCACCAGCACCACCACAATCGTTTTGGATAATTGAAAAATTAGGAAAAGGAATGTCATTCATGTGATCTTGTGACCTCATGATCTCGCAAGTCGGTGCCGCTTATCGATGGGCCGATCTTCTCCTAAGCAACTCCGAGGTGCACATAATGTCAGCCTCTCTCACCATGATCTACTTAGTCATTATAGTGCATTGTGTAGAACATGCACCATAGCGCAGAGAATGTGCGCCCGTTAAAGCGTGCGCATGTCAGGGTTCGAACTCCGTGTTCGTGCAGTGGTTTTGCAGGCAGGTGTGCCAGCTCGTGACACTCCCACGCCAAGCTCGTGAGATGTTCGTGCCCTGTTCCGAACTGTTACGAGCCTGGGTCGTACATGTCGTGCTCAATTTGGGGGGATTACTACCAGCCCAGACAAAGTAGATCTTCTATGGACTGCACTCTTAATGATGACACATCTAAAAGTGCTACAGGCATCTCATCCTTACTTTTCCCAGTAACACTTTACGTAAGTGAGGTGCTATATCACAATCAATTGGATCTACTGGAGAAAATGCTGCAGCCAAGCTCCATCACTCCAGATCAGGTGTGTAAACGAGACCCTACACATAAATTCTCATTTTCGAGTACAAATGTACAAACGTGCAGGGTGTGGGCATATTGCGCATTTCTATGTGCAGGGGTATCAAAAAGTTTCCGGCCTCCGCTCGCCTGTTCCATATTTCTGTACAGTTTTGAGAGCGCCATGTAGGGTGAAGCCAGCAAAGTTTCCTGAGATTTCGTTGAATCTCCAAGAAATAAGGGCGTTTTATTCAAGCTAATGTATGGTTATCGCTCAAAAATTTGTATCCAGCGAGAAGCAAACGACGAATTTTCGTTCTGTAATCGAACCTTATTAAAGAAAGTCTAAATCTGCCCCTGAATTCCGGGCAAAGAGTAAGTCTGCTTGCATTCCCACATTAGACTTTGGAACTCATTTTTTTTTAATGGAATGACAATCAGAAACGGAGCGGCCTCTGATTAACGAGCAGAGGCAAGACGAGGACAAATTACTGCGGTTGTAGAAAAAAATTATTGAGCATCGCAGACGCCGTTTAAGAGCCGATAGTGTGCAAAAGGAGCCAAGCTCTTCCAAACCTTCTTGTGGACATTTTCTAGGTTACCATCTAATAATTTCAACCCTCGCCATACATTGAGTCTCTAAAACCTTCCGGCTTTCAACAAAAACATCCCAGTTAAAAATTCAAAAAAGATTTTTGGGAGTTAAGTAGAAAGCGGAAAGGATATCCTGTAGTGTCTGCCGATAAGTGGAAAATTCACTGCCAAGATTTGAAGTCTCGAGCGCTAAGTAATGGATTAGGACGGGCAGATCTCTGAAAGCAGTGCGATCGAATACGGAACCGGGCGTGAAAACGTCTTGCCCAGGGTCAAGCGTACGGTGGTAAGTTACCAAGGGGCGTCGCCTTGGGGGAGCAGGGTGGGGGTCGCCTGAAGAGGGGAGTATGGTAAAAGCAAGATAGAGAAGTTCGTTTTTTATCAGCGGGCCCCAAGTCCGACTCCTCGCGAGGGTGGTAGTGTTGCAAACACTTCAACATGCTCGTCTTCTTTTAGTGCCATGAATAGCATGTGTAAAATCGTCGGTGAACACTTTCTGCTTAAGCTAGGACGCTTTATTTGGCTGTAAATCGACTCCTAAGGTCCAATAAATGTGTAGCTCAAAATGCAATTCCGTGGATGGTGTCCTAGGACCTCTGGACATCACACGGTGTTCCGAAGCTGTGAAGGCGGTTTGCCAGAGTCGAAACTTATGATAATGCAAATTCTCACGTCTTCTAGTTCGTTGGAATTTTTTTTATTGCGATAAGACCACATAAGACATAGCCGCAAAATTTTTAAATTTGAGGTACGTTGACCCTCAATAACTGACAAAATCAGAAGGTCCTGTAAAAGATGACCCTATGAACAAGAAAGAGCAAATCTTCTTCTATTATAATGCACTGAAGCTGTTCTCTCAAACAGAGCAGCCATGAAGTTATTTGCCTCAGATTGACACCACAATCTTAAACTTGCCAAAAATCAGGTTTTCCTTCCATGGATTTTTTCAGCGCATATTTGAAAGCTGACAAAACCTTGAAAATGACTCTGAAAGAGGAAGTCAGTCTCTATATTCATGTAAAATTCCATCTCTCAAAGTTGTCTGGAAGGAGTTTTATTCCTTGGTAAACCGATGGTAAACCGTTGGTAAAAATGGCAATTTTTCCAGCTTTTTACCAACGAATTTTCACCCAAATTTAAGCCTAATAAACCAAATTTCCTGAAATAAGAAAATATGCTTCCGAAAGCGCAAAGCGCAAATCGTTCTGATATCAGAAGGACTCAAGCCATTTTCCCAAGTCACGTACCAACCCTTTTAAAATTCGTGACAAACAACCTTACATCTGCACGTGTACGGTTCTAATTCTGAGTGAAAGAACACCACTTACGTGTGACTTTCACAGCTGAAAAAATGTCCTTACAATCTGTTTTTGCTCGTACACATAGCTTATAATAAGTGTGTAGATGTGCGACATAGACATGTGCAACAACTATCTGGTTGTTTCATTGATAAAACTTGGAATTTCAAGAATAAAAATCAAAAATTGAAAAGTGAAAAATTAATTTTAAAAATTAATTGAATTCAAAAAATATCTTCCGGATATTTTGGAAGTTGTTGAAATAGAATGACTGAAAACGTTAAAAAATTAAAAGTTCTGGGAAAGGGGTCACATTTTTCCCGTCTGCAAGAGGGGGTTGCTTCGGGGTCGAATATTTACCAATACTACGCTTGACCCTGGTCTTGCCCCATGTTCTGTGCGATAGAGAAAAGATCGTGTCGTCTAACCACATGTACATGAATGCTATTGAAGAAAACATTTACAATGCTACTTTGTTCCACCCCTTTCGGGAACGAGTCAAGAAAAATGACTGCAGAAATTTAACCACGGAATTCAGACCCTTCAATGAGACATCCTTTGTTACTAAATGTGTTGTTTCATGACAATGGGTATGCATTTCACTAATTCAGCCAGTTCGTAGACGGGGTCGAAGGATAAGTTACGTGAGAACATCTGAAGCGGCACATCAGCGAAAAAAAAACAAATAACAAAAAAGAATCTACGTTCGGTGTTTACATTCGGGTAATAAAAATTCTTATAAAATTGGGTAAGCCCAATAAAATGACAAGGTGAAAAGTGTATTGGTTTTTGAGGGATGCACATTTACTTCCTTTAACATTTGACTGTGGTAGCTAATCTGCAAGTGGTCCAGGCCGGAAACTTTTTGATACCCCTGTGTAGCAGTAATTGCTTACTTTCTGCGTTTGATATGATCGAATCGGTTCGGATAGCGGCAAAAAAAGTTATTAGAGCTGCCTCTGGTATGATCGAGGGAAGATTTGTCCAGTAGGATGAATTTCCGTGAGATCTATGTAGCACGCCAAGGCCCTTGTATGTGTGTCAGATTTAGGTCAACATTCGAAGATCAGGGGCTCTTACGACATGTCAGTTGGAATCAGATTGGTCAGACATATAACGTATCTTAAACTCAAACGTTACACGAGCACTGTCATCTACTGAATTCCAAGGAACGACAAGAAGACCGTCTACGCCATGGTCAGAATTCATCATGAACTCCTTTAATTAAGGAAACAATGCTCACCTTTCCTCAGCGGGCAGAGTCCGCGAGACAACCCTGGCGCACAAGAGAGTCAGACGTCGCTGGCGAAGCTTGGCCTATCCGTGGAAGTGCAGGAGTGCTGGTCTTAGTGCCCTCTTTGCGAGACGTCGACACGAGGACGCAAAACTCGTCCTACGGGCGCGGGTTTTCCGCGAGGGATCGGAGAAGGATTCGCCAAGGCGGGAAAGAGCACTTTGTTGGGCTTAGGGATAAGTCACCGATTTATTCTAGGCTCACATGTCAAGTAGCGTTGACGTCGGGTTTATTTCCCCACCTCACGCTTCCAAGACCGCTCTGCAGCGCATTCAAACCTGTTTCCTTGTCTTGTTTTATCTCATCCTTTCAAACAAAATTGCATCTATTCGAGCAAAAACACGCCCATGTAGACCTTGCGTTGCTCACAACTACATCAGTGTTAATCAATAGATCATTTAACGTAACAAGAACCAAATCGCATTCGTTCCTCTACCGTCTCACACGTCTAACAATCTCTATTCTTTCATCCCAAGCATTCTAATTTAGTTCACATCTCGTCTAATCGTTGGCACCGAAGTTTAACAATCGTATTAGAGATACTATTTATTTCAGACTGGATGACCGAAGAGGTATCGCTAGAACGCGTGGACTTGATCGCGTCTATTTCCTCACAAGTTGCCGACGGCATTGGGCCGCTGTCCTCCGATTTGATCGAGAAGAAGACCAAAAATCAGACGAAGGATCAGCGCAAAGGAAAATCGAAGTGCTTACCCTCAACCTTCCTGGACTAAAGGTCCAAGCGGAATCGCTGGCAAAGTGGATCCAAGATGTAGAGGAAATCTACGCAACGCCTACGTAGGAGACCCGCAGGGAACGCACGGAGGGCTTGAAAAAGAGTCTAAAGAGGATACTGACCACTGTTGTGGCTGCAGACACGGACTCTAGTATTTTTCATCTAGCAGACGCTCATGAAAAAGTGGAATCAGTCATCTATGAGAGTGATGACTTTGGAAAAGCAGTAGCCGAGCACCTTAAAAAGTCAGCCGCTGAATCAAGCGAAGCAAAGAAGGAACCAAGGATTGAATATTTATTTACTTAGTTATGTGCACGTACGCGCGCTATACATTCATGGATCACAAGTACAAAAAGGTGGTAAAGGAGCTGTTCAGGTCTTGCAAGTAAATCAAAAACTAATTCAAGATGGGTCCCTGGTGTGGTAGATGTGAATGGTAGTTTTTCTCTGAAGTAAACTTCTACCTCGCAGAATCAGTGAGACATCAGCACAATCCGCCCAGAACTGCTCCCACGAACAGAGCGGATAAAGAGAGCACATCTTTTTCGTAATAGTATTGCTCAAGTGGAACAAAAATCGTAGGTTCCATCTCTGTCGGTTCCTTGCAGTATCAGTTTCCTATTCCTACTCGTCTCAAGACTTGCCAGCAGATAGTAAAAATTAAATCTATGAAAATTGCAGAGAAAAAGAAAACCAGAAAGGCTAAGACGGGAACCAGCGTATTAGTTTCAAGAGATCATGAACTGGAGAGCGCCTCGTATTCATAAAATGCTGGCAGAAGAAAAACGGCAATCTGGTACTAATGTAAATGGTGGATAGTTGTGGACGTGTGGACAATATTTCGGCTCTGAGGTTGGCTGCAGAATGACGTTATCACAGGCGAAGGGCTCAAAAAAGATTCAAACAGAGGGAGGCAGAAAGAGGCACAACATCATCATGTTAAGAGCACTTAGTTATTAGTTTTCTTCAATTTTGCCTTCAATATCAAAAAGTTCAGGAAGAAGACAGGTAGCTTATTGGGGAGCATTTTAACATGCCAGAAAAAAGAGAAATCTTGATGTGAACCATCATAGTGCCTGAACCTAAGTGGTGTAAGACTGAAACATGCTCTACGTTCATGTACGGGACGAAAGTTCCAATATTTCGATGCTCTCAAACATACCTCTCCTCGTGAAGTCTTAAATCCCCTTGAAACATCAGCAAAAATTCTTCTATAGAAAAGAGTCCTAAGACCTAATTTCTGAAGTCTGGTCTTATAATCAGGCATGGCTTTGGGATTATTCGGATTAGGGAATGCGCGGTAGTAAAGCAATCTTTTAAAGGTTTTTTGTGCTATTACAATGCACTCAACACGTTTTTTATGGTGGGGATTCCAAATTTGGCTGCAATATTCGAGGTGTGGTAAAACATATGTTTTGTAAAGTCTCAGAAGAATAGCAGTGTCTGAAGAATGATTGTTCATGAAGATTGCATATAATGCTCGTGTTGCCTTAGTAATTACTTGTTCAATGTGAGAGTAGAATTTGAAGCTGCTGTCAGCAATAACGCCAAGGTCTTTGATGGAATACTTCGACTCCAATTTAAACGTTTCGTTCATTATTGCGTTAGTGCGTTGTTTTCTAAATGAGGTGGCACAACTCTTGGAATAGTTCAGCTTAATGTGCCACTTATCAGCCCATGTGGTCATAAAAGAAATGGAACTATTCATTAGCTCTTCCATTTCGTCTTTATCGAAAGGATGGTATGTTATATAAATCTTGCTATCATCGGCGTAAGCAGCGACCTTAATGCGTTGGTTTGTTATAAGGAGATCAGGTAAGTCAAGAGTATAAATCACAAATAGCGATGGGACGCTACCTTGAGGCACACCAGATTCACAAGGTCTACTAGAAGTGACTCCACCTTTGAAACGAACCGAGAAGTTTCGATTCTGAAGGTAGCACTCAAATCATTGTAAATAGTTGCCCCTAATACCTATGCTTTCTAGTTTAGAAATTAGACTGTGGTGATCAACGGAGTCAAAAGCCTCGCTCAAATCGAAATGAATGACATCTACCAATTTACCACTAGACATAGCCTTTATCCAGTCGAAATGGCAGTGAAGAAGGTGTGTTGTGGTAGACCGGGCTGGAACGAATCCATGCTGTTGATCAGGGACAAACATAGATCTGGTCACCCAATCCACGAGCTTTCCGGCTATGATTTTTTTCAAGCACTTTGCAAGGAATTGTGTAGGAAAAGCGAAAAGGTCGAATGAATGCCGACGCGGTCCCACCGTAACCTCGAGCCCTTATTCGCCGATCCTCCACAGCCACGCCCACGCATAATATAAAGGAAGGAGTTTGCTCTGCGCGAGAGAGCGCGCCCGCCCCACGATACCTCACCTCATTTTTTTGCCTCCTCTGTTTTTCTCCCGTTTCCATATTAGTTTTGTGAGGGGGCAGAAGGAGATCCAGAATTGCTCCTTCTGTCCCCTGTGTTATTCTTTTTCTATGGTTAATCGCTATACATTTGTGTCCTACGTATACACTCTCATTTACCTCCATGTAATCAGAAATGCATACTCCCTCATTCAATCTCATCCACCATAGTACCTTCCATTATTATCTTTTTATGTCCATGAATCCGTTGAGGTGGAAGGGGCCTCCCTTCCACCTCAAGAGGCCGTTGTATTGGCCCTCACTTTTGGAACTTTCTTCTGAATTTTGCTATGCTTCCAAATAAAGGGAAATAAATCTTCCATGTGAAGTCGGAACTATTCAGTCATCGGGAACGTTTTTTCCATCCTGGTAGGAATTGCTGGGAGTAGGATGGGAGAACTATTTCATCAACTCAAACCACCGCTACACCAAGAACCGCTAATATGTTGGCCTCCTGGAAACTTTGATCCTTTATAAATACACCAGGGACCAAACATATTACAGTTGGAAGAATGCTTATAGGACGGAAGTTGGAGGTTCGAGGCAGAGGGTATGTTGGGTACTGGGATCACAATGGCGGATTTCCAAAGTGAAGCCACTTCACCAATTTTATAAGAGAAATGCTGAACATGTGGGTAAGTGGGCGTGCGAGTTCGGACGCAAACATTTCGAAAAAGATAGAAGGTATGCCATGAGATGTTGCAGATAGAGTTCCTTTGACAGATTTTAGGTATTTCAACACATCACATTGATGCATGGCAGAGAACAATTCTGTGTAACGAGTTTGGGGATCAGCGGGCATATTTGTGAGGGATCACTGAAGACGCTGGCAAAGTAGTCAGAAAGGACGGTTGCTTTAGTTAGCGAAGTATGAAGTGCTTTACCCGAGCTATCAAAAAGAGTGCCTGTGTAGTGTTTAGTTTGCAACCGTTGTTTCAAATAGCTTAACAGATTACAGCGCTACTTTGACTTTGATGTTCTATCAGCGCGTCTCGTTTCTTTTGTTTGAGATACCGTTTTAATTGGCACGTTAGGCTTTTTGAGATAGATTTGTAGTTTTTGGAATGTAATGGATCATTGGTAGCGTAAAACCGCCTGTTTTTGTGATGGGAAAGATTTCTAGTGTGAGTGGGGTATTTCTCCAACCAGGACTTTTTAGATGTAATATGTACAAATTGTTCAATGAGCCTGTGCAGCACACTTAGGGAACGGCTGTAGACATCATCAATATAAGAATACCCGTTGAACATTTCAAGCCAGTCAATAGACAGTAGCTCTCTTTTAATAGAACCAGCGTCAGCATTGCGATAGTCTCTCCAAGTGATGTTGTGCTGTTGTGCTGTACAGTCCACAGTGGTAGTGTACTCGAGAATGAAACAATCAGGTGATCGGAGGTCCCAAACGGGAAAGAATAGTAACTTTTGAGATAGGCTCCGCATTGGACAGGATAATATCCGGACTGATGTGCCTCGAGTAGGTACCGTGACTATTCGCGTGAGGGAAAGTTCTCGGAAAAGTGAAACGAAATGGGAGGAGGGTGAAGAAAACGCAAACATATTGTCCCAATCAACAACGCTGAGGTTGAAATCACCTAAGATTGTAAGTTTTCCAGGTGAAGCAGCAATGTCAGATATGATAGATATGATAGGAGCATCAAAAGGTTTCATTCTGAAGTGAAACTTGATTAGGCGGTCGGTAGACAAGAACAAATCTGAGGGTACATGGTGAATTAAGGAAAATATCGAAAACCAGAACATCTGGGAAAATGTCTGTGCCTATGTAGATATCAAAAGGGACAATCTGAACGGATGAGGGCACAGACGCCACTTCCTCTTCTACCAAGGTGGCCTTTTCAAAGAAGTGTATAGGGAAGGTCTCCAGTGATTTTTTCATCAGAAATTGCGGAATTGAGTCGGGTATCAGATGCAAAAATCAGGTCTGGTTTGCTGAAATTAACTCGAGAAAACTCAACTAATTTGTTCAACAAACTTCTAGCATTAAGCAAGCACAATGGATCAGTTTTTT
The DNA here is from genome assembly GCA_037903475.1 of Ancylostoma caninum. Taxonomy (NCBI): domain Eukaryota; kingdom Metazoa; phylum Nematoda; class Chromadorea; order Rhabditida; family Ancylostomatidae; genus Ancylostoma; species Ancylostoma caninum. The sequence continues at coordinate 140,866 of JBAJFG010000528.1, read as the reverse complement.
TTCGCAGTGACTCATTACCTTCAGGAATATCAGACTTTCACAGTGTTATCTCTATAAACGACGTGTACTTTGTTGCCATTGAATTATTTGTTATTCATTTCACGAGCTTTCTGACGTAACGCTCTGCCGTTTTCACGCTCAGCGCGTGTCATTGACCTGCGAATGTAAATTTGGCTACAGTCTGGAAGTCCCTGCAGTAAACGTGCTTTTCTGAGTGGTTCCAAGTAGTAGCGCTCTGAAGAAAAGACACATTTGATAAGGCGAGGCCTGTTACTGTTAAAACTCCCCAACCTGGATATCTCGACAGAACGTGTTCCAATGTCGAGTTTATTAAGATGACTTTAAGATGACACAGCATTTTCAGTGTGTGCCTGACGCTGCGATGCTACTGCATTTTCAGCTTCAGGCACACCTGAAATAACGCCCACGCTTCTCATTCTCAACTATCACTTTGGGATCAGACTTAAAGGTGTTCCACAGTTGGTTCAAAAACAGAAGTGCTTTGGGAGCCTTCTCCCTCAGTATTGATTGCTGTTGGAAAAGAAGAAACCTACCTTTAGGTACAGCTTCTGAATCAGACTCATTTGGCGATAGATTATGTTCCTCAATCCTCTTTATTGGGGAGGATTGCAGCAATAGCTTTGTTTCGTTTTCTTGGGTTGCGAGAGACGTCGACTGACAAGCATTATGAGAGCACAGAAATACAACCACTCGGTGTGCACGCAGAGAATGAAGATGTCCCTTTCGTAGAGGCGGGTGCCTTGTCCGCCCCCGCTTCCACCCAGTTCTCAAGTCTTTTTACCTCGCCTCAGTACCCGAACGGTCAAGGGTTCCAAACCTATCGCGGAACTTCCGCATGCACAAGGAGGAACAGCTTTTCAGCCAGAACAGTTCTACGGATTTCCGGCGATCAGAGGAGCCAGCAAAGCAGGGAGTCGCCAGCCGCGCATGCTATAACTGTGGTCAAACAGGTCACATCGCTGTGCTTCATGCGGGTTCGCAAAAAAAAAACAACAAAATCCACTGCCGGTGAGATTGTTCAGAATAGTAGTTTCCGGTTGTCTTTAGAGCCTCAGAATTTAGTCCATGAGTGGGTGACAGTCGGTTTCAAGGTAAATATTGTAGCAAGCCTCCACAACAGCCCACTGTTCACGAAATCGAACTGCGCTCGCTCATCATAAATTCGTCGATGACACTATCGAAACAACAGCCCACTGTCCACGAAATCGAACTGCGCTCGCTCATCATAAATTCGTCGATGACACTATCGAAAAGCTGCTCGCAAAACAGGCGGTGGCAGAAAGCCCCACCACGCCACTCGTGGTATCGCAGTTATCGGTCACTCAAGGTAAAAAAAAACTAAGACTGATTTTGGATTTACCATGGTTCAACCAGTTCGTGGTAAAAGAGACTGTGAAATTTGAGGACATGTCCAAGGCTTGGGACATGTTGAGGGGTTCCCGCTGCATATGTACTTTCGAACTGTAATCGGAATACCACCATGTATCCACACACCCTGATTACAGAAAAATCGCAGGAGAGGCGCAGCGCTACATAAGAGCGCTAAACGCAAAGTGTGCAAAAGAATCAACCCCGCTGGACTGGCACTTCAATTTAGACGAGGATGAAAATTTTATGTTGAGGTGGAATACTGGCAGGAGAGATTGAATGGTGAGTTTTCGAAGAGAATGGGACCCCAAATTCGACGTTCCTGTTGCTGACGAATGCATCTTCTCCGTAGTTAAGTGAGGTGCTTTACGGAAGAGACGAAAAGGGAGCAATTTTCGCCAACATTTCCCTAGAACACAGGTACAATTCGAGTACATACCTGGAACTCCTAGCTGTTGAGTTTGCCGTGAACACGTGGCAAAAAATTCATACTGAACAAAGGAAGCAGCGAGCCCGCCCTCCACAACAGGATCCTAGAGGTTATTAAGCGAAGGAATATAGAACTGGTTATTAAATGGATTTCTCGTAAGGAAAATTGGGAGGCAGAGATAGCGAGTAGAACCCTGGGTTTTGACGACGGAGCTATTCTAACCAACATAGTATAGTAATACTTTTTACAGATTAGGTGGGGCACGGCCCAAGTAGATATGTTAATGTCGGAAGAAAACGCCAGAACCCGTTGGTTCGTAGAACGCTAGGGCCCCCTCGCATGGGCGGATCGGGGTTGACTCCTTGAGTTCGTAGAGCAGGCACATATGGAGCGCCGGCATCGTTTGGCTCGTATCCCCTCCCGCTTTAATTCACGCCGCAGGGCACATGCTGAAAATAAGAAAAGGAAGGGTATCCTTGCCATGTCCTAGGAGCCTTCTCAACCTCTGTCCGGCTTTAGAATCGGAAACAGGGTCAAGCGTGATGATGGTAAAAAGTTGATCCCCATACGACCCCCCCCCTTGGAGCCACCAAAAATACGACCCCCCCCCCCTTTGCACACAAATTTCCTTCTATGCTTGCAGAATTTAGATGTTTAGATATCCCATTTCAGGTGTTCGTACTGCGAGAGGTGTGATGAAGTCAGAGCATAGAAAGGAGAGTGGTGGAGCCAGAGCATAGGAAGGAGAAAGAGGCTCTTTTGTATCTAACTAGCTGTTTGGAAGTTTTTTGGAAAACGTTGAAATGTGCGCGGTGGACAAAAAACGCGCATTAACTATGCAATGTTGCTTACGTAACTAATGAGGCTCGAACACATCAAGAAAAAACATCTATATACATCATCTACATGGTGAAGGGTTCGATCCCTACCGAGGCTAAAATTTTTGCTGAGGGTTGCGCTTAGGAGGGGAATAGAGCGAAGACGGCGTTTTATTCCCCACAGAAACCAAAGTTTTCTCTTCACCATCTATACCCGCAGCAGCATTCCTTTCTCAATTCTCATCTCGTCCGTTTTTATTTGCTTTCCTAGACTTTTCCGAGTTAGAACGGCGAGCCATCGAAATGGGTGTCCAGGTGGAAGAAGCGCTAGAAAACTTGCTGACCACATCGAGATCTCCAAACACAATGAAGGCATACGACCGATCCTCAAGGATTGGCAGCGCTCCCTTCGCTCCTGCAATACAGACCAAGAGCTGGATAGCGCAGCCATATTCCTGGCTCATAAAGTGCTACAGTCTCACCCAGATTACTGGCGACATTAGTTGCGGCACGCATTAGGTTACAGTAGACCAGGTAGAACGCCGCAAGAGATTCATCAGTGGACCATTTTGGACGAGTTAGTTCGAAGTGAAAGGAGAACGAAAGCGGGCAAAGAACAAAACTTCGTCGCAATGGAAGAATGGTTGCAGCTGCTTCAAGTGACCCCGACGATTAACTGGCCCCTAGAGAGAATCGACAGAGCGCATTTGCACATAACCTCTCTCTTCTGTGGCCTCTTGCGAATATCGGAGGCAATACATGACAACGGACGATATTAGTGAAGAAGAAGAAACGTGGAAAATATACATAAAGGCTGGTGGAGTCACAAAATGAAACAACCATTATGCTCTTTCACACCTTGAAAAACAACTTCTATTCTTCAGCAATCCAAAACCGATCAATACGGCACGGGAGCAACGATTTTCCTAGCAAAAGAACCTTAATTCGACGAGATACTTCGCCGCCGGATCAACACTTTTCCAACCGGTCAGTTGCTGTATAACGCCAACGGGACCTGCCACGAAAATAAGAAGGCTGTGGGAAAAGGCTGGGATCAGAAGGTTATCACCCCATGCCTTCAGGAGAGGAGGCACCACACGAGCCTTAGAAGAAGGCGTGCCCATGGAAATAGTACAAAAAAAGGGCGATGGGCAAGCTCCCGGTCTATGAGCCCTCACGTTGCGCACTACCACACAATATGGCCCAGCAGATCTCATCGTCGGAGAGTGCCTACATTCTCCACACGCATACTGTCCTCTACTCTGTCTGCACCTCTTACTCTTCTTTACGCGTAAATATGCTATAATCACTTTTAATTCAGTCAGACTTCATATCAATTTGCAAATTTTGCATTCTTTCACAGTGACTAATCAGTGATAGTGTCAAGGATATTTGTGTTCAACTTTCCGTACATTACCTTGATACAAACTTGCTCAAATTTGTTTTGTTCAATGTTGCAGTTACAGGTCCCATATTCTCTCCTCATCAAACTATCCTATTCGCAGTTTGAAGCTAGTGAAATTCAAGGTTTTCCGTTGTACGTCATTCTCGTATTGTTTATGTTATCATTTCGTTCGTTCATTGTTCGTTCTTGTTGGTCAACGCTACTATGCCGATAAAGCCCTACACCACAATAATTTCCCGTCCAACAGTGGAGATGAGTTGAGAAAGGGGCGTTCATGACGACACGCACTGTAACACCGTGCGGGGAGACATAAACAGGTGATTTTCATGCACGTTTCAGACGGAGAGTTGGAAAGTGCATCTTTTGAAATCAACTTTCGAAACATCGTTTGTTTGGTAATGAAATCAAAAATGATGGAAATACAAAGCAGGAGGTGTGTTGAGCCTCTGCGGTCTGTTCACGGTTGGTATGTGGTCGGCTCGAAGGAAAAATCGCTCGCTCAAATGTATGTGTTTGGAACTTTGCTTAATTTTGAGGTTTTGAATAACCTAGAACTCGCACCCAGAAGTAAAGTAGCCCGGAATAAACGAGAAATTGAGTGGTCTGCCAGTGACAACAGTCAGATTCTCACTACAGCCACGACTTTGGTTAACCAGATATTGCTCGCGGTCAGCCTACCTTGGAGATGTCGCAGCGTTCTGGTGACACCAAGAATGCCCACCATGCCCCAGCACAGGTCTTCCCAAGGGCACGCTGGGCTTCGTAAAAGGGGCGAAAAGCAAAGGGGGCTTCGTACTGGCGTCCGGGGCAAATCCCCGAAAAAATTATGGTTTTGTTACCTCTAACGAAGGTATTACGCTCATTAGGCGAGATAGGGGTGTTAAATAAGTCTAGTGGCCGATTCACTGAGTGCATAGAGGATACTCTTACTTTGAACGGCGCAGTAGGTGCAACTGAGGTCGAAAAATGGCTTGCATGGAGGCTTGACCGGTTAGGCAATTGTCCAGTCTAAATATTCCGATTGCAGCACATATTCTATGGAAACTGTAGGATTCTAAGGATTTCTGAACAGTCCAGACGTAACAAATGACTTGCTATCTTCACTGACATAAGGGCCCGTAATAAACCCTTCTCAGCCGAGATTCACTGAAGAAATGTTCAGCCTGACGCCTTTCTCAGAGGATCGGTCTCGGACGATATCCAGAGGTTCGACTGATCGCACAGCCCGCCAAAAACGATCGTTCTTTGGCCTGTTTTCTTTCTTATTTTGTATTTTTTGAGTTTGTTTTGGTGTGATTTCGAATATATGTCGTGATGGTTGTTTTCACCGCTTCATGTTAGCCTTTCTACATGCTGAGAAAAGCGTGTTCTTTGATAGATTTCAATACCGACAACGTTCACATAATGACAGTCATCTAGCACCCCCAGGTATTGCGCAGTGACAGCGTCGTCGACAGCGGCGAAGTGCCACCAGGGTTCCAATCCTCTCATCGGCGGTATTCTTGCAGACTGTCCGAAGAGGATTTCATTCACCTCACTAAATTAATGTAATATTCAAGAAAATGGATATTATTCGACCTTCACGGGAAAAATTTTTGTGACTCCTTGCGGCTGCTGCAGCGTGGTATAGCGGCGAGCTGTCTGCCTATGAGGAGGTTGGCCAAGGGTTCGGTTCCTCTCCAAGCCAGAATCTTTGCAAAAAAATTGTATTGGGATCTACTTTTTTATCGTCACCAAGCTTGACCCTGTTATCAAATCATGTACATAACCAATATAGAATCAAAACTTTAAGACACCCGCTCTTGCCACCTGCTTTTCTCACTAATATAGTCTATTGAATGGCTAGTAAATGGAATTTGAAGAATGATTGAAGCTAATAACAACGGATTGACAGTTTTTAGATGACGTCCATTTTTACGCGACTGAGAAATCGCAGAACTGAAAATATTTGTTATCGAAGGATTCATCCGACATGTTTTCCAGACGAACGATGAGATATTTTAGTCGAATGGCGATATCGAAGGAGAACCAGGTACACAAGATGTATTGATGTTTTCTGGCAATCATACAACAAAGTTTTCGCTTCTTCAGGTGTTGACCACGCTAAGATATTTGGCTACTAATAGCCACTAAACCGTGGTAGCTGACGTTTTTGGAGTCAGCCAAAAAGCTGTCAGCGATGTGATCACCCAAGTGATCAATGCTTTGACCCACCCTGCCATTGAAGAGCGATTCCTCCGCTTTTGAGTTGACGATGAGGAGTGCCGCTACCGGCAATCTCGTGAATTTGCGTGAAGATCGGAAATTACAAGTGAGTGATTGAAAAAAAAAACTTTCCAAGCGGAACAAAAAATCTCCGAATATTTGAGACATGGTCGGTTGCGTAAACGTGTGCCTCCTTCGCATCCAACGACCCATCTGGCACGAAAATCATTATTTTTGCGCAGCCTACTGTGCAGTCAAAATGGTGGCTGGCCTAGATGCGCGGGTCCGCTTTACGTACATAAACTGCGGCTTGGCCGGCAGGTACCATGACTCGTTCGTATGGCGCAACTCCAATACTTGCCAGACTTTCGATGAGGGGAGGGCTCGACCTGGCTACCGGTTGCTAGGTAACGCCGGCTTCGCCAATTCCAACAGCATGATGACACCGTACAGGCGAAGTGTAGCGTGCGGCGACCGAAGGAAAAGGAACTATAACAAGGACCACTCAAAGTGCCGAAGTATAGTTGAGCAAGCATTTGCTTCGCTCAAACGTAATTTTTGAGTATTATATAATATCACCAGAATCGAGCCGCCAAATGTACAGAAGTTGATTAAGGCATGTGTTCTTTTGTATAGCATTGGGATTTCTCTGGGAACACATCGCGGGCAGTCCACTACCGGAGGGTACGAGGTGTGATGACTCACGCCCCTCCCCCCGACTAACAACAACGTTAGAGACTTCGTGACAGCCAATCTATAGTGTTTTCTGAATACTTTTCTGTTAATAATAGTTATCGGTGAACTAGAACACCACTTGATGAATAGTTAAGTAATTCCTCAGATAGTCTTAAATTTATTAGATCTACATAACAATCTAGATATCAAAACACATCCTCCTACATATGTCAGTGAACCCAAAGAGAGAAATCCAAAATTACAACACTGACACTTTTAAAAACCTATCAAATCTAAATAATAGAGAAGAGCTTCACCACACCCTGCGACTGGTCTTATGGACTCATTTGTTCCTCTGTATTGTTTTTTCCAACGCTATCACCACAAGATCATACAGTTACTATGTTAACGTACTGTTGTAGTGTGTGGAGTTGTCAAGGTTAACAGTGCTGAGGTGCATAATAGATCAGTGTTCGTATTGTACTTAGGTCTGGCAGAATGCAGACTTGCTAGGAAAAAATAAACATCCAATACAATGAATTTTTGGGTCACTGCTCCTCTTGTCACTCTGATTCGAAAAGACAAAACTCAGCAATAAAAAATGTGATAGTCATCATCACTAGAAATACCTAAATACCTATAATCTCTAATAACAATTAAATACTGATTGAACATTGAATACAACACTATGCGCGAATCCGAAAAAAACACAAGAAAGCAACTTCTCTAAACAATGCAGGGAATGAATACTTGCTTGTACATCTTACCTTTAATATGTCGATATGGACCCAGCAGACTCCTCTATGTTGTGATCTCCCAAATAAGCAGGCGCTTTGTTTCCAGCGCCGTGATCTTCCTGACTTCGGCTGAGGGGTTTGGTGAACTCTTGCTTAGCATGATGATAAATGAGCACATTTCTATCATTGTATGATGTGGTGTATCAAAAAACTGTCGCTGTTCCTAAATAATAACTGACCGATTACACCAGTTTAAATACATGTCTGTAACAGTTGTTATTTCTTGACACAAGAGGTATTATTCCGTAAAGGCAGAACTAACGCTGAAAAAGGTTCCCTTGCATTTGTGCTTATTTTAAAGCTGCCATCAATTGGAATGTAATTGCAAAAGGAATCACTCCGAATTGTGCAGTTACTCGAGTAATAAAACTCGTATGCATGTACAAATGCGCCCATCATGCTCAATATTGCCCCATTCTCTCTGATCGTGTGCGGCTGTGTTTCTCAGCTTATACAGGATCAATCAATATTTTCTTATAGCGGTGATTCTACCCACACCTCGGTGGCCGCACCCATCTCAGGCGATAAATCTCGTTCACATGGGGATTTATTGGCAATATACAACATAGTGTTTTCCGCAAACCTTGTCTTTTTGGATGATTTTTTCTCTACTAGGGGCACAAGAGTAGCTTCCAGAGTAGAATTTTATGAAAAAATGAACGGCGTTTTTTTATATCGTGAGTGCTGTGCTTAAGTAAATCCATTCCGGTCACGCGCATATTGCGACGCCTTTTCAGAGATCGAAGAGGCACATATTGGGAGTTGTCCAAAGATCCCTTCAGTAAAATTAATTCCCCCACTATAAAGACTTAACCAACTTTCAGAAGCATTGAAGTTATGTGATCGAGGACGAAGAGTAGAACGAAAATTAGACAAAAAACTTTTTTTCACACTTAATGATTAGATAATAACAAACCCTTCTTCCGATATTGCTTTCGCCTTCTCTGAATGACTCCAATGCAGGCGTCCTATCGTAAAATCTCCATATAGTAACTTCTTCTGACAGATCATCGAACGGATAGTTATGAGCGTATTCAAAAGATCGTTCTTAATAGAACGATCTGCGCCCGCCTCTTTTGAGCGATAGCTAAATGGCTTCAATTAGCTCGAAACCATACGGCAAATTTGAATGTTGTACCTTTTCTCCCTGGAGAAAGCCTTCCCTGACGCCATTCCTTGGTAACAGCTTTTCTTCTCATGTAATCCCAGTGATTTCGAAATTTTTTCTCATTAGCATCGTAACCATTGGATCCTTTCAACTCAGCTACAAGGTTCTTAAATGCAACAGATCTGCGTGAATTTGCAGCCGCAGTTCTGCTGTTGGTATCAAACAACATAATGTCCGCATTCTTTAGAAAATATTCTATTATGTGTTTTGATAATGCTTCCGGTATTCTATTGACTCCGTTTCCGTCTGAAGGGTTTCCTTTTGGCGATGTTTGCTCCAATCTATAAATTTATCTTACCGTTTGTGCCCCTTGGTTGCTGTGTCACGCGATTGCGACTATGCCAATGCTTTTTACACGAAATTTAAAAATGTTCATAACAAAAATTCTTTAACTGTAAAAAATTCAAAAAAAAAAGAAAAAAAAAAGAATTTATTAATCAACAAAGCTAATGTTGATGTAGAATAACACCATTTATCAAAACGATTAATTTATTAATTAATTTTACGCAAACAATTATCTAGTCATACAGTGTTTAACAATTAGTAATAAGCGAAGCACGCAAAAAGTAAAAAATACAAAAGCACGAGAACCGCGTCCTGTGCAAGTACAACAGTACAAATGCAAGTACAAGTGTGCAGTACAAAGAACTGCATCGTTACAACATAGTAAACTGCTTTTCAAACGTAATTTTGACCTCAATTTCACAACATTCAACGATAAAGCTAATTGAAGAACCAACAGCCAAATCTCTTACCTTTCTATGCAGCTCCAACAACGAATTACTTATGCTGGAACGCCCGTATTCAATTGAGAACGTTATCGTATACTACTCAGCACAACCGTGTAGATAATAGATAGATAATCCAAAAAAGGCGACATTGCGTAGCTGTGAGCATGGAACGATAACAGCTTCGAAGCATACATTCAGAATGGAACGCATGCATTGGCGGGTGATGGTTAAGCTAGATTTAACACAACTGGAATACGGCAGGTAGTAACCTGAATGTATTACAAACCTCAAATCGCATGAACTACTACCGTACTACCGCATTGTGAAGGCGCACGGGGTGGGACCAGCGCGCGCGCGACGTAGTCCCCACTTTGGCCATTTCTGCATCTACTCCATACCAGAAATTGATCTAAATGGAAACTTTTCTTCAAATTCACTTCTTCTGCAGAAAGAACTACGACCACTAGTCGAATTGGAAGGAATAACGACAAAATGTGCTCTCTTTCTGACTGCACGCCAATTCCTTTCCCAGTATTATTTTCATTATTATTTAGTATTTATTTATTATTCCAATACTCCATGTTCTTTGGTTTCTGAACGTGGGCATGTTGCAAATATTCTCCCTGATATGCTTTTGCTTCTGCGAGGTTTTTGGTGGATTTTATTGTCGGCCTCATGTTTCGACTAACACGTCTTTTCCCTTTTCAGAGCTTTGAAAAAGGAGTTTTAGTCAAAATGTTTTGGTCTAGACGTTAAACTAGAGCTTCTATTTTGATTAGGCCCAACAGTGTTTCAGAATACAACGCGTTAGAGAATATTCCCTTGAAATTTGCCGAGTGACGATGCCCATTGACTTCAAACAGATCAAAGAAGTAGAAAAAAAATTGAGAGAAACTCACGCAGTTTTTGGAGAACACCTCAGAGCATCGGCAAATATAGGTGGGAAAAGCGAGTCCATCGAGTTCCACTCAACTTTCTGATTCTCAACAGAACCTTTTGGAATTGAACAAAAAGGATGATAACTTTAAATCTTGAAGTACAACATCACTGTTATCAAAACAAGTATCTGTTTACCATGTCACGAAGTTCCAAACTTATATACGTAATCCATGCAGAATACTCTAATCTAACTCTAATCGAGTCTAGCTCACTAAATCTCGATTCGTATGTGGAGCAAACAGTTGGTCTAGAAGCACAGGGATGCATTGCACCGCTCTTGCTACACGCGCTACGCAGCTATTCGTTAGCTTTCATGTTATTATTGAACTCATTTAACGCTAATTAGATCGGCCACCCCTTTACACTGACGGAGATTTCGTTCAACCACGAAATAAAGTCCAATTCTTCGCTTGCTGTGCATTTGGAAGTAAGTCAAACTTGATAGTCTGTGGAAAATCAGCGCACACTCATTCAGCGAGGAAAGTGATCGCACGCGTGTTGCGGTCGATATCAGAGCATGGTTTTCAGATCAACTGTTTTATGGGAACGATGCGGCCCTCATTCCAGCGAAAGGTATTCTGAAGGGTTCTCCTTCATGTGCAGTAATTACCAATAGTTACTGTTACGTCTGTAGAATATTCCATGTTATTCTGCACGTGTCAAGCCTCACTGTACCTTTACTCCACAGTTTTTTTGCGAAGTGCTTTTCGAAAGATTTATGAAGGTGGCCTGTCATCGGATCGGCTATTTTTTAGACTACACCTATTTCATTAGCGATCGCAGCGTTTTCGCGCGTCCGACGCGTGCAACCAAAGCGCCTTTTAACACCTTGGCGGTCGCATGGTTCCAAGCGGTTATAATCCGAATACTAATATTAAAATGAATAGTACCGGTGACTTGATTTGTTTTTTGAAGAATTGTTTCTGTTAAGTTCGCGAAAGATATTCTGAGTGTTATTAAGAAACATGCTGAGAGTGTATAGTGTGTTCATTCTAGGGTGGTGTGCGGGCGCACCGCCCGCCGTGACGCCGGCATCGTGCAGGCGGTCGATACTCGGCTGGTCGGCTACTGAAACGCCGCCAGCACGACGCCACGCCTCATGGCGTGAGATGCGCCCGCACGCAACCCCAGAATGAACTGTGCACTCCTTGCCGGACATATAGACGGATTGCGTGTGCGGTTCTTTAGCGTCCCGGCCGCAGAATCGCGGCGGAACCTACTTAGGTCATAGTGCGTTTTTGAAGTCAAGGAATCAGTGTATCTTTTCGACAAGGACTGTACGCGTTCCCATTCCTCCAGCTTAAAGAATAAAGGAGAGGAAAACCCATTATACTCGTTTCTGTGTAGAAAATGCGGCTTTTGCACAGGATGTTCTGATTCATTACATAAGAAATGTGCTTTGGTACCCTATCTTCAAAGGGACTGTACGCGTTCCTATTCCTCTAGCTTAACGTATATAGGAAAGGAAAACCCATTATACTCGTTTCTATGTAGAAAATGCGCCTTCTGCACAGGATGTTTTGATTCATCACATGAGTGCTTTTATATCCCGTATTCGAAAATCTGTCTTTTAAATTGTCCAGATACTCCGACTTGTACGTGGTTGCTAAGGCACCATTTGGAAGTAGTGTATCCATTTTGTGTAGGAACACTGCAAAATAAAAGGTAACAGTTAGTAGAAATGGCGCGGCTCATTTGGCGCGGTGGTCAATAGGTTAAGAGCGGTCTGGCAGGAACTCTGACACGAAAACGAGGTGGGACACTGCACCTCGTTCTTGAACCTGAGTTTTTAGCAGACTCTGAGTCTCGTCGACACGCTGAATCCATCGTATATATTATATATAAAATGTTACAACACAGTCTCTGGACCTGTTTTTTTTTTAAGGAAAGCACTCACGGAAATTCTTCCTTCTGATGGGAACAGCTTACTTGCCGGTCGCTGAACAGCCACAACAGTAGGTTGAACACAGTGAATTGCCGTCTAATTTACTGCCGTGGACATATCTGCTGACTTGGACAAAGAAGTCTCGTCGCGCCAGCTAAAACTATCGACCGGGTATGCGCGCGTGATCTAGCAGTGGAAGATGATGTGGTGTATGGAATGCGTATTATTTATCAGAATTTCGTGGCGGGACCTAGCAGCGGAACACTGGTTGCGCACATGGGAAATACCGCCATCATCTCCTGTGTTTTCCTCTTGTTTCACGCTACTTCTTCGATGCCGATGAGTTCCCCGTCCCTAAAACCTGATATTCCACGAAATCTTCAACACAGAAAATTCCATGAGTGCTACTTCTTTAACGTTCTTCGGGACGGGACCCGGAAGAGTTTGCCGAACCAAGCTGACGGGTAAAGCCGTTGATTTTACTGATCGGGCAAGTAAAAGCCTTAGCCAACGCTGCCGCCGTCGCGAGCAGCCAGCGCTCACGGACTGCTCCATGCACGTGGTCCACGAAATCTGCGCATTAAACCCACCCGAAAACAGGGTTTTCGTCACTTTTATGATCGTTGACGTGCATTTTCGGATTCAGTGAGGCGAAGAGACCTAGGATCTGTTGATATCTCCAACACGCGAAACGAAGTGGGACACTCTTTAAGAAAGTTATTTGTTGACTAGATTACGAAGACGTACTCGTGTTACACTGCAGCCCCGCTCTTGTAGGGCAGTAGTAAGACCACAGCAAGGAGCAAAAATGAAGTGTCAAATTTGGCAAGTAAATTGCAGTGTGAGGCGAAATGATGCTGACAAGGCATGGTTCCCCTTTCCTGCTCTGACACCCCAGGAATTTTTGAGGTGATCACGAGGTTGGAGAGTTTTCACATTTTTGGCTGTAGGGGCGTCCTCATCGCATTGAAAATGGGCGCGCGGATTTCTTGTCGCCCGGGTACAAAATACCCCCTGTGCCCTTACTCGCCGTGCGCCACTGGGCGACGTCGCCAGGCGCCGCCGCGCAAAAAAGTAAGCATTGTCGCCGGATCCTTGACGTGGCGACGCCTCCGCGACTTCTCTAGCCAATGCTTAACAATGGACGACTTTCCCCGTTGGAAAAGTGTGGAAGCGCTGTTACTCAAGGTGATGTATGCGAATATCGGCTCCATTTAGCTAGGCTACGACTAATGATACTGCGACTTCCTTGCCATCTGCATTTTATCTCTTTTCCTCCACTATTCTCACCGTAACTTTCCAAACCCGATGCTATGGTACAAACGAGTACGATTTCCGAAATCAGGGCATGAAGTGACCCCACTGAGCTAAGTCGGATCGGAAAATTTTTAAGGGAACGACAGGTCATCTTTTATAATTATGATGCAAAATGAGACAACACACATGCAAAACAGATTGAGAGTGGAATGTTCTCTAAGCGTAACAGTAATTGACAAATAATCCATACGAAAAAAAAAGATCCTTCGAAATATTCGTCTTCCACTGGAATGAGGAAGGCGGAGTCTTCACAATTCCGCTAATCTCAGTCCGTGATCCCAGTACAATCCGCCGCCACACAATAGAAGGACGACAAGGCAAGCATGCTTTGTAAGTTGCGACATGCGGAGTGCCGCGCAGCTGTGGGCTATAGTGGCAAATATGGGTCTCGACGGTTAAAGTTTTCTGTGAACATGCTTTTCATGAGGACATCATGTGGCTGCCACATCCTTACTTTCTAGCATAACTTCATACTCGTTAGTTCATGTTCAAAAAAAAACGAATTCATTATGGAATTTAAAAGTTTCCCAGATCAGGCTATTGAAAACATCTGATGGTTAAGCTCTTGGCATCAGAATAAAATATTCAGCATTTAGACCACATATAGTCGGACAGCTTGGAGAACTGGCCTGCCGCTTTGGCTGAATTACGGCTGCAACGTGGTGTCGGTTGGCTGATCAAATGTTCAACATAATTTTTACGCCTTCCTCCGTGCATGAATTCTGATATGCGCATGGTGTTCCTTCCATCTTGGCGTTTCCTTCTATCATCCAAGAAAACCTCCTCTTAAACGCATCCTGCTGCATTCATTGGGTCAAAGCATCTAATCAGCCGGCGGCAACCGCAGCCGTAAATGCAAGCGAAGTCACAAACGCACTCTTCGTGCCACCCTAATACCCGCTTTTCCACACGTTTCAAAACGAGAAAATAAGCAAAATATTGTACTGTCCATAACCAGCAATAAATAACTGGAGTTCCATGCAAGGCCCTTCACTGTCAGCTGTTCACTTGCTAACCGGAACATTTGGTGAAGAAGAACAGAATTAGCCATGTGAGTGACCGTGGTGAAGATGGAGCATCCACATACAGGGAACTTCAAACGGACGTAGACAAGGGTCGAGACCGCAGCGCGGCTCTCTTGTGCAGGAACATGGGCGCTCAATATGCAGAGCGCCTGCGTTTCTGCGCAAGAGAGCAGCGCCGCGGGCCCCACTTTTGTCTGCGCCCGTTTGAAGTTTCCTATAAATCAGAGATCCAATCCCAACTATTGAAAGAAGAAAAAGAGTGTAATAATCAATCTTTGAGATAGCAAAGCTTAACAAAACATCTCAACGCGGTTTGCGAAGTGGATTCAAGACTTTAAAATAAACCTGGATTCCTCGCCATTTCGTCCTTGCAATAATCCTTTATGACTGTTGTAAATTGCTCATCTAGAATTAATTTCATCTTGAAATAAAAGAAGTGAAATAACAGTCAACGTCTGGAAATCAAACACCAAAGGGATTCAAAAGCTTTACAAGCCTCAAATCGATTCAGAATTAATTTGGAGTGCTTCGTTTCCCTTCCCACTGTCAGTGAACTGATATGCGATTCAGATAATCATGAGAGCTCTTATTCAAACACCTTCAGCAGATACGCATAGGTCATTTGACTGCTCATTTATGGACCGAAAACAGCATTGTCGACAAAGGAACTATAAATCCAAGTTTTTTTTAGATGAGTAGGTCCAGCAACTTGAATTAAACTCAGGAAACTTTGAAAATGGAACTGACAAAATTTAGAGCGACTAACAATGCTCAAACAATTATCAACTGCAGTTCACATCTCAACCAGATCACTTCCCCACTATTTCTCTAAAAGAGGTAGGACAAAAAAAATGTTTTAATGCCCTAGTTGCGTCCAAGAGTCCAGTTCAAGCTCGTATACCAGTGAACTTCACTCCGATAAATCCGTAGCGGAACGAAAATGAACTCAAGAAGCCAAAGAATGTTAAAATCAGGCCCAAATAATGGAAGAAAGGGATGATCTCAAAAGTAAGGTGGAACCAGGACATGTGAGCAGATATCCCAATATACACTAAAAGAAGACTAAAACAGAAGCCGCATTCTTTCGCTGACATTTAAAAGACATTGAACTTTCAACAAGTTCCATAACTAAGGATTTCTAGGAAAACGTTAAAAAGTAAACAGCAAGAGCTACCACATATTGTTGCCGAGATGGTGAATGCCTTCGTAAGAAGCGTTGAAACTCATGATGTTCTCTTCATTCGTCGGTGAATTCTCAGGCGTCTTTGCAGGCCTGTTAAATGTAGAGGATATGAAACAAAAGGAAATATGCAATTTCGTTAGATCAACACGCACGCGAGACATTCGCTGCTTGTGCGTTCGCAGTTGGTGGGCTCAACTGTTGGTCTACACCCAAACATGGATAATGATAATTCAGAGTTCTTCAATAACTAAAATTCTGTGCACCGCTGCAGATGCGCTGCACATATCGGTGTGCACATATCGGTGAGCGTCAGTGGCAGTGCGTTTTTCGCGGACGCTGAAAGCACGCGGCGCAGCCATGCCGCCACCGCTGGGATTGCCACCGTAATGACAAGTCAGTGTTCTCTTGATTGTTTTTCATCATACCTGATATTAACCATCAAGAAAGCTAACTAACCACCAAGGAGATCCCACAACTTATAGCCGTGACGAGGTTTCCAGCGCGAGCTGCGCCGTCGCGCCGCATGTCTCCTGAGGCCGCGACCGCCATTGACACTCACTGTACATTTAACCTATAAAAGTGAAAGAGGCTACCTGGAAGTAGCGACGGGATGAAAGGATGATCCAAAATCTATGAAATCCACAAACTCGACACCATCTTTTCGAAAACACAAGAAAATGAAAACACGAACGATTTTCAATCAAAGAACGATGACCAGTGGCACTGGTTCTGATGAAAGCTCAACGGTGATTCCACCCAAGTATCTGAACAAACAAGATTGAGGTAGAGAGTCACTTAAGGTAGTAGTGTTGACAAAAGAATGCGTCTAGGTCGGCAAAAAAATGGAGGTTGAAGGAAAAAAGAAGGGAAAAGAGAAAGAGAAAAGGAAGAGGAGAAGAAAAGGAAGAAGAAAAAGAAGACGAAGAAAAGAAGAAGGGAAAAAGAAGAACGACAGCAGGAACAAAGAAGAAGAGGGAGAAGAAGAAGAAAAAGAAAAAAAGAAAACAACAATAACAACGATAACAGCAACAACGACAACAACTATGAAAATAACAACAGTAACAAACTCGCTAACAACAACAAAATGCACATAAAATCTTCTTGAAACAAGAACAATAGAAACAACAGCAACAAAGCAACAACAAATATCATGTAAACCTCACATGAACAAAGAGAACAAAACAACAAATATAAAAAAACAAAAGAGAATGAAGTACAGATAACAAAAGCAACGGCCCACTTGCCGTTTGATTGTGCGTTCCAGTTCGAAAAGTGCGTGCAAAAATGCAGGAAATGTTCGCTTTTTTGAACATGCATTAATGTGGCAGCCTAGGTGACAGCAAGTGAACACGACAAGATATTGTGCAGAGGGAGAGGCTCCGTTGTCGGCAGGTCGACCATCCTACAAGACATTTCCGGCGTCGTACCCTACTGGGAACTTTTACAATGGCTACGATCAAGGAAAGGCCCACGCCACGCAACTTTTTGCCAGCATTTAATTTGGTTTTTTTAAACGTGTTTTCTGACCAATCTAACCTTTAGCAACACTTTCATGTAATACACTGTAAGTAGTGGAGTCTGTTAAAAAAGACCTTATTGTTTCCATAATTACCATAATATTTAATATTCCCGTCTCATTACGCGCCATGCTGGTAGCCTTTCGTTCAGGCGATCAGCCGAAGCGGTCAATGGTTGGCCGCTGGATCTCACAACAGGAAGGTTTCTAATACTGTTTTCTCTTATTTTTCTAGGTGCTCTCCAAAATGTTTTCATCATATGTGTTTGTTTCCATTGTTTATTGTGCTCTTGCTAATTTTCTCGTTTTTTCCTTTTGTGCATTCGAACGTGCTCTCTTAAAAGTGGTTTCATCTTGATCTCTGAGAGTGTATTAGTGCTGCCACACGCATCTAGCTTCTCTTCCCTGCCTCGGAGTGGGCCCAGTGTGAGTATCAGCAACAAGATAAGCTCAAAAACACTAAAACCAGTCTCAGAAAACAAACTGTTACATGAATAAAACACGAACAAACGAGCAAAACAAGAATAGCAAAATAATGAAATACAAGAACTGGTGATAAAGAAAGTCGTAATAACAACATTTAAAAAAAACGAAAAAAAGAACAAAGAGAGAGAATGTTAAAATTTGACCTGATGGGGAGTCAGATGGTCAAGGTCAACTATCGATCGACAAAGCTGACCGGAAAGCAACCTACAGGACAGCTGGTCAGAACGCTACCTGCAGGTCGCTCGATGAGGCACTGCGCGAATTACGAGTTTTATTTTAATAGATTGCACGGAAATTGAACCAAAATGTAGCCCAAACGTTAGCGGGAAGCAAGACCAATTTGAAAACAAGAAGAAGTCCTCAAACTAAATAGTTTATGGGAAAAACAGAAATAATGAGCTCTGTGATGGCAGTATGACCCCAACTGTCACTTCCTGTGAACACACATTCTTGGTTAGGTGAGACTTCCACTTCATTCAAGAGTCTCAGTAGTCCCAATACCACTTAAACTGTTGCAGATTGAGCCATCTCATGCGCATTTCATGCTGTCGAAGTTGACGTTAAGGTTCCTTTGCTATCTTCGTGGTAAATCGGCATGGGCGAATGTCGCAGTCTTTAGTTTGCAGTTGCAGTGGGGTTGGTTCCGATATTACGAGCGTGAAAATGTTTTGCATTTGCATGGATAGTCGCATATCACGCATGGTTGGCATGCAGAGTTGCCACCTTGTAGTCAGAGCTGCCGCCATGGTAGCAACATTGATGCCAACTTGCTGGGTGGAAATTCACCGTATTGGTAGGCGATGTTGTCTAATTGAGGAGTTAAGTCACTATAACACAGGTCATGTAATGCATTACATTTTGTTGGATCATGTCTTTTTTAATGCATTGTGAGAAAAATTATTTACGGTTTTTAAGTACATAATTAAGTGTTTCTTTACCCGATTTCCTTCCTTTTTACACGTGCATTTTCTTTTTGACTGTCTAGTTGATCTCACACCGCCTTCTCTACCGCCTATACACCCAGGAGGTCACAATAAAAGACACCACCCTTGACACTTCTCCGTACTCTTTTCTCTTACTACCATAATCCCCCTTTTAAATCACAGCAGTGACGAGCCTCTCTCCGAGTTGCCCTTCTTGGCTGTATTGTTTGTTTCCCTACGCGATACATCCTAGGTCTGAGACATGCAAACCAGTTTATCGCCCCCGGAACACAGCCTTCTAGGGGCGAACGCAGCTCGTGGGGCGACAAAATAAGCTTTCACCTCGCGGTGTAACTGCTGTTGAACCGTGTTCGGCCTGCGTTCGTCGTCCCGAAATCCCGTGTCGCCACGTGGCAAGGAGCAGGCAGAACGCATGTTGAACTGCACCACAGTTCATTGGGCAGAAACGCACGATATCCGTTCGTTTCGAGAAAGTGTTTGCACTAACACAGAGTAAAAGCCTCAATATATCAAGGCATGACATTGTCTAACCAATCAACAATATACGGATACGGGTCCACCGATCGAGAAAGGGCCCGCCGTGGCAAAGTGGTGTGGGAGATGCCAGGATACCCGATCGAGAAAGGGCCCGCCGTGGCCCAGTGGTGTGACGAACGCCAGGATACGGGTCCGTCGACAAAGAACGGGTCCGCGTGGCCCAATGGTGTGGGGATGCCAGGATATGATGCGGATAACACCAGGACACGGCTCCGCCAATAAAGTATTGGTCCGCTGTGACTTGAAAGTGGAGAATACCAGGATACGGTTCAGCCGACGGTCCGACGGTGAACGGGTTTATTGTGGCCTAACAGTGAAAATAACGCCAGAATACGGGTCCACCAATGGAAGAAAGCCCGCTGCGGCCCAGTAGTGTGGAAAACACTCGGATACGATTTCGACTTGGTCTAATAGTGTGAGGAACGGCAGGATACAGTTCCTCCGATGGAGAACTCGTCTGCGTTCGCCCGGTAGTGAGGAATACGCACGAATACGCCATACGATGGAGAACGCACTTCTCATACTCATACTCAACTCATAAGGAGGACTTCATGGTGGGCCCATTTAAAGATTGGTTCTACTTCCTTATCAATTTTCTAGAGATTTGGAAAAGTGGGGTCTCCGCCGATTTGAGGACCCAGAGACCCAGATGGAAAATAAAATTAATAAAAATATTAATTGTAATAATAAATAATAAATAGGAATTATATTAAAACTAATAACAAGAACAAACAACTAAAAATAAACTAATACAACATTTTTATGTGTATTGTAAAGTAATTTCGAAAATTTGGCGACCCATTCTCGGGAAGGGGCGCCTCCCCCCCCCCCCCCCCCCCCCCCCCCCCCCCCCCTATGACGACGTCGGAACCAGGGCTGTGCGTTACTAATGTAATGAATTAACGCATTAACGCGTAACGGCCATTTTTGGCCTAACGTAACGGATCAACGAATTAACGAAAAACCTCGAAAATCCGTTAGAATCCATTTCGTTAATAGGCCAAATAGTATTTTCTCGTAATATACAGCAGATGATACGCTTAACCACGACGATTGTGTAAAATGATCTGCAGTAAGGCGCCCGAAAAACATTCATGCCTTCATTCAAATCTTATCATCTTAGCTTTCATGAACTAAAGCCATGGCGGTGGGTACAGCTGATAGATATACGAATGAGAACTTTCATGAACCTGCAACTATTAGGTTGTTGCGAAATTAATTGCCGAAGTGGACACACCAGTTCAAAGTGTTTTAACTCGTCTCAAACACAATTTTTTCATGCCTTCAGCAACTGTTCAAGTCAGTAGATCCTCCCTGACAATGGGGTAATGGTCTGAGGAATGAGGTCAATGAGTGAGAGCCTTGACGCCTTACTACATCAGTTTTGTCGTGTGAATTTTGTAGAGTGAGGCTTAACGTTACTTTGCAAAAGAGGGAAATCAGTTTTTGTTCGCCACTGCCGACCACATCTATAGCAGATTTGCTGGTATCAACTCGAAATTACAATACCAGGACTCTGATGTTAGTGCTTGACTAGGTTGGAGAAGACTGCAGTGGATCACACTCTTACAGCATCACCACACTTCTGACACAACCTCCTTAGTGCGAAAACTTGATTTAGAAAAAGGTGGAGATGGGAGGAAGTGTCTACCGAAACGAATTCACGTTCCTTTTTATCGTACAGGAACGGAGCTCCATTGATAGCTGTTACGCTGTATAGAAATGGGTAGTTTTTGAGGCGAGAAATTAAGTTAGAAAAGATGACACAGCGGGTGAGACGCTGGTCATCTGTCAGATCGTGGGCTGTTCGCTTCCGCACCTTTCTTGTCATGTCGATTGAAGTCAAATGTTCTGAAACTGTAGCATAGCGAGCCCCCATCCCTGCCCTCAGAATCCAAATGGTTGGACCCGGATTAGGTTCCACGACTCTTCTCAACGCTTGATCGTCAGATAACAACCTGTGGTCACGACCGTGGTTGCTTTGGGGATCAAATCGACGGAAGAAAAATTTGCGACCGAATAGCTCACTGCCCATTTGGAAGGCGATTCGAAGCCAAAACAAATGCAAGATTACCGCAAGCATCCGACAAAGAGTGGTCGAGTTTGAAGTCATGAACCATAATCACCCGAAAATCACGTCGGCTCATGATCTGTTCGCGACTTCACGAAAACCCTCAGAAAAGAGCTAGCCAGAATATCCAAGAAGCTCATATAAATTGGGCTGAAGTTGCTCAAATTGGGCAGAAGAGAAAGGTTCAAGTGAGCATACCCCAAAACGGCATTTAATTTCGCAACAGCCTGATATTTTAGGAGGTAGGCGAATACCTTGCGCATAAGCCATCACTCTCTATTGATCCTTTTGAGCATCAGAGCAGCGATATTGACTTCACGAAATTCCCTTATATCAAAATGTTGGTATATAAATACCTTTCCGAATCAGCAACTGAGTGCGGACATCTCTTCTCAACAGTAGGTTTGATTGTGGCGGATTTAAGAATCAGCTTGACTGTAGAAATTTAGAAAAAAACTGCTCTTTTTGCACCATAGCATATACTCATACTAGGACTCTGGAGTAAACCTGCTCGCCTCGTGATACTAGGAATTTCAGGTAAGCCTGCTCGCCTTGTGCGTTGAGCCTCTCGCTTTTTTATTGAAGCCTGAGATCATAATTCTCATCCGTTCCTTTTGCCAAAGATTTATTGTGAAAATTGTGAGGCAAAATAATGCAACACTCAACCGAAGGTATCTCTATCATTTGTTCTTTATCAGTCGTTTGACCATTGCGTATGTTTCTTCTTCTGTGTGCTTTGAAGAGAAACTATCATTTTTAAACCATATACTTTTTTTCCAGAGCCAAAAGTACACAATGTTAGCATTTGCTTCAACTCCTTGTTTTTTTTTCTAATGGACTAGCGCCCCTACGGGTCGCTAGAAAGTGGGGTGGGGCAGCCACTTGAGGTATGTGCAAAAGTTTCGCGCTAATGAAATCCTTAGGAATGTGAAATAGAAGCGAAAATAGTGATTGATTGAGTTAGAATACGAAATTCTCCTTACGAGTTGCGTGTATTCTACCAGTTTGGCCGCCTGACCAACTCCGGATTTCTTGTACGCTCCTTGCTCGAGCACTCTTCATCACACATCACCATGTAAATCCACTTTAAGATGCAATGACACATCCCCGTTGTTGTCACCGCACTTCTTAAATGTCCATGGACCTATTATGGGCAGTCATCCTCAACTCTGCGCGAGGATATCCTTTATATGAATCTAGTCAACTATTTGCTGTAACCAGCACAGTGTAAGTAAGAACTCTAAGTAGTTCAAATTGAGATTGTTGGTGAAATACTCCAACAGATGAGGATCTGCTTCGACATCTAGGAGCTCGCTTGAGAAACAACCGAGGAAGTGCGTGCGGAAGAGGATTAGAAGCAAATCATACCTATAAACCCTTAATTTTGCTTGAGTAGCAATTTGGGAATGACGTACCTTGCTGCTTTCGCTTTGATGTGAAAGCACCAAGATGATGCTATAGCAAGACTCAGAATCTGCTCGTGTAGATCCTTGGGAGAAGTGCGTGAATGAAATCCTGCACTGAGCGCTCAATTTTAACTTTACTTCGAATATCCATGTTTTCCTTTGCTGTTCAGTTTTCGACTAGCGCATGAGCCTTACAGGAAAACTAAAGATAAAACATGTTTTCCTCCTGCATTCATTAGCAAGGTGAACAGAACCTACTAAATGTGTTTGACAATTTCTAATACGTGCCCATATTTCCCTATAAATACTTATACTGAGTGCTTAAGACTAAAACTTACAAATGGGTTCGTGATATATATATATATATAAGCACAAAAATCTAACAGAATTTTTTCTAACGGGGCATTATTTGGAATATACTAACCTTTATGGAGAAAGAAGGGGAATAAGTTTTCGGCTTTGAGTTCCCTTGTGCTTTTCACGTCTAAGTAATCGTTTTGGTTGGAAAAAAATCTCTTTGCTCTACGGAGTGGTTCTAATTCAGAGAAGCATTGGTACGTCGTGCTGCAATCGGCCCTCTCCTCACTAGACTTGAAGTCCTTACAAAAACTAATGCCGATTCCTGATCTCGTAAGTTCATTTGAGTTTGTATTAGATTGGCTCCTTGTGTGGCCATAGAGGTCAAGTCAGTACGTTGAAATAACTCTAGAGTACTCTGGGCCCGGATGCATCATTGAGTTTACCCCGGGTAAACGCGGTAATGCCCCCTACCTTACCCCTAACCTATCACCCATCAAGATATTACCACGGGACGGTGGGTTAAGGTAGGGGGTAAGACTTACCTGACTTTGAGCGGCAGGTAGGCCTTACCTTGCAGTGTTTACCTTTCAGATTCGGTGCTCTACTGATGATTTACGCTTCGTTTACAGGCGGATTCAAACAGCCTTACTTGTTTTTTTGTTCCGTAACATGATTCTAATGTTTCGGATGCGGGTTTTTTTTCATCTGTGATATTATTCTAGTCACTCACATCGATCGATAAATTTCACTACCGCTCTCTAGTCCCTGCTAATGTTTCGGATGCGGGTTTTTTCGTCTGTGATATTATTCTAGTCACTCACATCGATCGATAAGTTTCACTATCGCTCTCTAGTCCAAACTTTCAATCATGGTATAAATTTCTGTTCATTAGCTCTTTATACTTAATCATAAGTTTTGTTTCTTTTCTTAAAGCATGTCTCTGTGGTGAACATTCTATTTCCCTTTTGTTTGTGCTTTTCTCCTCCAGGAAAGCTGGAAAATTAGTCAGTTATTCAGTTGCGCCAAGAAATTCGTTGACAATCAAGGCAGCGTCATCGACTTCCTTGATCTACTCCATCGGCGTAACTCGGCCGAATTGCTATAGTGCAGCAAAATGGTAGCATCCAAAAACCATTTTAACATGAGTTCTGACAAAATTGACGACTTTATTCATGCTCCACATACTCAGACACCCAAGATTTTCTAAAACCTGAGAGACAAAGTTTTTCGTGGGTGCTGCCTTTAACTGCCCTTGTAGGGCGGCGAATTTGTTAAAGTCTGTCCGAAACGACGAGTCCGCCCGCGCACGCGGCGATCGAGAGGCGGCGCGGTTGAGACGGATGCTGTTGGCTGCCACGTCGTCCACGTTACAGCCAAATCATTGGTCAATACCATGAAGATGACGACGAAACGTGATACGCAGATCAGGGATTATGACGTGGAGCGCTGGCAAACGTGGCAGCTACTCGATCCCCGCGTGCGTGGGCGGACTCGTCGTTTCGGACAGACTATATCAAGCACGTGGGAAGCACTGATAAGTTCACACTACACGGATGAGAGGAAATTACCTCGAATACAGCAGCTCAGAATGAATCCAGCATAGAATTTGACAGAATTTCTGCCTGCTTGCATTACAAAGAAATCTTCCTTGGAATCAGCAGCTGCTATATTGAAATTGCTGGCCATTTCCCCCTAACTGCTATGACTTACAGCTGTTTTATTATACAAATGCATAGCGCTGTTATCGAATTAGAACGCAATTCGCTATAGGAAGCAAATCGGCCACATGTGAAGCGGAACCGGACAAACAAGAACATCTGATGAACTGTTCATAACTGTACAAACGATGAACGACTAGTTTTCTATATAGAAAGTTTAACACAGACGTTTATCACAGACGGAAAAACCCGCATCCGAAACATTAGCAGGGACTAGAGAGCGGTAGCGAAACTTATCCGATCGGTGTGCGCCGTCGCTTTGCGCAAGGTCCGTGCTTGCACACACTATTTTTTTCTTGCCGTCACCTGCAGGTAGCGCTACCTTTGCCGCCTAGACGTTCATGCATCACAACTCACCCTTACCTCCAAGTTTACCTCGGGTAGTGCTACCTTCAGGTAGCGGATTACCCCCCATTTCAATGATGCATCTGGGCCCTGGTGTCATTTCAGAAACTAATATAATAACAACAATCCTCCTGTATAAATTCCTTCTATATAAGTCGTGGTAACGCCGCTAAATTTTCTAGAGCATAGGCGTGGTGAGCGAGCAGGTGGTCGCATACTCTCATCATGGGACTCAACTCATAGGCAATGTTTGCGAGGATGCGAAACTGACGAGACATTCGGTCGACGTTTCATCATAATTGTATAGAAAAGTATCACAGTATCTAAACTGCTAAAGTTTAGCCGTCCCATGGCCTCGAGCATGATAGGGTCGCGACCTTTGCCCAGGCTAGACTCGATTCTGCAGCCACGGCATCAGATTATTCCCTCGTGGGGGGGGGGGCGGTGCTCGCACAGGCAGGATAAACGCGTTATCATAGGTTATTATGATCTAATGAGAAGGATTTTCAGCAACCAACTATGTGATTAAATAAACTGTTTGAGTATTCTCAACTTTATTCCATTCCCCTCGAGATTTACAAAGGATGTGAGTGCATCGATGGAGGAGGTGCCGGCGCCCACTCTTTGTGGAAATCGCCATGATACGTAACCGCTGCAAGAGGAGTAGTGTGCTGGCGCCCAATAGTGTGGAAAACACCAAGATATGGGTACACTGATAGAAAAGGGTGCATCGGCACCTAATTGCGGGAAGACGTAATGCAACGCTGGGAGAGGTATTCGCACGTACCCTGTAGTGCTAGTACTAATATTAGCCCTGTGCAACGTGTCGCTTTTTCTTGGAGGATTAGTTCAGCGCTCGCTTGCGTTTGTTTTCATGTGAGCCTAATTCTGCTTCTCATCTTTTTGTTCTCATCCGCGCTACTATTTGTGCCGCAGTCGCTCACCACTTCTGTATATATAAAAGTCAAAGTTTGTGTGTGTGTGTGTGTGTGTGTGTGTGTGTGTGTGTGTGTGTGTGTGTGTGTGTGTTTGTGTGTTTGTACGTTTGTATGTTACCTATAAAAATCGCGGAGGGTGAACCAATCTGGACCAAATTTTGCATGCAGGTCCGTCAGGGGCCGGCGGAGGTTATAGGCTACTTTGCACCTGGGATTATCGACTGATTCATCGATTATATCGATTTTATTGACTTTTCTTTATTTTTGCCCAGGGGTCGGTGGGGACATGTCTTCTGGGGTTTCTCAATACGTTGAATACGAATATGACAACCATTTCGCACGAAATATTGATTTATTGATTTTATCGATTTTCCTCCATTTTCGCTCGGGACAGACAAGGACATGTCTCCTGGGGTTCCTCAATACGCTGAATACGAATATGACAACCATTTTGCACAAAATATTGATTTATTGATTTTATCGATTTTTTCCATTTTTGTTCGGGGACGGACAATGACATGTCTTATGGGGTTTCTCAATACGCTGAATACGAATATGACAACAACTTTGCACAAAATATGGATTTATCGATTTTATTGACACTTCTTTGGCACTTCCGCCCAATGGAGCGGTGAAGACATGTCTCCTGGAGTTCCTCGATACGCTGAGTATGAATTTGACAACTAATTTGTACGAGTGCATCGATTCACTGTCACCGAAATAGCTTTGCTAACTTTTCGCCCACAAGTCGATGAAAAAGGGTCACCTGGGCTTCGCTAACATGCTGATCACCAAAATTATGGAGATTTTGATGAATTTGTTGGTGATAGTAATTGACCTCAGCAGTGTGATGCAGCCAAGGTAGTAACACACCCGAGCGAAGCCGGGTACGGCGGCTAGTCCCTTATATAAGCAAATGAAAGCTTATCAATTAGAGCATCTCGATAACTTGAAGGGGATTATTCGCCCTGGTTCGGTTGTACTGAATTGTTTACAGCTACTAGACTCATCCGGAGGATAATCCTGTGCAGAGTTGGGAGCGACTGGGCGTGACGGGTCCATAGGCGTGTATGATTAAGATATGTTGTGACAAAGAAGGAAATGCCATTACATCTAAGGGTAACTTTACGTATCGACGTCTGATGAGACATCTTCGAGCAAGGCGAGTTCTAGACTGGTAGAATATATGCAGAATATATGCAACTCATGAGGAGGATTTCGTGTTTTAGCGCAGTTAATTAGTATTGCTTCTCTCTTAGTTCTCTAAGGACATTGGAAGTATGAAGTTTTTGCACATGCTTCAAATGATTGCCCAATTCACTTTCCAGCGTCCCATAGGGAACTAGTACAGAAAAACTATAATAACAATTGAAAAGTCCTACTGCCAATAAACCTCGGCATACTTGCACAACAATTTAGTCTATTTTTTGAGCTTCAAGCGAGGTTAGCAACTAGTTTATTGTGGCTTACGTTTCGGCAAATCACCGTCTTCAGAGTCTGAAATGGGTGACTCGATAAGCTAACTATCCCGTCAAATCTCTACAGAACCACACAAACGAAACGCTAAGCCTGTTTTTCAATCATGAAGCTAGCTGCTGTACCAAACGCTCACCACTTTGATGTCACTGGAGTGACGTTGTTACTGGAGCGACCGCTAACTGTCAGCAAGAGCAAATGACTCGGGCGTACTCTTCCGGATCAGAAGAGCAATCCCAGGTATGGCCAAAGTTCCCTTGTGATAGAGAGGCATTCTTCCTTGCGGTTCATTTTTGAACTTTTCGCGTGAGTCCACAATGCCTCCAAATCTTTGCGAGCTGACGTTTGAGGTTCTTGCGCTAATATTTTTACAGTAACTTCGAAATAAGCTGCGCCGTGTCGTACCCTTCTGTGAGTGCCTTGTGGCGAAGTCGATTTTTCTTTGCCATCTAGGTGCCCTTTCATGCGCGCACATAATGAGCGTGCGCCGTTTCGCCAACATACTCCTCACCACAACTCTTGCAACACATGCCAGCAGGCACTCACAGAAGGGTACTACATGGCGGAGCTAATTTCGAAGTTACTGCAAAAATATTAGCGCGAGAGCCTCAAACATCAGCTCGCAAAACTTTGGAGGCATTCTGGATTCACGCGAAAAGTCCAAAAATGAACCGCAAGCAAGAATGCCTCTCTATCACATGGGAACTTGCCCATATCTGGGATTGCTCTTCTGATCCGGAAGAGTACGCCTGAGTCATTTGCTCTTGTGGACAGTTAGCGGTCGCTCCAGTAACAACGTCACTCTAGTGACATCAAAGTGGTGAGCGTTTGGTACAGCAGCTAGCTTCATGATTGAGGGACAGGCTTAGCGTTTCGTTTGTGTGGTTCTGTAGAGATTTGACCGGATAGTTAGCTTATCGAGACGCCCATTTCAGGCTCTGAAGGCGGCGATTTGCCGAAACGTAAGCCAGTATAAACTAATTGCTAACCTCGCTTGAAGCTCACAAAATCAACTAAATTATAATAACAATATTAAAGTAATCTAAAAAGCACAGACCGCAGAAGCAACAGCTGCCAATGCTGCGGAAACACTTGCCAAGAGCGAGATCTTAGCTCACTGTATAGATTAGTATTTGATTTCACTCACCGAACACTCCATACGAGGAGTGGGATGCATAAAGTTCTGAAGTGACAGGTATCCGCGCGCTTATCAAATTGAAACGCGATATCGTATCTGGACAAATTCGAGGGAGAAAGCGAATCATTTGGACCGAGCACCTGTGGTCTTCTGGTCATTCGATACAAACCTTCCACAAGTACCGGCCAGCTTCCTGAGAGTTTTCATAGAAGAAGTCCAGGTGTGCGAACCACATCCAGCATGATGCTCCTGGGACCTCTGACTGTTTCAGCACCACAATACGATGGAAGGCAGCACCAAATTATTTCTCTTTGTTTGGAGCTTTTTCTGCATATTTTGGCCATTTTCATTTATTTTAGTTATTCGTTCTTGTCGCCATAGTGATTTCATAGACCTCCCTCACACAGTATCTGAACAAGCTGAATATTGGCGTTGTTGCGCTATTACGATCTCTAGTGGTTATAAACTGTTTTTTTTTCGAAATTCAAGCTTCTTCCATGTGCTGAGTGTGGATGCACAAGCTGTTCTTCTTTTTTTTTACAGAACGTTTAATTCTTTACCATGTTGGAGGTGAGGCAACGTGCTGGCACATGCAAATTCCAGCGCAGAAATTGCAATACCTTCAAAGGCAGCAGGAGCTGAAATCCTCGACTCCGAGCTGAGCTGTGGGTGATGAAGTACAGACTCAGCACATCATAAGTGTGAAACGAACACAGACAATGATGGCTTACCTGCAGAGAAAATGGAACATTCGTCGCGAACACGCCTGGCCGTGTTCGTGCGCGGACGAGTTTTCCACGACGCAAAAGCCATTGCGGTGCATGGTTTGGCGGAAAGGGGAAACGAAATGAATTCAATTCACAGGGTTTCATGGCGGGACTCGGCCAAAACCACGCGCAGCAATGGATTTCGCGCCGGGAAAAACTCGTTCGCGCACGAACACGGCCAGGCGTGTTCGTGACGAATGTACCATTTTCTCTGCAGGTAAGCCATCATTGTCTGTGTTCGTTTCGCATTTATGATGTGCTGAGTCTGTACTTCACCACCCGCAGCTCAGCTCAGAGTCGAGAATTTCAGCTCCTGCTGCCTTTAATGAGCGTGATTGCTCGGATCGAAGACAGCTAGTTGGCAGTCTTGGCTAATACTGTCTCAGCTCTCAGCAGAATCATGTAGTCAGCATGGTATTTCTCCCTCTCCAAACTTCCTATGTTTTAAACTTCTCCCAACTTCGGACCCCTTGTCGACAAGTCGGCGGCATTTGATGATTAGATGCATCATGATTTCGCTCTAGTGTAGACCCTTCTTTGCTATGTTCATGTTATTCTGTATGTTGCGTTTGTCTTGTTTTACCTATCGAGCTTTGTGACTCATGTTTGTGTTTGTTTACTGTATACAAGCATGTATTGGGGGGGGGGGGCGCTGAAATGGTTGAATAAGCCTACTGTGAGCAATTCTCCAAACATACGAACGAGTTATACACGCCTCACGTGGCAGGATAAAGTCACGAACAAGTGAACCTTTCACAGGTTATCATACTCTTGGACTTCCGATTTTACTCAATACTTCCATTCACTCCCACTCAACATATGTGCGATTGGCCCACCAACGCTTGCAGAGTTCCCATATGATTGGCAAATTGACGTTTCACAAGATATTTCCACCCACTATCTACTTACCGTAGCGAGCAAAAAGATTGCAACTTTTGGTTTTCCGTTCATAACTTCTTCCAAAACAGAGCGTGAGAGTTCAAATTTTTATGGGAGTTGTAGCTACTCATGGAAGATCGAAACAAGGAATAACCCCTTTACTCCATTGACTTCACGCTTTTTTGAGAAAAATTTTTCTCACACAGGCCTTAATCTGTAATTTGGCACAATTCGCAATGTCTCATAAAATGAAGTCTATCGTTAGAATCTGACCAAATGTTGGTTCCTTGCAGCAGAGCCAACCCTTATGTGCTTAAAAATGTGCATGCGCTGACCACTGGTTGACATCTACGAAGACTATGTGAGATTAGTTCAGCAGTGATCCTCTATTGGTGTTTCTGTCACCCTGGCTCCACCTATCGGCTCTATTCATTCAAAAGGGAGGGATGCCCTGATGGTTCTATAGGCTTGGCTACAAATGTTCGGTTTCAACGCAGCTGATTGCTCCCTCGCAGTTCCGAAATGCTCGGGCTTGTTGCCGTGCAGCCAATCGTGCACATCACGGAAAATAAGTTTTGGAATTTTTTCTGTCTCGAGGAGGAAGATACCTCAAGGATCCCATAAATGGTGAAGATTCTCCAGAGTCCCTAGAATATTGCAGTGTGCGTGGCGACTCGCTGGTTTGAATTTGATGGGGTGGATCTTGCTAAAATCCAATGAACTCTACGAAACATCACCGAAGCGGATACTGTGACCTGGCACTATAAAAACTGGCTAATACAGTTTGAATCAGATGAAACAAACTAAACGAGACATTTTTAAATCAAAAGGCTCTGGGCGAAGTAGGAAAATTTGTAGGTGGAGCAAAGGGCCACACATGCTCGTGCTAGTGACCAGCGCTTGAGTAGTCCTATTTCGATAAATCCAAGGCGCCATGAGTCGCCACGCGCACTCCAATATTCTAGGGACCCTGGAGAGTCTTTACGATTTATGGGATCCCTAGTGTCTTCCTCCTCGAGACAGAAAAAATCCAATCCTTATTTTCCGTGATGTGCACGATTGGCTGCACGGCAACAAGCCCGAATATTTTGGAGCTGCGAGGGATCAATAAGCTGCGTTGAAACCAAACACTTGTATCAAAACTTGTAGAACCATCAGGGGCATCCCTCCCTTTTAAATAGAGCCGATAGGTGGAGCCAGGATGACAGAAACACCCGTAGAGGATCACTGCTGAACTAATCTCACATAGTCCTTGCAGATGTCGACCAGTGGTCAGCAATGCACATTTTTAAGCACATAAGGGTTGGCTCTGCTGCAAGGAACCAATAGTTGGTCAGATCCTAACGATAGACGTCATTTTATGAGACATTGCAGATGGTGCCACATTACATTAAGGTCTCTGTGAGAAAAATTTTTTCTTAAAAAACGTGAAGTCAATGGAGTGAAGGTTATTCCTTGTTTCTATCTCCCTTAAGTATCTGCAACCCCCATGAAAATTTGAACTCCCCGAAAAACCAAAAGTTGCAATGTTTTTGCTCGCTACTGTATATATAAAGCACAGACCCTCATGCCACATGAGTGGATGGAGGGTCAGGTCAGGCTGCGATTCGTTGCCCCACTCACTATGCTGTCCGCTGCAGTTCATCAGAGCTGTCATCGCGAAGATATTGGTATCTAGTTAATATGTACGTGGTTTTGGGACCAGTAGATTGAAATACGGGGAACCTCAAGTGACTCGAAAATTATCTCATAAATTTTGAGTTGGATTGTTAATTGGTGGCAGAGTGAGAGACAGAAAACGCTTGAAAAGTGTTGAAGGAAATGTACGCTGAAGAATTCTCTTCATTGAATGCCGCAGTACTTACTCCTGAATCTCTGCTCATTTATTTCTATGAAGGCTGCACTACGATTCAATATTAACACCATATCAATAAGGATGTTAAACTTGTACGAAAATATTTGGGCTGTTGAATGAAACTTGACTGTTCCTTCTCGATCCACGCAGCGAAAAGTTCCCAAATGAAGGCAGAGGAAGATAAGATGCCAGTGATCCACGACGCCACGATTCCAGCGGAGGGATACCTAGTTCCTTATCCAGCTGAGCGTGGCGCACTAAGAAAAACTGGCATGAAATTGTAGTAAGTGTGAGTCTTGTAACAAACTCAGATGTTCAAATGAATGAATGAATGATTAGCTAAACAATATATTGCTATTAGAACAATTATTTGTGGACACTATATGTGTATTTATAACATGCTCTTTTTTCAAAGCACTTCAGCAATTTGACCCAAAAGCCATCATTCAAATGAATTTGTTCAGCAGCACAGTGTCTCTCCCACACAAAAAAACAAAGCACGCAGAAAACGTATAAAAACAAATTGTTCAATGACGTCTTTATGAATATTTTGCTACTACCTGCGCAAGTGAAATCATTCATAAAGCATTAACAAACAATAGATTAAAATTCTCAGGAAAGACTTTATAGAGACAGCTAAGATATCGGAAGAAATTCATTATTTCGAAACCCACGTTTTGCTTCAAGTCCCGGAACGAACTTCAATTTCTCTGCAGCGGAAGGGAATCGTCTAAACAAATCGAATCTTTAAGGTGCAGTAACAGAGAGTAAAGAGTAAAGAGTAACATTATCTTTTTTTCAAAGAGTAACACTTTCGTTTTGTCTATTATTCTTTCAATTAGACAAGTATATTTTCTACTGTGGTAATTAATTCTGGTCTCTTTATCAGTATCTGCATGAATTCAGCACTGTAGCCCGCCCTCTTGGCAATGGCTATGACAAATATCGATGAACTCTGTGAAAGAAAAAGAAAGAAAAAGAAAGAAAAAATGAAAAAGAAGAGAATCTGAGCTGATTCCATGCGAAGATACGTGACGCAGCCCCTATATGAGTGGAAGAATGCCAAATGTAGACAAAAAAACTGCCACGGCTCTAATATGGGCGCAAGTGGATTCAGGGAATGGTCTCCTTAGTTTTGACGGACTCAGTTCGATAGACCTGCATGTTGCGCATCGCTGAATGTAAAAGGTCTATGTGGACAGTATCCCCTCTTACGCATCATGTTCATGCCAAAAGCTTGCACGCTGAGACTGCCTAGCACATTAGAGTGAATCCGTCTCTAGCAAATACGTAGCACGTCCCTTGTCCATTGCGGGAGGTTAGGATCCCCAGCAATCCTCGAACGTCACCGACAGACTACATCGACCGCCCGACCGCGGAAGACGAGTCTGATCAGATGGATGGTGACCTTGCTGACTAGCAGAACAAGACTGAAACGATGAGCATTTGCAGTTCTCCCCAGTATTTTAAATCCCTATGCAAAACGGCATTAGGAAAAGGTTGGAGGGGCGGGGGGAGGGGTAGGGGTGGCAAGCTCGAAAATCCTGCACAGTTACCAAAGCTCGTACTACGGTGTTCAACGTCGCTACCCAGTGGAACCGCCTGGGAGAGCTACCGACCAGGGCTAGTTGGCTGCGGCTTCAAATTCGCCTACTAGGGTAGTCTAAGGAGGTTCTCAGACTTTTGCTACGGAGGCAAAAGAAGTGAGCGACAAAATTCGACGGTGACGACAGAGTACCCCGCGACCACTCCGTGTTGCACGTTGCCGTGCACTGTTGCGACAAAAAAGAGAAATCGACTGTCGCCAGATCCATGCTGCGGCAGTGTCGCCGGGAAGTTACTGGCCTGTGCTTGAGTGTGGAGCCAAGGCTCTCAAGCCGTACGACAACATTCTGAGGGAGCACATGAGCAGTATGGGACTAAAAGCCTTTTCTTTTCCTAAGAATTTGGTTGTGAGCTGGGTTATTGCAGCTACTGAGCATATGCAGTAAGGATGCGTCCTAGCCATTTAGTGTATGTCTTTATCAAGGCTCGAACCAGACTCGACGGCGAACAGCGGCGGGCGGCGTCGGCTTCTACGCGCAGCATGCGGATCGATCGCCGCGGCCTCGTCCGGCTTCCTCGGGCGGCGAGCGGCGGCCGCCGCCACCACAAATTAGGTCGACCATACCTTGCGCACTGCAGCGTCGGCTGGCTGCATCGCGCGTCGACGCGCGACGCCGGGGTCACGAAGAACGATGGGTCGTGACAGCTGCCAGCTGCACCGCGCATCCCATGTAAAGGTTGCCACGCCCATCTCGTACGATACGCATGCTAGCCTACTCTGTAGAAAGACTGAAGGCTTTATTTGGTTCAGGGCTAGACCGAATATGGATTTTTTTAAGGTTTAGGACAATAACACAATAATTCATAGTGATTATGTGCCATATTTCAGTGAAAAAATAAGCTTCTTCTGCCTTTGCGTTACTAAATTTTGTTGAAGTAGGTCGTAACCATCTTCGGCAGCGGAGGATAATTAGCATACATGCAGTTGTTAGTGCCTGTGAATCTCCTCTCTACAGGCTATTCACCTGGGGGTCGGTATCGCACTGATCGAATGCCTGCATTACACTTACTCGCACATCATTTCCGGGGCCGTTTTAACATTTCAGTTAGCTAAAAACCAATGGTACCAACGAGGTAGAATAGGCGCCACTTGTCAAAAGCGGATCTATGCTCTCCACATAGGATTTCACCAATAGCGAGTCGGTTCTGAACCGTCTGTATCTATCTAAGGGCGGGGCTACAACTGCATGGGATATTGACACATGGGTTCATAGCAGCCTCCTATTGCCAGCTATCGTTCTTCCTGGCATACACCCGCGACGCCGCCCTAGGAAGCCGAACCGGCTCGGCTTCTTCGAGCGGAGAGGGGCGTCATCAGGGGAAGGTTCGGTTCATCGAAGAGAAACACTAGTTATTTCTCATTCGTATGAGCAACTATAAAAAATAACCCATAGATATTGATGAACAGATGTAAATTTCTTCTGAAATCGTCACTTTCAAACAAATAGGCACCGAAATGGAAGATTTGTGAACGAAAACACACTATTGAGAACAAAAAGGAAGAAGGAGTCGAAGAAACGTTAGCATCAATCGTTAGGATATCAGTGTTTGAATAGATATGTGTTGCCATCTGACCTCAGAGATTAAGGAGGGACATTTCTCGCACTTATTGCGAGAAATGGATTACTGCCTGGGGCGAATCGTCAAGGGTGTCATGGATCGGCAATCTATTCGCTGGCCTTACATCATTATTGCAGTGTTCCCCGTATCTTCTATTTATCATTATAATAGAATCTGGCCTATCATCCCGTTTATCCTCTTAACTCGCTAAATACTTTTAGAAACATTAAAGTTAACTTAAAAGCTTCGAACATGATTCGTGACTCTATAGAAATGTCTCTAAGTATTTTCTTGTTTGTTACGATCACTCTTTACTATTTTTCGGTTTTCTTTGGCAATACATTTTAGTTTTCGAGTTTGAGGCATATTGCGTTGGTGGCAGCCCCTCGCCGCCCCGCGACGCCCCAGGAAGGGGTCACAAAGCGCGGGTGTCGCCCATACCTCCGCCGCCGAGTCTGGTTCGAGCCTAACATCTTCCAGTAGCGAACGCGAGGGGGGGGGGTGCTTTTTCCCTAGGAATAGGTCGCCAACTTTTCGAAATTACCTCATAGAAGAAATAAAACTCTTGTATGAATTTTTTAAAATGTCTATCAGTGATTATTCAATATTTAAGTTAACATTTTTATTATTTTTATTTTCCACAAGGTTCCCCAAAGCGCTGGAGACCCCTCCCGTCTACCTACTGCGTCCTCCATCAATATGCTCCCAATAAAGTTGAGCTCTCATGGTGAGTGGATGTATTCCTTCTTTAAAAATCATACAGAAAAAGCTCACCGAAAATAGAGAAAGGACTGCAGGCAGGCACAAACTTGCACTGGCAAGAACGATAAAGCCGCAGAAAAAAATGGGTACCCTGCAAAGACTGAGTCACGTTTGAGTTATCAGGTGTATATTCATGAAATGCATTTTTTTGGCAGAAGAAGACATGGTAATTCTGAGTGTAAGTGGAGAGAAGCAGTTGCTTCGAATACATCTCACTGAAAGCAGCATTTTTTTCACTCGTTTTGTTGAATGATTAAATGACGGAATCGTTTCCTCCCCAGAAATTTTTCTTTCAATCATTGAGCCATTTCTTTCACATCTTCAGATCAATCAGACTGTTGCTCAGTATAGTCAGCTGGAGCTTCTGTAATCGGCCGGGAGAAATGCCGAAGCAACAAAGTCTACATATTGTTTTTTGTGTATGCAGTGCAATGAGTGGAGCAACACTTCCCAGTTTAGCAATAATAGCACTTCTTTGACTGATCTTGTATTACTGGGCTGAGAGGCGTAGTGCTCCAAAATGCCATGGGCATAACTTCTGCTCCATTTTGCTCGTTATTTCAATAAATGCAGGGTTCAATCCATGTATTGGTTCAATTACCCAACCTTGAGATTATTTGCTTTCCTACTCTTAGTCTGTATCCCTAGTCCCATTTACCCGGCCGACCACGAAGACAGCCAAGTTGGTGCCTTTTCTCCTCATATTTTGGATGAAGCTCAGGACTTCCCGTCCTCTACTGATGTGTAATGGGAAGATGTCCTTCGTTTTTAGCTCAGCTTCCGAATAAAGGCAAAGTATGATGCGGAAGTTGAGTCACTTCTCCATTTGTTTTTTTTTACTTGTATTTTAATAATTTGTAACCCATCCATAATTGGTAAGGTTATCCTGGAATGAACTTGAGCAGCTAATATCATCCCAATTTCCATCAAAAAGAAAGTGGCCATTTCAGGGCGCATTAGCGTTTTGCAGATGATGTTGATGGTTGGCTTAGGTCAACCAGCAATGTGATTTTTTTCGCGTGTAAAATCACTCATCGTGGTGTCCGCAATTTCGTCAGCAGTGCAAAGTGAATAAAAAAGAAGACTTTGAACCGATTCATTTAAAAGACACGCTGCGCATGCTACTTCTTTCAGCTCGAAATTGTCTGCTTTTAAAAGCAAGAAAAATATATCTTCCATCTCTCAATAGGTAATGTGTATGAATTTGAAGGTGACAGCTCAGCAAAATATCGTATAAGTGAAAATTGAACTCAATCGAATGCGATAGTAACGTTGTTACTGAAAATCCGTGATTGATAATTACACAGTGCATATCACTATTATAGAGGCACCCCCAAAACAGCGATACCCAGGCCCCAGCACGGCTTGTTGGTAGGCAGGCTGGGCTTCGTAAAAGGGTTGAAATGCCAAAAGAGCTTCGTACGGGATCCGGGGCGGAGCACCGAAAAAAAATTGGAGTTTTAGTTGTTCGGAAGAAAAGCTATACGCTGACAAAGGCAATGAACGACGAAAAAAAGCTTGCAAAAGAACTACTCGTAGCTTGAGCAGCACAATAGCTGCGATCCCGGTCGGAAAGTTCGGTTGGAGAAGACCATTTACAGGTTTCCATTATCCGGAGGACTCGAAGGACACCTGCGCTGCGGAAACTGCACAGATTGGCTTGGAATCTTCTGTGAGATAAGAATTAAGGGAACACTAAAAGTTCTTCTAAAAAGACAATCTAAACTTATGCAAAATAAGAAAGGGTATGCTCACATTCTGAGTTTGAATGAGTGAGCACCGGAGCAGTGGGGTTATAGGGCTCTCCCGTTGGGTAGACTTAACCGATTGTCACCAAATTTGGGGTGAAGAAGCGGCATTATTTATGGCACTCAAAATGAATGTATGCGACCAGAACACAAAACTTAGGTGAAGCAAGAAATCGTATGCTCGGTGAAGGGGCCAGCCTGTTTTAGACAGGGTGGCATACTAGCTGAAACTGTCTGGAGCATAATTTTCCCACTGAACACATAAGTTTCCAACCTCCTACCATACACCCTATACTAGTAGGTATGTGCTATCATACACCCCACATCTTATCACCTATCACCTCCTATCTTCTGAGTATGTCTCCTTTTCCGCTCGGGTACTAGCGCAAGCCGTTTAGTGGGAGGAGCACGTATAGACGTGAGATATAGTCGAGAGATCTTGTAGGTTCTTGTACTCTGCTCAATTTCTTCCTTGTTTTGCCTCATTTGTCATGATCTTCTCTCTTTCATTTTCTGAAATGTCGAAATTGTACAAGAATCAGTGCTCTTTCTGACTATGTAATTTGATCCCGCTTACTTCTAATCTTATCAGTTCGGAAATGTGGTCAGTTAGAGTATCTCCAGACTTTGCCAGCAATCGTGGCGATCGCCACGACCGCCGACGACCGCTACTTGGATAAAGTGAATGAGGAGACTTCAGACGTGAGAGGGATGATGACTGATGTGGCGTGGTGATCGAGAGACATCGTTTCCACTGCCGCTATCACCCACATCGCCAGCTCATTTTGGGCACATCTTCGAGAGTACTGGCGATGAGCTCCGTTTGGGGAGCAATTCCTAGCAATGTAACGTGGCAATTGATCTAGCGAAGTCTGGGGATACTCTTATGGTAATGAGGCGCACGGATTAAAGTTGTTTCGATAAGAACCAAGTGTCCACAAATGTTTCAAATTGAGACTTTTTTGCCATTTGTATTCCCCATTTTCATACATATTTTCCATGCAGTGCTTTTAGGAAGAAAGTGTCATGGTATTTTCAAAGGGGGTTTCGTAAAGTCTCAATTCTTCAAAGATGGCTTCATTTTGGGGCCGACTGTACGACAGGCTCGTGCTGGGGCCTGACGATACCTCATTTTCAAGCGGACGTTTTGGAATGGCCACCATCATCAACTCAATTTATCCGAAAACACTAGTTTGCAAATTTCCATCAAAGAACATTGCTGAAAAGGCTATAAACGAGTGCGTGTGTGTGTGTGTGTGTGTGTGTGTGTGTGTGTGTGTGTGTGTGTGTATATATATATATATGTGTGTATGTGTGTGTTGTGTGTATATATATATGTGTGTATGTGTGTGTGTGTGTGTGTATGTGTGTGTTGTGTGTATATATATATGTGTGTATGTGTGTGTGTGTGTGTGTGTGTGTGTGTGTGTGTGTGTGTGTGTGTGTGTGTGTGTGTGTGTGTGTGTGTGTGTGTGTGTGTGTGTGTGACCATCGTTTCGGAATTTGCGCATCAAAACGTTTGCTCGCAATTTCCGCAGCAGAATACCGGAATTTCCGTAGAAGAATACCGGAAATTCCGCAGCAGAACAGCAGAAAAACCGACTGGTTACCTGCGGAAATCCCGGTATTCTGCTGCGGAATTTCCGGCACTTTGTCTGAGAAAAAAAGGCTTACCGTACAAATACTTTGTCTGAGAAAAAAAGGCTTACCGTACAAATAGCTGAACTTGCTAGGTTCGCCAGCAGAATTCGGTTTCATTCGAGGTGCTAACTCATCATCAACTACGCAAACCACCATGAGAACAGCAGTAGAGAGGATTATACCTGAATGAACATAGATTCGCCGAATATATTGATTTGTTTAGCATTCAATGTCTTTTCCAGTGCGTCTCTAGTTATTCCACACTGCAACTTTTAACAAACAACTGCCTGTCTGAGGTAAGGAATACATGCCAGTTGCGCTTCAGAAACGAACTACTTTTATAGGAGTGACTTAGTAACGTTGTCACGGCCGGTAGTAAACCCCGCATGTCGCGATAGCCAGGATGCGAACACGTTGGCACTAGGTTCACGACATCTGCGAAAATGTCGCGAGATTTTCGCGACACACGCTCCGCTGATCAATGTTCCGCTAATCAATGTGTCTCTACTGAACTCTCTCAGCAGAGAATGTTCGCACATGGCGCGTGGTTAGTGCGTTTGCCGCGAGAACGCGACACTGTTGTGTTAGCGAGGTTCGCTTCCTAAACATTGCCACCCTTTTGCAAAACCATAGCAAGACGTGTGCACTGTCTTTGAGAATTTTGTTTGCGAGGTAAGTGACTACTACCACTCAAATGAAACATTCACATACACTTCTCCCTCCATTTCAAACTTTGAATAACTCCTAAGAACTCTATACTTGGCAGGATAATTCCTCCCCAGTACTTCAAAATTCGAATTCGAAGTCCGTGCCAAAAAGCAATTCAAGCAGGAATGAAGAGGCCCCACACGTCAGCTGAATGTGAAGCTTTGAATCTGCACTCATCACACATCCATGCTGTTTTTGTGATATCTCACACCTTTTCGCAACGTAACCGTCATCCATATTTAGTTATCCTATGCGCCGAAACCTATGAAAGAGTTACGTTCAGAAAATCCATAAAAATTACCTTATTCGCGGATTCTTTGTTCAGATCGTTTAACAACTATTTCACAGACCCTTTTACAATGAGAAGAGTTGGCTACAAGTGCTATGTACGAAGTACTCGATGATTCTCAAAAATCTATAAAATGAATATGGAATATCTGAAAATTTCCTCATCTTGTATCTTCTCATCAAACTGTGTATCGAGCTTACGATTGGATAAGGCAAGCCATATGGACGAAGGTTTGAGAGCTTCATACATCTGCGCTGTTTCAAAGGAGCTTCGTTTTGATCTTGATCTCAGAATGACCTGTTACCTGGCCGTTCTCTTGTCAACAAACCGGGCGTTCACGAACTCAGTTCGAGTTCGTGACATCGCGCCCCATTGACTTCCACACTATTTCCTCAACTTTTGATGTCCTCATGACCAAGAGGTCACGAACATGGCTACCAACCACTGTCGCGATATAGTCATTGAACTTAGTCGCCAACTATGTCGCGACATCAGCGAGAGCGCCCTCTTTATCATGGAAAGTTCATGAACATCTTGCGACAAATGTGAGCGACACTGTCACGACATGTTGGCAGCTAAGAGTTCACGAAATCGGGGGGTTTACTGCCACCCCAGACATTCCAAACAATATGGAACTGGTTCCGAAGTTCATCTTTCTTGTTTGTAGAGAAAATCAGCATCAGTAGGGCTGTTATTGTGGAAATTAACGGAGTATGTAGTAGCGAAATAGATGTCTACCCCTGTACCATGAGACT
The DNA here is from genome assembly GCA_037903475.1 of Ancylostoma caninum. Lineage (NCBI taxonomy): Eukaryota > Metazoa > Nematoda > Chromadorea > Rhabditida > Ancylostomatidae > Ancylostoma > Ancylostoma caninum. The sequence goes on along the minus strand of JBAJFG010000528.1, from coordinate 99,455 downwards.
ATTATATGTATATATGTATATGTCCATTACAAGCATAAGTCTGCCAAAAAGAACACAATAAATGGCATCGGTCGTTGAAATTATTACTAATTGGGAGGAAGTAGCGGACAAAAAGTGACCGGCAAAAAATGTGGGGAAGGAAGATTGATAAATGATGTTAAGAACAGAATTATGCAGCTAGAAGCGAGCGTCAAATCCATAGAAATATGCATATGAGGCACTGGAATTCCAAAGAATAGGAAATATTGCGTGGTTAAAATCGTCCTTACTTCCACAAATGTAGTTGATGCATGACAGCAACGTGTAGCATGTCTTTCGGAGGTGTCCGGTGACGCCGAGCACAAAAGCGAGGCAAGAGATGAACGACCCCGTCAGATGCAGAAGCGCTGGAACTCCCAGCCTCACTGAAGCAGTAGGTAAGTGTAGGTTGTTGTTGTTGATATGTGCAGTACATGATCTTTGTGAAATAGATGTAACAAAATATTTTATACCACAGGTAAGACATTATTACAAAGAAGCAAAAAACACATGGCCAGTAGCTTCTCTGGCAGCAGAAAGTTTCGCAAAACCTCTATTCTGAAATGGACAATTAGATTTGAACTCGAGGATGTGATTATAAGATCCGATGTTAGCCTTTTTTCTACAAACCAACTTTTATGGAGGCTAGCAGAATTACACTATTTTACAACATTAGAAGTCCAACTTTGTGAATTTCGTCAACAGAATCTCAATCAATACTAACTTGTTTAACTTGTCAAAACTTGTTTAAGCAAATGACGAGGAAAACCCACTGATTACAGCAAGCGAGGCTACGGAATGGTCCGTTAGATCTTCATGGGAGAAGAGCGGATTGAGGTAGCACTTATATATACTTTCAGACACTAAAATAGATGGAAGCATTAAGGTGTTTTACTAAGATCAACATGAATTTTTCGAAAAGAAAAGAATTATGGCTGCAAAAACACGGGAAAAATGGAGAAATGTCTGCCTGTGGGAACCGAAGACATCTTCAGTTCAATCAACATAATTTCTCGTCAACTCAGCCAGTAACACCTCCTCTACCTACGAAATGCACACAGTATACGCCAACATTTAGCATTAGCACAGGGTTTCCACATTCTCTCGGCAAATTCACAGTACGTTGGCCGGGATTCAGGGCAGAGCGCTAGAAATGCAGCCATGCGTTCTTATGGCATTTTACTTCGTCTGAGCCTTCTTCTTCGCAGCATTAGTCGTTGCTATTTCGTGATTTGGATGTGGTCCAACATTATGATAGGAAGGGCTAAAATGACACTATTTTCTAGTGAGCAAATTTTTCTTCAAACGCCTTGCTGGTTTTTCTTAGCTGAGTTGTTTTTACACTTGTACATTTTGTCTATCTTGTTTATTATTCCAACGTAAAACTTTTCAACACAGTTGAACTCTCCATTTACCTCGTCGCTCCACGGAACCTGCAGCGAATATCTAGAAATTTGAGATAGGATTCGGCGCGGCGGACAATTTCTATTGCAAAAGCTAAACATTTTCCACTCATCTCAACTCTCTTGAGCTGTTCTATCTGTTGGACCACTCTGCTTAAACAGTTCATTGATAATAAGTATGTTAAAACTACATTGTAACTTTGACCGAACATAACCCTTTGCAAGTCCTGGGACTAGCCGATCATGTCGTTTGAGTGCCACGGCTGATGTTCTACCGTTACTCTTGAAGGGCTGCGATGACGCCGATGGAAAGGATTTTGGAATGTAGTGCCAATTACTTTGATACAAGGCTAATAAAGATTATCACTCAGAGATCTCGGGATTCTAAAACTTTAAGTCTCCCGTTCAGGACGGATCTTTTATGAGCTGCCAAAGTTTTTACAAAGAAAAAATGAAGAAAAACTCGCATAGGGAGTCCTATGAAGCGATTCACAAGAACACATCCTACAAAAACCAAAGAAACGTTTTAGTGACACCCTAAGGTCGATTTGAATCTATAGAATGTTGCAAATACTTACTTGGTATTTCATACTCGTTATAAACTACTCCACTTTGATTGTTGATATGCATTCGGCAAACTTGAAAGTAGCCAACGTTGTAATGAAACGTGCTTTCCTAGAAATGGTTATACATTGAGATGAGCATACAAAAATGTAACTACGTATTTTGAGCAGTCGTTGTCGCATACGGGTGGGAGAGGAAGAATAAGGGAGAGGAGGAAGGGGGGGGGAGGGGGTTGAAGGGTCGAGAAAAATCTGGGGTATTCGCCTGTTTGATGACCCGAACTGAGGGACTATTAAGAACTAATTAATAAAAATGTTAACTCAAGCTTTGAGTTTTGAAAATAAGTGTTTTGAAAACTACTAGAAACAGGGAACTGAGGATGAACCGGTAAGAAATCTTCAACTATTTTATAAAGTACTAGACCCGAAAGATAATGGACCGGGTGCATGGCGCCAATGAGCTTGGCTGCGCCTACAGAACCGAACCTGCGTTGTTTGAAATGGAGGAAGGTGACTCGGTGTACAACCTCAACGGCCAGGACGTCAGGCTTTCCGAGGAGCAACGCAAAGCCGTCGATCTCGGCACCAGTACTTTGCTCATCGTAGGCATACAAGCTGCCTTCCGTACGGGTAAAACAGGCGTCGGCGCATTTATTGCAGCTAGAGGAGCCAACGCTGGTGAGCGTGTTCTGATGACGGCTAGTACAAATGCGGCGGTTGCCCAGTTCGCACAGACTACATTATCATTGACGGAGTACCGTGACTGATTTGCGCGTTTTGCACTGTGTCTCCGACGCGCAAGAGAATTTGATGCCGACTTCGGTGAACATGAATAGAATTCTCATGTCAGTGGATGGGTAATTCGCTGCAGAGCTTACCGACGAAGAGAAGGCGCTGTACCGCAAATTCAAAGCCGGACGATCCATTCTCGAGCGATACATCGAGAATCCCGACTTGGCATAGGACATGTCGGAGGAGAACGAGGAGGAGTACGCCATCTCCGAGCGCAACGTCTCCAACACGGTGAGGAAAATGATGAAGCTTACGCACAGATTCCGCTTCCCCGACATCATGTGCATCACCACTGCGTCTCTTCTCAACACCCTCGGCACGCCAGGAGGAGCGTTCACGGAAACTGAGCTGACCGAAACGACCGGTAGATGAGAGCTCATACCTGTACCAAGTCCTAATCGGTGGCGAAGCGTCACAAATTCCAGAACCGGCCCTGGCAGCTGTTTCTAACCGTCTGTCGTTAGCTTAACAAGTGTACATTGGCGAAGTCCATCAGCTGCAGCCACACGCCAGATGCCATCGCGACTTGCGGGCTGCCACGTGTGGAACACGTGGAGTGATTTCTGTCATCTGGCACGCGCCGTCCCAATTGCACCGCTTGCACGCACTTACAGGGCGCAGCCAGCGCTGGACGAACTACCTAACCGTGTCGCCTACGATGTGAGTTGATCAGTGGAATTAGAGAGTTGACCGAATCGAATAATATTCGAAAAATTTTTCGAATATTCGAAAAATCAGAATATTCAGATTACTTGAATATTCGAATATTCGACGCTTTCAAAATATTCGTTTATTCGAATATTCGAATAGTCGGGGTGGGTTCATTCGAACATTCGATTATTCGAATAATCGAGTAGTCATTTCAACAGCACCTTCGCTCCCATAATAATTCTCGAGCTCATCAACAAGCACCTACCGTTGCTAAATTTGAGATTGCTAAAATTTCATTCACATAAGCAGTAAGCATTACTGCCGTTGTCAGCATGCCACATTATCATTTCAGGGAGCTGTAGAGGACTTTCTGCAGGCTTACCGCACACCGATACTTTACCGACCGCATTCAATTATTAGGTTGACTGATTGTTACAGCGGATCACCCGCACTTTCTCTGAGAATACCTGCTGGCGCAGACAGATCGCTACAATTTTGTGGTCAGTCCTGAGCCTTCAGTTTTCACGAACAAACTTTTCAGAAAAGCAAAGAGCTTACTGGGAATTTTCAATCCTACTCTGCCATCAAGGCTTTACGCCTCCATTTTAATATTCCCTACTTTTTCCAGCCCCATCCCGCAACCTTACCACTACCATGGCACTGCAACTTTTGTGCACGAAATTTGAAAAATTAACCTCATTTATCTAACAAACGTTCTGAGAAACGATCTCGAGATGTTAGATGGAAACCAAAGCAATGTGATTAGCAAGTACGTACGAGTTTGAAGTGCTAGTTTGCTAGTCAAAAGCTAAAAATGCTTCTTTGTTTTCAGTACCACCAAACTTATGCGAACTCATTACAAAAGCGAGTGTAATACCACATATCTTGAGGCCTCAGTGATTTGGGAGTTAGTTCATGCAATTGTTATTAGCTCCACTATTGGACCCGTCAGCTGAGAACTAGGCTCACTTCAAATTAGGTTTAAAACAGCGGTTCTTATCTCTATTCAATGTTGTCTATTTTCCACATATTCATAGTCCATATGTTCATAGTTGTCTATTTTATTAGGTCGTCGCGAGAGTTTCAGCCATTTTCGTACTTCTTTTCGGATTAATTCTTTTTCTCAAGTGAAATCATTATCCTACACAAACAGGTTTTATTGACAGCAGCTTTTATCAAATAGTTCCTTTGTAATTCCATCAAAGATTAAGCTTTGTGTTCTGAAGAGGTAGTTCTCGTTTTGGCAGTAGAATCCAAGGTAATCGGCGTCCGTCCGAGTCATCCACATTTCCTTACGTGAATTACACAAAGAACCCACTTTTCGTCACCGGTAACCCGCTCTACGCACATGAAACTAGCGGTCACTAAGATCATGAGGTATCCTGACGTTGTGTTTCCTTGCCTCTCCGTGGAGAAGCAGATAAACAAATACTGTGTCGTGCTGCTCCCTTGTGTTGCTACGTTTCCTCAGTTATCAAACCAGAAGCAGCTGAACATACTTGTAGTCATTGACAGTATTCTCAGTCCTAATCGCAACGGAACGATAGGGCAAACTGGATATAGATAGAGCATTGACTAACCCTTATATAAGTTTTGGACAGAAAATTCCAAATCAATTTCGGAAAATTTGGCAACACACGAAAATAAGTGGAACTTTCGCGGCAAGCTAATGAGTAATTGCTCCATTCAGAAAGCTTCCCTCAGCATGCTCAGCCGAAATAAATGTAGAACAACTTCTCAAATGTTTGAAGTATTCGAGTATTCGAATATTCGGGCGTTTCAAAATATTCGTTTGTTTGAATATTCGAATATTCGGGCGTTTCAAAGTATTCGTTTACTCGAATATTCAAATAGTCGGCCATATCAAAATATTCGATTATTCGAATATCCGAATATTCGAAAAAAAATTTCGAATGCAACACTCTGAGTGGAATCCACCCAGAAGACCGTCGGATGCTGCCCGACGTGATGCGCTTCCCGACACCAACGGTGCCTTTGATGTTCGTTGACGTCGATGGGAGCTATAAGCGGGCCCATAACATGTCACATTACAACGACACCAAATTGGAAGTCTGCTGCAACCTAGTGCGACTATTGACGGCCTTCGCGATCACTCCCGCGAACATCTGTGTGATCGCGTTCTACAAAGAGCAATACGGAAGAGCAGAGCGACAACCGGCCGAAATGGGTGTCGAACTTTCCACGGTGGATTCGGTACAAGGCAGAGAAATGGAAGTCGTCATCCTCGTCACAACGAAGACAACTTTCAGCCCCGACTTGGCCAAGTTCCTGGACGATCACAAGCGGATGAATGTGGCATTGTCTCGCTGCCGCCACCCACGGCCAGTTTATTTTAAGACACATACCATCACTGGTCAAAGCCCCATTCTGGAACCGTGTCATCGATTGGGCCACCTTTCTCTCTGCTGTCGTGCCACACAAGGAGGTCTTGCGGTATTTCCCTGATGTTTAACTTTAAATACCAGAAACCAAAATGGGTAATCTTTCCCGGCGTTCAAGTCAGGGGGGGGGGACTTAAAGTAAAGGTGGGAGGTGTAAGAAGGATCATCTTGATGCTAAGTATAATTCTTTGAGAGTCCTTGAACCCTAGACGAACTACTGTAGGCATTGTAATCTACAAGAATGTTCAGAACGGCAAGATGACTCATGACTTTCAGGACGGAGCGAGCAACCCCGATGATGAGAGAGGAGCTTCCTTGCCGAGCTACCGTGCTGTCCGATCCCACGTCGTCTCCTCCATCGAGACGCCCACCCAGGCGGATCGCCTACTCCATCCAGCTCTGTTAACCTGCCACGCAAAAGCCGCCACCGACACCTCAACTGCCAACATTTCCTGTAGCCGTACTGTGATCTCATTTCTGTGCCTGTATCGTACCTTTATCTATAGCTGATAATCTGTCTGGTATTACCCATTATTTTACTGCCATAAGGATGGACATTATGTTATCCTGTATCCTGTGTGGCGATTGGTGACGACGAGCAGCTTCTACTGAGCCACGCTCTTACTCTATTTTCGCTTTGAAGGCACTACCCGCTCAAACCTTCGTGTTTGAGAATTTGCGGATTTTTTCGGGTTTTGAGTGATTTAGAAATTAAATCCAGTACTGAAACAGCGCGAAACATGCGAGGAATTCACGAAATCGTGGTGCTGTTTTCCGTGCGACTAAGAGCGCTCCGTCTGACACTCGTGGGTTCCGCCATGCAAATGTCACACACGCTTGCACCGAGTCGTGATTCTTTGTGTTCGACGAACTTTTGTGATGTGTTGACAATGTATTCCACTATTAGCGGTTCCACTCGGAGTCGAGGATTTCGACGGGTGCTGCCTTTAACATGCAGGTCAAAGGCTATTCTCTCAGGCACTTTCACTAGGCATCTAACTTCGGGAAGGCCCCGTCACGAGCGTTGGAATGTGACTTGAATGAAGAAAACACTTCGTCAAAGTGCAAAATTGAAAATGGAACGAATGGATGGATCAGACTTGGAAGCATTTCTACGTATCAGTATTGTTATTCGCTCAGTTTCATGCTTGTTTTGTTGAGCGGTAAAGTGGATCGAAGAAATTCACAAGGGGATCGCAAGGGACACAATAGTGAGATCAGTAGGTATGTTCCCTACCTGGTGCATTCTCGGGCTGCATAAAAGTTAGAATTGTTGTAAGTGCATTTGTTGCAAATTATGATAAAATCATGTAACACTTCAGCCAGATGTGATGTTTGCCTTAGTTGATTTAGTTCTCTCAGGACACAACACACTACACTACAATGATACACTACAGTGATACACCACAGTGAGGAACTTCGAGTACAACAAGGATTTTTGTGCTGTGGGATAGTGCTTACTGCAGTTAATTGGAATGTTTTTCTTACGAGAACACGTACTTCGCATTCCGAATGTTCTGTAACACGAGTGAATTTCCTACCATAGCACAGGCAATGAAGTGGAAACGCCATCACCACGCTCAGCCATCTGCATGATCCCACAGCTGAAGGTGGTGTAATTGCTTCTTTGCAGGCGAATCGCAGGCAGGCACGGTGCAAAGAGTTTTCATTGCTGTTCCTATGATTCTCGAGAGATAATTCATAGACTTCGATCCTCTTCTCCAGAGGAAAAGCACACTTCTGCCCAATCTAATTTGCTCGAAGGGAATTGCCAGGGCCTCGCAGGAAAAAGGTTCAAGATGTTTAAATGCGCAGTTGCTGCACGACAACGCCGGGTGATATTTCGAACACAAAACAAGATTTTTCTTGGGGAGCTTAGCTGGCCAAATTCCCTCAACTGGGTACTTCCGTTATATGCTAGATGACACTCTCCATATGAACCATCCTACTATAGCGGTTGTTCAGCCAGAAAACGAAAAACAAAAAAAAAACAAAAAAAAACCGGTACTAGGTAATCATGAGAGTTATAGTGTTCACCAATATTATAATTCTGTGAACTTCTGGCCCATATTCATGAAAGTACTCGGAAAAATTGCGACCCACTCGTGCATTAGAAGTGGAATGTGCTATTTTAAAGCGATTCGTTCGTCTCAGCCTGCGATGTCAGGTGCTGATAAAGATAGGCGCATACCACATGCATACCTACTACGCATGCCACATTTGGCTAAGAAATACAATACCCGCGCAAACCTTGTTAGAAGAGAACACGCAGTACGCGAAGTTGCGTTCTTTTCGTTTCGTCGCTATAACTATGTTAGAAGTTGAGGTATCGGCAAAATAAAATTGATGTTAGGAACAGTATTTAATCCAGCATCAATCCCATAGGACAGTGGCTTGAAGTTTTCATTTTCAGCGCAAAATTTTGAATGTTTTCTTTTCGACGCAGTTTTGCCGCAGATCGCGCGCGGAAATGTCCACGGCGAATCACGCGACGACCTAAATACCTAAAAAGTACGTTTTTCAAGCATTCCAGTGCGATATCATTACGAAATCGAACGACCCCTGCATCTATATAACCTTATTTGTTGTCTTTGGGTGATATTTTTGTAGTTCTACCCACATGCTGCGGGAATAGCTCTCTCCTACGCCCTTTCAGCCCCTTTCTACTCGTTGTCAGGAATGATTCGCCATCTCTGATTTACCTGGGGTGGTGAGATTAGGCGACGGAATGGTAGCTCTGAGACGGTGAATAATGTGGAAAAAATCGAACAAATCCAAATTTACCAGTTGTTGGGTTATGATGAGACACGACGAGAATGAGATCAATGACGGGGTTTCCAGCCCATATGATCTTTATAGATGCATTTAGGTTTTCTTGAATTTTCTTGCATTTTCAGAAGATCCAATCTAAATGATGGCAAGTGTTCATTGTATAGTTCTACGTTGTATGCAAGAATTCAAATTTGTATATCGCTCAGCGAAATTTGGCTTTGATTTCTCTTCTGGGCGAAGTGCAATAACGTGTCGAATGAGGCATCCGAAGACGTTGCGGATGTGAAAGTTGGTATTTGCCACAAGTCTCTGAGAGCATACATTTGCAGGCACGAAACGATGATTATAGCATCATTTTGCGAAGGACGAATTTGCTGGAGCCGTCATAACTTTCACCTTTCTCTCTACTTGTTAGTTTTCACCTTCTATTTTCCATTTTCATTCCTGACAACGAGTAGAAAGGGCTGAAATGGCGTAGGAGAGAGCTATTCACGCAGCACGCAGGTAGAACTACAAAAATATCACCCAAAGACAACAAATAAGGTTATATAGTCACAGCCGTTGTTCGATTTCGTAATGCCATCGCACGGGAAAGCTTGAAAACGTACTTTTTAGAAGATTTTTAGGTCGTCGCGTAGTTCGTCGCGGACTTGTCGCGCGCGATCTGCGGCAAAACTGCGTCAAGAAGAAAACATCCAAAATTTTGCGCTGACTTCAAGTCAGTGTCCAAAGAAATTGGAGCTGTATCAAATACCATCCTTACCATCATTTTTATTTTGCAGTACCTTCAGTTCTAACTTACTTATAGCGATGGAACAAAAAGAACGCAACTTCGCGTACCACGTGTTCTTTTTCAAAGAAGTTAGCGCGGGTATTGTACTTCCACTGAATGTGAGCGGGGGCCCTGAACCTTCCCGGGAACATTCGTGGTCACAGGCACCGAAGGATCAAGAAAAGTTGCTCGCCCCAGCTATCTAGTAATGTTCTAAAAAGGCCTTGTCTTTCTCGCCAATCTGAATGGCGGGAGGGGGGGGGGGGCGGGAGATAGAATCAAGGTTTTTTTTTATTTTGTCTAGAAAATTTTTCCCGCAACATTACCACAACCTATAAGTTGAAGTAAAATAGATTTCGAATTTAGGACCTTGGTTTGATCACCCAAGTTTGAAGTTTTTTGTTATTGCATTATAACCATCATTCCTTTATATCATTGGTATTTCTTCATGGTACCTTTGAAGATAATGGATCCCAGACTGTAATGAATTCTTTTGTAATCCAATACAGTTCTGTCTCTAAGACCCATTCCTACTTTGGTATCCTTGTCTTATTCTATTATTCTAGGTTATTCTGGGTTATTCTATTGGGACTTCTCCTGCTCACATACCAGGGGAAGTCAAGTGCTCTTTGCTCAGCTTCCATATAAGGTAGAAGTACGAAACGAAAGCCGAGCTTTTTTATTTAGTTTCTGGTTTTTCTTTCTTTTAGAATTTCTCTATATCAGATTTATTAATTAGGACCTAACGTAGAGAAGCAATGTTGTCATATTTTTGGACGAAAGTAGCTAGCAGCTGACATGATAATCGAAGGTGATGTCAAAGCATGATAATGTTAGTGCTAATATCAAGCATAAGGCTTCTGGAACAATCGAAACACCTCGTCAGCAGAAAACATCTTCGGAACAATAACTTCGAATAAATTTCCAAGTTGTTCGGAACCTCCATAGTGTTTGGGTTTTCCGAGGTGCCATTTTTATGTACGTACATACGTATGTCTGATGTGCTCCATAACACAAAAAAATGACCTACTATTCGGATTATTCGAAACTTGGGGATAATCGACCATTCTAGAACAAGTAATCCGAATATTTTAACTCTATAATGCTATTACTAACTCCTCCATGCCTAAGTGTGCTCATTCATGGAAGTGTGGAGGCTCGCATTGTTAATCATATATCATCTTTATACATCATCTTTTTTTTCCTTTCAGAAAACGTGCGAATTAAAGAGATGTGCTGCTACTTAACGGCTGCGTTGCAATTCGTCTGTCGTTCTACTGTGAGCATTATGATTGCGCAGAAAAAAAAATAGAAGAAATCAAGTCATTCAAAGAATACGTACGCTATGATAGGTAGAACAGCAAGAATCAGCTGTTGTATGAGCCCCAATTCCAGACAGGATGTTTTACGCAAAAAAATGAACGTAACTATTGGCTGTAATCTTGTATTCCAAAATACTTGTTTGGTGATGCTGACACAGCATTGTGCTGTGCCGCGGAAGGCTACGAAAGATCTGCAACACTCACCATTTGCTCACCGTTTTCATTGGTTTTGTTGATAGGACGCGGTTCAGTGAGAAATACCCAGTTATTCATGAATATTGGAAACGACTGAAGAACGAGCACCACGGCTCCAATGACAGCAGCACCAGCGAACAAGACATTATCGGTGCATCTGGCTTCGATTATGCACTGGAACAGGAGATGAAAGCATCATAGTAGTGGAACTCTGCTCTATAACCGTAGCAAAGCTTCCTCACCTTTGAAATTTTTTCGCTCATCGCCGTCCTTGACTTGTACGTATCAACGTTAGACGTTCGCCGCAGTGTTGAAATGGGGCCTAGTCGAAAGTTCATCAGAAGATTTGAGCGCGCTCCTTCTCTATGGTTGTTCCCACTGCCATTTCCAATTAGCTTTCGGCGAAACGAGGCCCGCAGTCAATTCTCCGCACCTCCAGCAAATTTAGTGGGCACCTAAGCGAAGGAGCGAATCGACCACAACATGTAATGATACTCCTGATGTAATGATACTGCTGAGACGCCGCTGCTTTCAGCATTTGTCATCGAGAACGTCAAAACCAAAGTAACGTGTGATGCAGGTATTGTCATAAACCGATTGGGATCCTCTCCTAAACTATATCATTTAGTTGTCAAGGCAGAGCTCATAGTAATTTAGATATGTAAGAGACCTAAAGAGAAATTAGAGAAGGGAAGAGAAGCATAGAAACACATGCGGTAGTCGACGCACAGCTAAACTTGATTGCTTGGAGTTCAATTAAAAACTTGCCAATTTCTCCGCGAACCCTAGTTTCCCGTCATTTATGAAAGACAGATTGTATGAGAAAATTGTGACATTATAGTAGTCAAACTGCATGCATCAGCACTGAGATGAGTTTGCGAATCAAATTATTTGGCTATTCGGGTGGCGTGGCCGCATGCCTCCAACGTGGTGTACTCGCATGCGATGGCCGTTTCTGATGCACAACGAAATGGGTAGGGTGCTTGCGTGCAAATCAAGCAAAACTTTCGGATTTGATGGTTGGAACAGTGAAACTCTGTTTTGAGTCCTCGCTACACCAACTTTTTCGAATTGTTCCTCTACTTCAACATTTTTCCCATTTGGTGGCGGGGTTCGCTCTGCTGATCCTTTTACGCCCTATTGTCGTGCACTTAATCGGGATGAATTCCGGCTAACTTAAGGTGGCGGGTATTACAAAAAAAATAACCTTGAGAAAAACCCGCTACGGAGTTGCGGTGTAATTGTTGAACTTTTCTTCCAATAATGCAATGAAATCTTGAACCCTCAGCTTATTCAAGAAAGGTCAAAAACGTTGTCCAACATCCAAGCGCTGATGAATACACATGGCATAACTGTTGCAACAAAACTTTTCCGTTTTTTCAGAGTAAGGTTGAGCAATTCGAATCTTCATATTTTTTCGGTGCCACATGTATTGTGCTGGTACAAAGCGTGGGCATAGCATATGAAGCTAATCGAATAGATCTAAGATATTGTTCCACTCAAACTCGCGTACACGCTGATTTGAAAGATAGCCACCAGCTTAAGGAAGGCCCGAAATGACTACTGAACGTCGTCTTTCAAGTTCAGTGGCGCTTACATATCCAGCTACTGTCTTCTGACCTTGTCCAGGGCCAACTTTTTCATTTTGCCATCGGTTTTCACCTGATATAACTTCTTTCCGAGAAGGCAACACCTGAGTTAAACAGCTAATGACAAGCAAAAATTTCTCTCTATCCGATAGTTTGAAACACTTATCCAGATTCTCCTTTAAGTCCTCAGCGAACTGGATCTCGATGTCCTTAGCTTGCAGCTCTTCCATACCAACCTTCTTATTCTGTATTAAATTAAATAATGGTTTCTCTTCAGAATACGAAGCAATGAGTGGGGTATCACGAGGAAGTGTTCTGGGATCACTGCTATTTATAGTGTACCTTTTTGATTTGCCAAACGCTTGCCTTGTGAACTACAATGTTCACCTTGCAATGTTTGCTGATGACTTGAAAATGTATATCAGTTATTCTGAGAAAAACGCCTCTGAGAACCAATCCAGTTTACAGCTATGTATCAGCAAATTGGTTCAATACTTCGATCATTGGCAGTTGAAGATCTCTCTCAAAAAGACAAAGGTGCTGTATTTGGGAAAGAGGAACCCAAAATGTGCATACAGATTGAATGAGACACCCACGATCAATTCTTGCAAAAATGTCAAGGATCTTGGTGTCATTATGAACAGAGATTTAACCTTCAATGACCATATTGATTCCATCACGCTTAATGCAAGCAAGGCAATGTTCAGATTATTCAGAACTTTCGCACTGAATCACTCGCCTTCACTATGCAAGCTTTATAAAGTGTATGTTCGTAGCATTCTTGAATCATCTTCTTCAGTATGGTGCCTCTACCAAAAAAAGCAAATTGAACAAGTAGAGAGCGTTCAGAAGACCTTTACAAGAATACTCTATTACAGATGTTTTCCAAATAAAGCATATCCAATGATCCTGCCCACATACAATGAGCGCCTTAAGAAATTAAAGTTGAAAAATTTGGAATTGAGAAGAAAAGCAATAGATCTCTGTCGTTTCCGCAAGGTATGGTCGATGGAGTCTAGTTTACGCTTCTCTTGTTTTTTCACCTTGAAACCTTCCAGTGGTAGAACCAATTGACATTCTTTTTGTCGGAATGAAAAGGCATGAAAATATTTTCTCTGTCCGTATGGCTAAAATCGTCCCGCATTTGCCGGAGAAATTCTTCAAGGAAAGACAAACTATCAGTTCTATTTTTTCCAATCTTTCAATGAGGCACTTGATTGAAAATCAGCAGGAAGGAGAAGAATAAGTTTTTTCTCACGGTGCATTGATTAATGTTCCACGGTTTCAGAAAGAATCTCGCGTCACATTCCGACATATTCTTCATTGCAGTATTATAATCATGGCATCTCAGTACTCAAGAACATGTCCTACAGCTGCTTCATTACATGGAGAATTTGAACGAAATGCAACAGACAATAGAAATAAGCTCATTTGTATGATTATTGGCGTGTCGGTGGGCCATAGAAAGTTTTTTGGAGCGTTTTGAAACTCTGATTCGATTATCTGGCCCTGTTCTTATGAAGCGGTGCGTGAAGCAAGAAAGATGTTCTGATCAGATGGGCTGCGAGGAACCTACAGATGCGAGGCCTACGATATCGTATCACTGAACCCATTATCCTTGAAGTGGTCAGGTTTAAGAGACCTTCAGGCATAGTGTAACTCGCTCTGTTAGTGGGAGCAGCAGTGGGTCGATACGGTTGGTAGCCTCACGCACACCGCAATTTTAATCTATGATTGCTCTTTCAATCCTCCAATAACCTTTCTGTGGTCCTTTCTTTATACACCTTCTTTGCAAAGGGTTGCATTGTGACTCCCCACGATGTATATAATAAATAAATAAATAAATAAATGTTCAAGCCTGTTCTGATTCGTGTTTGTCCTCCACAAACCATTGATTATAGCATGCTGCACCATTGACTATAGCATGCTACGCTGGAATCAAGAAAAATAAGTTGGCATGTATTAGTTTCGACGCTACAATGCTGCAGAAAAATCTCAAAGAAATTGTTGGTGTACGCTTGCATGAGTTATTGTTAATTTACAGCATCGAGCGTTATTTTACTCAGTCTAGAATTCCTCCGTCTTCCGAAACTTCTTTGAAATCTACTAAAACTTGGCTAACAAATTTTTTGCCTGCAGCCAGGCATTTGCGTTACACTTTAGCTTCGTGTAGTTTTCTTTTATTTTCGTAATTTTTCTACAATATTCGCATAAATACCGTGGGCGTCCATTTCGGACACAGGGAGTACTCTTGCGCTGGTATTGCCGCCGTGCAGATTAGAGTTTCTTGGTAGTTTTCGCAATCGCTTCTGATGTTAAGTGTCAGTAGAACTAATACACTATCAAGAAAACCCAATACTACTTTTTTGCGGGGAGATAATATTTCTTGATCTGTTTCGCCACACAGGTTGTTACAGATACTTTTATTTGCCAACGTTTCTGCAAACGCCGTTTTCAAGGCCTGAAAGTGGATCAATTTTTATGAACTGTGCATTCAACTCATTTGGCCTATTCAACGGCGAAAATCAGACGTGAACTCACCAAGCGTCCCACCAAGAGGCAGAGAAGTTATCCGGCAATGCGATATTGTCACCAACTGATCAGTGAGCATCACTCAGCATGAGCCTTCGATGACACTCTTATAGCTCGCATGGTACGAACGGCATTAGATCACTAGTTATCGATAAGTGTTCATTTCTGTTGTTCATTCCGGGGTTTCTCACAGAAATCCAGAATGCTTCGAGAGCTTTCCTCGACATTTCTGGTTCGTGGGCCAGAATTGTGCATGCTACATCAAAATCTTTTTCACTGTGGTCTTCGCATTTGTGTTTTCCGAGTGGCTTTACCGAACTTTCCTTCTTTTGCTAACAAGGTATTCATTCAATCGTACATGAAGAGGTCGTCCGGTCTCACTGATGTAGGTCGCATGGCAGCTTAAACATTCTATTTAGTAAACAACCCCTGTTTTAGCACAGTCTCCAATTTTTCCGCATGGACCTGCGACGCAGTTTTCTGTGGCACAAGGTCTATCGTATTACGGAGCAATTGTCGTTTGATGTTATCGACAGGGATGCTGATAAGAACGACATCATTCTCTAGCTGAGCCCGCGCTAGACATTTCTTTATTGCATCGCTGATCCTATCCGAAATGAAGGATATGCACAGGAGAAGTTTGTTATGCTATTCGCTAGTTTTACTACCACTGCGAGCTCTACGATGTTGTTGCTTCCGTGAAAGGTAGTCATTTTCGCGCGCTATCACCAACGCAAGTCTGGTGGATTCTTTGCGTTCTGCCTCACCACTGTTCACCTCTAATGCTGTTTCAAACATGTTGCCAATTACAGCACGCTTGACCGTCAGCGCGGACTCGCGTGTACAATTTGTTTTTGGAACTCTCTTTGCGATACCACTTCACATGAACTATGCCGTTAGAGATTTTCAGCTGCGTGTTGAGTAATAGTAGCCAACCTTCGTGTGGAGTTTCACTCGTCAGTTTTATGTAATGTAATTGTTCGTTCAGAAATCTGGATCATTCGTCCATCTCTGATAGGTGGATTTAATTACGTACCAGTCGTCGATATAATGTCAGTACAACAATGGTTTACGTGAAAGCACTGGTTCCTCTATCTTGCTCATGTAGCAAATAGCGAGAACCGACGCTAGCCTTTGACCCATAGCTAGCTCTCTAATCTGGGAGAAATATCTTTCAGAACATTTAAAAACGTTGCATGTTAGACGTTCCTTAACCAGAGTCATAATCGGTGCTCTACCAAGGCCGTAAGTCTCAATCTCTCTTTCATGCAACCCTAGCATTTCACTCAAACATCATTCACTGAGAAGTTCGTGTAGGGCGATGAAACAAATGACAAATTAAATGGCTAAAGCACACAATTTTCCCTGAAATTGGTTTTGTATATTTGGCTAAGGAATTGTCTGGTGTTATTCAAATGAGAGGGTACCTTGGTTAAGAACTCGCTCACGATTTTGTTCAGAAACCACGACATTCTGTCGGTTGGACCGCCCACACAGCTTACTATCGGTCAAATTTTGTATTCGGTTATCGGCAACGGTTCCATGTCAGTGATCGAGAGTTCATGAGTCTTTATAAGAGTGTAGAACACGGGACAGTTTGGGTTATCAATTTTAAGCCAACTCAGAAAAACTTCGCTTAGACCTGCAGCTGTGCCGATCGTCATCCAGATATGGTTTAAATTTCTGTACTGAGAAATGAATTCATTGTGCGCACTACACTGATAAACGGTCAAGTCAAGAAAGGGAAACAAGTCAAAAATTATTATCTACAAAATGCCAGGTTTTACGACAGCAGAACATGGAATATGTTGCGGTGGGAATTCCAGCGCTAGCTGCATGGGATAGTGGGAGGCACTATATCGGCGAGATGTGAACTGCGTGCTCATTTGTTTTCAACAACATTTGTTTCTAAATTCTTGAATAGGTTTTTCTTCGCATGTTATAAATATATAGAACGAGGTCTTCATCATCCAACTACCTTTTCACCCAGTACCGGGTGCTGCGCTTCAGTCAAGGTTAAAACTTCTCTGTGTTCTGGTTAGTGAGCTTCTGCGGATAGTAGATCTTTTCTTGTCTTTGCTTAGAGAGCTCAGTTCTGCTACAGAATGGTGTGGAATTTCGTCTGTGTTTTTAGCTGCTTTAATTTGATTTGTGGAGTGGGTTTGAATGTAGGTTTTGCTGGTCTAAATTTAAACTAAAATTCAAGTTGGTGAGAAATCGAAGTTATTTTACATATTTCTCGGAAAAATGGAAGTTTTTATCTTCGGACTGATTGCCGCAAGCCAGTTTTGATTCGTTTCCCTGACGATGACGAAGAACGACGTCGTGAGGAGCTGAAACCATCGCAGACAAGGATGAAATAGCTCTGATAGGATGAAATAGACAAGGATGACTAAAAATTCATAAAGGACACAAGCATGGCAATATGAGCAAGGCACTTATTTCGTGAGTAATTGCAAATCATTACTTTCTTTGAAATTCATCACATACTTTGCCTATTTTAGATGCTGCAATTGATCCATTATGTGACCTTTGCTCACTTTCCTAAATCTAATTCACAAAGATATCATTTTTTCGACCAATTTTACTCTTATGGACAGAGGCTAACCTTCTCTTTTCTGATCATCCTTGTGATGTGATTGAATAATGCGAGGAGGATGTGGGTCGCGAAATCTTTAGGCACCGGCTCGAGTCACCTTGAGGTGGCAGCCCGGCACCACATGTCGCAGACCAGGTGGCAGCAAGCCGACATGACGATAGAGTATGCGCGCTCGGTCATATTTGAGGAAGCGTCTCGCTGCCTTACTTACTCCTTACATGTATTCGTCATATATTACTTGCTGTCTCATCTATATCTCGATACTAACAGTTACTAAGATCTTCCGAAGCTTATTTGGGAACTATTGATGGAAGGGTCTTTGACACGGGAACGCCAAGGAAGCTACACTTCCGGTCTAGTTCAAGCCCCGGAAGTGGTTAGTGTAAAAACGTAGGAGCTCAAGATTGCTGTGCTTTCACTCCCTTAGCTTCTGTGCATCAATCCTTTCATCAGTCTTAGTTAATCAGTTCTTTGTTGACTGCTCTTCAATCGTCAGTGTAGCACCACCCTACTCATATGTGAGGAGATAGGTTATTCCATCGGCAGCCCTAGGGTATATCCGAGATAGTAACTGGTCGGGAAGTTTATTCGTGGCAACGACCGCTGTGGCGCCACTCACGCACCTTTCTCTGCGAAAGATTAATTTTTGTGGAAGTTTAATTCGTGGTCGTTTTTGTTGTTTCTGTTCCTCACTAGCCTTTCATAGGTTTCTCCTGCTGTTTCGCACGACTGTTACAGTTTGATAGAGTGAATTATTCACGCACCTTGCCCCATCATGTTTCTTGTTGGCAGCAACTCATTCGGTCGATCAGCTAAGGCGACCGATTTGACGATGTCGCCACATTTGGCACCTAGTTGGTTTTTGGCGCTACTCTTCTCATTTTTCTTGGTTTCTCTTCTAAAATATTTCAACCATGAATGTTTGTTTCTGTTAGTTCTTGTATGTTGTTGCCGGTATGCTCGGTTTTTCTCTGTCTTCACGCCTTTAAACGTGCATTTTTCAAAAGTGGTATTATCATGTTTTCTTTTCAGTTCTGTTTTATCTTTGCCTCTCACCTCTTGGTCCTCTTCCTTGAGCAGAAGTACAGACAAAGTGAGTATCAACAACATGACAACTCAAAAAAAGCAGAATAATCCCACTTATTAGAAAACACAAGTTCAGAATGCCATTTTGCGCAAATCGACAAGATTTACTACATCAGATTGTGTCATCAAATTGAACTCGAATGAAATCTTGCTTAATACTTTGACGACAATGCACGTTTTGAGTTTTGATGTCACTTTGGACCAACACCGATTTGTGCCTTCTTTTCGAGGAAGAAGCTGCGAATGGGTATACTTGATGCGCTGATAACGAATATGAAGTTGTTTTTGTTTGTGTGGATGCCTTTCTGTAAGGTTACGGTATTCACATACTGTAGGAGCTGTACATAGTTATCTTTCTCAGAATCTGGTCCAGGTTCACGATGGGAGTCATTTCGCTTGCTGACCACGAATATGTCATCAATTTTGGGCTTCTGAGGAGTTACGGTACGCATAGAGTACCACTCGGATTATGAGGTACCACAGACAACGAGTAGACTTTGTTTAGCAACTTCCCAAAGTTCTGTTAGGATGCAAACTGGATGCTATATTCGTGACCAGCATGTGAACTAATCACTGTCCTCAGGGTTTCAATGTGTTCTGTGATTAAGCTGTACTTGCAGTATGGCTACAGTAACCCTGTGGAAATGTGTTGCAAATTGAATAATGTATTCGTATCTATCATATTAAAGAGCCCTAATGTACCACGTTTCACTGAAATATGGGTGAAAATAAATCCATAGTACTGACAGTGTGCCTACAGTACTCTCACAGTGCTGCGCTACAGTACAAAGTGGACACCATATTCGTGACCAGCGTGTGAAATAAGGCCTATTCTGGAACAATCCCACTGAAGAAAGCTTGTTAAGGCAAACACCACCCATCGATGGGTCATGTTGTCCCTCATGTGTTAAAGGTTAATGAGAACCAGGTCTGAAGGCACAAGGAAAAGACGCCAAACTAAACAGGAAATGAGGAACGCAATAATATAAGTAACTTGTAGTTGTACTCTGATCACAAGCAAAAATTCTTGGCCACAATTAGGCTTCCACTTCACTTCAGCGTCTTATTCAATACCATTCGAAGTACCGCAGAATGAGCCAGCCAAAACTCGTGTTTGTGTTGTTGATGTGGAGGTCCCGTCTCATCTGAAACTGTATTGCCATGAACAAGTGGTTAAGCTCCTAAACTGCGATCGTGGTGAAGTTAGGTTTGATACTGTGCGACGTCATGTTTTGTACCCTCATAGATAGTCGCATATCACGCTTAGTTCACAGCGAGAGTTGCCATCTCGTAGGCAGAGCTGCTTCCGAGATGGCAAGTTTGATGCCAACTTGTGGAGTGGATTACTACCAGGGTCAAGCATGACGATGGGAAAAAGTGACCCTCAATACGACCTCCCCTATTCCCTCGTCTAACCCCCACCTTTTCACGACCCCCCCCCCCTCCACCTTCTGCTCCCGCATGTTTTCTCTGTACACTGAAACACTGAACAGTTTCAAGGAAGAACACACAAAAGAAACACATTAAAAACCCAAAATTGGAACTAAAACGATCTTGAGGTCGATATACATCCTTCCTTATCCGATCGGACCACACTGCCAGCAGGAACAATCATGTCATTGCGTGTCAAAACAGGAGTGATTGGCAACGCATGCGAGGAATCGGTTTCAGCGTTGGCATTTGCGCGCCCACGGGTTCGATTCCCGACGCCTCCAAAAAATTTTTGCTCAGGTTGGAACCGTTCAGGATTTAGTGTAAAGCAGAAAGGATTTAAAGGTTTCTAAATGAAGTGAGGGAAGCGAAATCGATCGTTAACACATGCGAGAATTCGCCTACAAGGGACGCCAGTTTGTGGAAAACTACGGTTACTTAGACCTCGCACTGAGGTTCTCTGACTCAAAATCAGCGAATGTTTTTTCTATCTTTCTATATAGGACGATCAGCTCTATCTTCTGCCAGAGTTTCAGTTTTCTAGACCTTTATATGTTTTTGGGAGCTCGATGGGAAATCTATGGGAAATTTGGCGAATTTCCTATCGATTTCCCATCTAAATTGCGGGAAAACGAGCGAACTTCTTGGAGCCAGATTTTGTACCCAAGTGGGAAATTTCCTCAAGCAAAACTTATAGAAGAAAAGTGCAAATTGCTTCGCAGTGATTTGCCAAACAGATTTATTCCATTTTCACCATCTGTTCAAATTGCGAGATATTCACTTCTTCAACTCCCATGAAAAGAGTTTGCCTTTTACCGAAATTTCATCGTAATAGAGCTCCAAGCATTGATTCTTCATCCCCATTATGGCACCCCAATAATTGCTCCTGCTTAAGTGAATTAGATGGGAAATTTCGCCTCGGAGACCCGAAAACTTGAAAGATTTCCCATCGAGCTCCCAAAACCATATGAAGTTCTAGAAAATTAAAACTCTGGCAAAAGGTAGAGCTGGTCGTTCTCTATGAATATGTAGAAAAGCATTTGCTGGTTTCGAGTGAGAGGACTTCAGCAATCATCACTCTACTTTTCCACATTCTGACGGGCCCTGCAAATCCTAGCATGTGCAATCGATTGATCTCGCTACCCACACTCTATTTTTTAAACATTTCCACCCTCTTTACTCCACATTTGGTTCTGAAGTGATTCCGACCTGTGCAAAAATTTGTGGAAGCGTCAGGGATCGAACCTGTGAGTGCGCCGAAGCGGATTTCTTTCATACGCTGCCAACCAGTCCTGCTTTAACGCGATATGACGTGATCATTCTTGAGCTGATTACTACCTGTCCTGGTGCAGGATGGGTACTTCAAACATGAAAATTGAAGATACAGATGCACTTATTTTTATTGGTTTCTTTAACAATCTCCTTTTCTTTTCGCTAGCCCAAAAAAATGCAATTATTGTTTGTACTGTAAACAGTCAACCTTAAATGACCAACATTTGATTAATTATCCCAAATTGGCTGTAGCTACTGTAGCCTCATTGTTAATTCAAGCACAAGACACTGTGCCTGGACCTCAGAGAACATTTGGGGTTGTTTCATACCTGTGCTCTCATTGCTTACACTACAGTAAACAGCAAGTATGGAAGCGCTGAATCTCTAGCTTTCTTTCTCAGGCAAGTATCCATAGAATAATGATGTGCTATGTACTTTTGAATTCATTATTTTTGATATTTCCACTTCTCGCAATTGTGCCTTACAAGTTTCATATACAAGTACATTTTTCACCTCTTCCATGTTACAGAATATGGTCGAAATTGATAGTTCAGTTCGCATTCCACCACCGACCTTCGAATTCATTGTGGATTTCAATCTTGAAGATGACCAATCACTACTACAAAACACCTCTCAGATAGACATGCAACAGACCAGCGAAAATTTGCTTTGCACAAACGTCTATCTGAGGAGATAGAACTTGAGTTTGTACTACGTTCTGTGGTGAGGAAGACCAAAAGCCGTTTTGATCATCTGAAACCTCGTTCCCTTGCTCCCTCGTATACTTGTTTCTTTCGTTGGATTTCATTTAGCGTAATGTTAATGCGGCAGAGATTGGCTCTCTCTCTCTCATCACTTCCATCTTTTAATTTGTTCGTTATTCTAGCCGTGTAGCGTGGAGTGTCGCACCCGAAGACATCTCATCAATCTATTTCGTGATGAAGCGTTACCGTCACCGATTGTGAGTTTAACATGTTTAAGATATACAAACTTTTCTGAATAGATTTGTGTTAACGAATGTTGCTACCTTCTCTCCTACCCTATCCCATCTATTGAGGTCTTTCAAAAATTACTCGTAACAGTAAATTGTAGTTCATCCGTACCTCTGTTTTTCCTTACATTGAAATTAAATCCATCCATTGACGAGATCTTCTTCGTAGCAGTCTACTTCTATTATTTATATGTTAGATCGTCATGGTCTCTCTCTTAGCTGGGGTTTTTCTCTTAAATTGGTTGTGAACTGAGCATAACAACACATGGTTGTACAAACTGAAATACCCGCCCCCATTCCAGAACGTTTCGGCAAATTTCAAGAAATTTGCTTCTAACATGATATCAACCTATTTTTCCTTCTTTACTATTATTTTTTTCTGACATCAAGGTCTAGCAACTTGAGTCCATAATTAATCTTTTCAGCAACCTCATCTTTGAAATTGCGGCCTTCTGGTTTTTTTTGACGGGCAGCCCAGTTTTTCTTTGCAAATCCACATCCCCTGAGGTTCACCTGTAGGGAGTTGTTCACTAAGCGATTTCAACCTCTCAATGTGCCAGGTGTTGTAAAGCGGAATTTTCTACGGCTGAAATTTCAGGCTTCTGCACTGTTTCTGACAAAAGTTGTTATGCATGTTATGTAGCTCTCGAAATGTTGCCGGATAATAAGCACATTTCGAACGAGGACGTGTAGAGTGCTGCGGAGTTTGCAGCTTATTTGGGAGAGGACTATGAGAACGTAGTTTTTAAATCCCATACTTTTCAAGATGCATCATGCGACAGTTCTTCCGCAGCTCGACTGTGGTTACATAAAAGGTTCAAATTTCTGGAGCAGGCGGAATGGAATAATGCACATCCTGCTTCTGAGGAAGAAAGGATTGTACGTGCTGGTGACACAAAGTGTAAACTTTACGGTGCTTGGAAAGCTTCCGTTCCACCACAGTTGAGACGATCTCTTGCTATAGGCAGTCCACCACCTAGTGCGAGGAGAAAGCGAAATCCAGATCTAGTTGTACGTCATCAACTTCCTCCTGTTTTTTTTTCTTAATTTTGGAGATGCTGACTTTTTATGAAGAAAAATCAAGGAAGGAAACTCCTCATAACAATGAGTGCTATTCGTGTAGGTCGACATACGGTAGTCTTCATCAGGTGGCCATTTTCCACTTTTTTCAATACTTTGACTGTGGTCAAGATAAATCAGGTTTCGAGTAGTGATTTTCTCAGAAATTCAGCCTGTATAGGTATCCACAGAAGCCCAATGAGCTAGGCGTTCCTTTGCTTCGTTCTGAGACGGGTGTCCCTTCCTTAGCTGATGGGACTCTTGTTGCAAGAATATTCCACATTTATGTCAATGGTCGTAAATTGTACCTTGTTGTAGAGCGAATAACTTAAGGACGAGAGTTGGAGAAAAAACTTTTGGTACTTTACTTAAACTTTCAAATGAATTCTAAATATAATGGCCTATGCTTGTTCAAAATTGATCTTTGTCTGAGCTTCATTTACTAGTCTTCTTTTGTAGGTAAGCTGATGAAGACTCGATTTGACGTTTTATCGGCTACGTTTCGAGCTTGAGCTCGTCTTCAGGCCAACTGACAGTAAACAACAAAAGCCTAGGTTACAGTCGCTCCGACCTGATCCAACGCTCCTACTGACGACGAAGTTGACTGCAAATTTTTGAAATTTGCAGTCAAAAATTCAAAAAAAAATCAAAACAAAAATTTGCAGTCAACTTCGTCGTCAGTAGGAGCGTTGGATCAGGTCGGAGCGACTGTAACCTAGGCTTCTGTTGTTTTCTGTCATTTGGCCTGAAGACAAGCTTAAGCTCGAAACGTAGCCGATAAAACGTCAAATCGAGTCTTCATCAGCTTACCTACAAAAGAAGGCCTATGCTTGTGTTTTTTAGTAATTGTGCTAGTTTACAAAAACTGTGGAATGTAGTATCTGAGGTTTAAAAAAATATTCATTTTTAAGAAATCTCACCTGCAATTTCTTCGAGATTGCCCGAGGTTCTCTAATGTCGTCTCCAAGCATAGGTGATAATAGGTCTCTTGACCAACTCAGTTGTTCATCCGTGGACCGGTACCTACCATGGCGCAGTGGAATGCGTGCGCAGTTATACGTAGATGCTAGGGAGTGCAATTCTCACGGCGTCCAAGTTCTTTGCAACGTCTTACTCACGAACTGTAGTTTACGGCTGACAGCATCCACTACCAAGAATAGGTGCAATATGGTACAGTGGTAGTGCTTCCCAACCTCAGGATATTGGTCGAGCGATCGATTCCCTTCACGACCTGTGTTTCGTATTAGAAATTCCACTTGACATGTGGCCATTAGGTAGCCGCTATACTCCTTGAGGAGTATAGCACCATGCGTCGCAGTCGCCGGCGACAGTGGCCGCCAATGTTGGCGACCACTCACAATCGATTTGCACAGAAGCCGCACTCGCCAACACTGGCGGCCGCCGATCGCCAATGTTGGCGACCAATCGGTAGGCACGGACGTCGCAGTCGCCATTATCAGTAGCCGCCGATGTTGGCGATCGCCAGTCGCCAACTTCGGCGGCCGCCGCGACGCCCCGCCCACAATCGTTGAGCACCGGTGTCACAGTCGCCAGCGACGGCGACGCATGGTGCTACAGTCCTCGAGGACTATGGCGGCAGTGTTAGATGAAAATTTCCTCCCCATTGGCAATCGTAAGTCGCACTTAGCTGTTGTCTGAACTTGTCCATTAAGTGCCAAGTTCGATCAAATTACTACCACCCCTGCCGTTATTGCTTTGGATATAGAAGGAGAAGATCAATAGGACGGCGGGAAGTGATAAATCAACACTACAGGTTCATAATGGTCTCTAGCTCTCTAGTGAAGCGATTTCCGCTATGAAATGCAACACGTTGATCGTTCAGAGTCAGCAGGCTTTTTTCGAAAAAATGTCTCTTCATTTATCTGCACAAAGTCGTCAAATTACGAACTGAACTGCAGAATTGTCGGAGATAGTCAGATGTCTACGCAACACCATGCCTCCAAGTGCAACATACAGGCGTCGTCCACCATCTAGTTAGTATCCATAGTTCAGGAGATGCCGTTATCGTGGACTCGATTACAAGCTCCGATCTGTAGATTTACTACCTGACTGAATGAGGTAGAATAAACAATATTAATATCAGTCATTGCTAACCTAATGATTCTTGTATTGTTCCTTAATCGTCGTCTCCTCCACGAAACTTGGTTGGTGTAGGACCGCCTTCAGAGACATTCGGTGTCAACCTTTTGCTATCTTATCATACTATTCTAATTCGTTCACTCTTTGCAAAACACATTTAATTTTTTTTAGAACGTCATTGTTTTGGTCACATCAAGGCTGGCCCTGTAGCTACGAAGCGAGCCGGTTCACATTGCTTTGGAGATGACGGTTTTGGAGATTTCTTGTGTATGCGGCTGGTCCAAGGAAAAAAAGCTGCTATATTTTTGCCGTTGCTGCTGTGATAGTCGGTGGCACAGTGATCCGCACGCTTTAACGAGAGTGGCGAGGGCACCAAGATAGCAAAAACCCCAGTTGAGAAGAAATCCGTTTATTGGGATAAACACGAACGAGCAAACAAAAAAAAATAGTTAAGTTTCCGTCAGTCCACGGAGGGCTGGCCGGACAGCGAACAGAGAGGAATCCGGGGTCACCGCCACCGGAGAGGTCCGCGATAGAACTGACGATCCGTGGAAGGCGTCGCCCACGTCGATTTGTAGATCAGAGGCTCTCCCTCTTCGGTGATGGCGCGTGATTCGCCTCCTGCATCCACACATTCCTTTTTTATATCAGACCTTGAACATTATTTTTTTCATTCATTACATATAACTTGGTACTTTTTAGAGCTAATCAGAATCAGAGCTAACTTCAATTTCTTAGTTTCATGAGCATACCTCACCCAAAGTATTCTGCGCAGCTATAGCCTGTGTTTGCATTCACAAGAAAGTGACAGTGAAACTCAAATTACATCAGGTCACTGTAAGGAATAGGGGTCTATCTTCCATAGAAGAATATGGCAAGCCTATAAACCTTCATTCAGGCGATTTGAAAGCAACTACGGACCCATTAACAAGAAGAATTTCAACAGATTTTTTGGGTTTCTCACTAAATCTTGCTTTCTCGTTAATTCGTCAGGTTACTGTAGAAAGGGCCGTTACGCGTTTACGCGTTAATTCGTTAGGTTAATAACCCACAGTCCTGGCCGATACCTTCAGCTCCTCTCCTTTCGTCTCTAACATGTTTGAAGGATAGGTCCATATGCCAGCAACATAGGAAGTGTTTTCAAGCTCACAGATAGTGAATGGATCAATTTCAGCACTTTTTTCCTGTAAACAAAAAGTATAAAACAATTGTCAGATTTTTGTCCCGTACAGCATCTCCGATGGTTAACATCCAGAATTAGCCCGTGAATTGTGGAAAAAGACAAAATCTTCCAGCACTCTCACGTAGATTTTTGTAACGCGGAGTTTTTGGGGAGGCGAGAATCAACTACTAACAGAGCCATCTCTGATCAGTGAACAGAGAAAAGGCGCTGACAGGGTATTGCGGCTTTCGAGAAAATTATCAAGCACTGCAGACGCATTTTTATTGACAAAAAATGAGAAAGAATCTGGTATTTATACAAACTAGCGCCCCTTCGGGACGCTAGCAAGTGGGGTGGGGCAGCTATTTGGGACATGTGCAAAAGCTTCGCACTTGCCAAATCTCTAGAAAATTGATAAAGAAGCAGAACCAATCTTTAAATGGGCGCAAATATGAAGTCCTTATTATGAGTTGAGTATGAGTGTGAGAAGTCCGTTCTCCATCGTATGGCGTATTTGTGCGTATTCCTCACTACCGGGCCAACGCAGACCCGTTCTCCATCGGCGGAACTGTATCCTGCCGTTCGCCACGCTAATGGACCTAGGCAAAATCGTATATGAGTGTTTTCCACACTACTGGGCCGCAGTGGGCTTTCTTCCATCGGTAGACCCGTATTCTGGCGTCATCTTCACTATTAGGCCACAACGAACCCGCTCACCGTCGGCTGAACCGTATCCTGGTATTCTCCACATTACTGAGCCACAGCAAACCAATCCTATATTGGCGGACCCGTATCCTGGTGTTATCTACACCATTGGGCTACGGCGCGCCCTTCTTCCATCTGAGCGCCTGCATTCTGGCACCTACCTCACAGTTAGGGCAAGCCGGATCCGTTCTCCAGGGGCGGGCTCGCATCCCGGCATTCTCAACACTATCGGACCAAAGTGGACCTGTATCCTGACGTTCTCCACACCATTGGGCTACGACGGGCCCTTCCTCCATCGCTGGACCAGCGTTCTCGCGATTTGCTCACTGTAGGGCCGTGGCGGACCCTTTCTCCATCTGCGGAGCCGTATCCTGGTGTTCTTCACACTACTGAGCAATGGCGGATCCTTCCTCGGTGGACCCGTATCCTGACGTCCCCCACACCACCGGGCCACGGTGGACCCGTTCTCTGTCGGTGGACCCGTATCCTGGCGTCCCCCAACCCAAGGTAAAAACGGGCGTCATGTCTAAAAAGACGTTTTTGCTAGTTTTTGCGAACTCAGGACTGACAATCAGAAGAGAAGAACAAATATAGTGAATGTTTTGAAACCATGGAGGAATCATAACTCTACTAGCAAAAATTTGTTTCTGCACTAGTAAAAATTTTTTTCTGCAAACTCGTTCATCCCCAGTGTACAAGGCAAAATTTGTTCAAATGTGGTTTCACAGGAGATTTCATTGAATTTTGGCTCGAAGGGATTGTCCATCTAACTTCCTTCACTTGTAATCTTATGAACTCCGCTTTGGATATGTTGGTGGGTAAGGTCAGTAGTACCGAATGGGTGGGAACAGAGTGGTCGAAGTTCGTCGCCGAAGTTATCTTCTGAATTAACACTTGCGTGTGAAGGGTGGTCTGAGCTAAAAGCTTCCCGAAGTCTTTACAGACCAGGAAAGAGGTCACTCGGCTAACCTGCTATTGTTTACGATAGGTATTGCTCCAGCAAACATACCCACCACACGGCCTTCGAATTCGCTCAACCACAGCTGGTTGGGGCCTGAAAAACAACGCGCCAATAATTTGTGCGCACCCTGTATTTTCATTGCAATTCTTAGCAAAGCAGGAAAAACAACAAGAAACAAGAAATTTGACAAAAATAATCCCTATAATCGTATAGAAAGGGTTACAAATCATCCTCCATAAAGGGTCAAGCTTTCAACGACAGACAATCAAGAAGAGGAGGGTGGGGGGGGGGGATGGTGAGTATGAGAGAAGTGTGGGATGAGACGACTTTCCTGAGGAGGAGACGCAGGGAGGGATGGGGGGGGGGGGAGTGTTGTAATAGGAATTGCTGGAAATTTGCAGAAGAAACTATAGGGATTTCTAATGAGAGTGCAGTGCTTTTCCGCCCGAAAATTGGGTTCTGTCGGAGCGCAGTAATGTACGATTTTTCACCGATTTGGTAGCATGTCGGAATTCGGAAGGGCGAACCGATGGGACAACATATCGGTCCCCTCTAAGATGACATGGAGGGAGCTAGATGTGGCCATCGAAGAGATCCGAGTACAAGTCGTGGATGACCTTTACCGTTCACCTTCTTAATAAAAAATTATTCCGTCTGGGCGCCAGAGAGCGATCGTCTTGCTCTTACGGTTGGCGAAGTCTCGGCGGGCTCGCCAATGCTTTCACTTGCCTCTGTGGCTTCGTCCAACACTAGTGCTCGTTTCTCATTAAGGCCCTCTTTTATCGCTTTTCTGCACCGTTTTGCTAGCTCGGATGTTGGCTGGTATTTGCCTGCGGCTCTCGTGGCTCCACGCTGGCAAATACCAGCCAACGATCAGATTTTTTCTTTGCGCTTTCGCAAAAATGCTGGACCACCCGATTGTACTCTTCATTGATGTTATCGACAACCACATCTTCCCAAAAGTTGGCTTACGAATTGAGAGGACCGCAATGTAGGCCTGTTTTCGTCTCCACTTCTTGAATTTCGCGGCTTTCTCTTCTTTGCAGGAGAAGAAGTATCTTGCTGCCGGAAAGGAGACAACTACAACATTCTCTTGGAGACAACTACAATACTATCAAATCTCCTTCTTCCTAGCCATATTCCCAGGAGAGGAAGAAGGCAATGGTCTGATCCGGTGTAGATGTAGAACTTCGGCCCAACACCCATATCGGTCAGGTGAAACCTTCGATTGACGATGATGTGGTCAATTTCATTATGCTACTCTCCACTGAGTGACTCCCACGTTCAGCGTAGGGAGGTTGGCTTCTGAAATTATTTGTTTGATGGTTGGTATTCGTCGCAATGATGAACTTGGAGAGCCTCTCCCCCTGTCCTTTCCACTGCTGTCTGTAGGTACCGATGCAAAGATTCTGAGGTCTTCTCCCAGGGACGATCTTGGCGTTGAAGACGCCAACTATGACCTTATAGAGTGTATGGTCTTCCTATAGAACTTCTACAAGTCCATGTAGGAGGCTCCGATCTCTCCTTCGTCGTAGCTGCATGGTGGAGCGTAGTCGACGCAAGGACACGGACTTCATCAACTACTTCACTGCTGCAGGTTCCAAGGAATAGTTCTTCTTCAGCGTCGTAGGTGGCTCTCAGTAGCCGGTTTCTCCTCGTCTCGGGACAGTCCGATGACGTCGCACTTGATCTTCTTCTCTGCATCATCAGATCGTCGATGGAAGCCTAGTACGTAGTATGTGCTCTATGCAGTGAACTGCGGCTGGAGGGGGGGGGGGGGGGAACCGATGTACCAAGTCAGTGCTTCATCCTCCCAGACTCCTCTAATACCAATTTACTGACCCCTGAGGGATGTAGCGCTTGATTGGCCTCGGGCGGAATCGAACCATCGATCGTGCGAGCGAATAATGGGTTTCTTACCTCTGCTCTACATGCGCTTTCAAGCTAGAGCTTAGAATCGCACGTTTCTATGGGTGGTGCACATAGCCATGCAAAGTATGTAGACCAGGGAGAAACTGAGGGGAAATCGACTTCCGTTTCTCAACCTAGAAGTGGCTCTCCATGGGTTACTAAACAAGATGGTTCCGAAAGCCTAGCTATGAAAACATTATTGTCCACTGCAACTCCTCTCATCCGATTAAGACAAAAACTCCTGTAGTGCGCAATATCATCCACACCACATTGTATTATATTTTATGATTTCTGGGACCCACCACATTGTATTATATTGGGAGCGTGTACCAGATATCATGCAAACTCTGTGGCGACAATTACATAGGTGAATCAGCGCGACTTTTAAGTCTTAGAATCAAAGAGCACTTAGATGCAAAACAAAACTCCCGTAAATCAATAGCTCACGAAACTGAAATGGAAACACGCAAGACAAATGAAGCCTTCTGGATAAAAACCAGATGCCCGCGAATGAATCGAAAGGATGAATGTCTAACAATCACAAATAAACTGACATCATATCTAGATCTATGTCAATTTGATCCTAAACGTGATTGAACCGGTTAGTTCGCACTTGCCACCCATATTTGCCACTAGTAGGTTGTGTCCAGCTAGGAGTGGAACGACCGAAGGTTTGTGCTAGCTTTGCAACTTTTTGCTGATTGAATAATACGTGTTGGGCTTTTGGCTTGATCTGCTGATGCACTTGGTCTGGTAGCGTCCACGAATTGTGTAGCCTTTTTCAGACTTTGAAGAAGGCGAATTAAGTCGAAACGTTGGTCGAAAAAAAAAAGAATGAAGAAGCGTATCAATCTCAGGTTTCGTTAAGCAGAAGATTTTATACAAGTTTGTAACATGCCGAGATCAAAGAACAGTTGTACATGGACATATCGTTATGTTAATGTGAGTTCGAAAACGTGAGAACATATTACGACTGTTGCCCAAACTGACCTGTTCCGGAACTCTTGCGAGTCTTCAAGCACTCTGCCGAATTTCCCGAAAATCCCGCGATAAATTTAACGGCGATTTTAATCAAGAAATGGATCAACGAGAGTTTTGGAAGATAGAAGGATTTTGTATGGTTCAGATAGGATCCGTTTGGCACGTGTATCTTGTTTTCCCAAAAACTGGGGAACAGTTCCTTGCTTGTGGTTAAAAGTGGTTTCGTCGTCGTATCCCGGCGCTCCTGTTTCGTAACTTTGTTAGAGCTTGCGTGCAGAGAGTACGTCAGGTGGGAGTCCGGCATACGACGCCCACTCGGGCTTCGATGATGCATAAATATCAGATCAAAATTTCCTGTCCAAGAACATAAGCCGCACCTAGTTCGAACTAAGAGGCTGAACTAAGTACGACAATTCCAAAGCAGGAATTTTCAGGTGAAATGTGAATTTTTATGTGTGGAGTAAGACTCGTTCTAGGGACTGGGACCCTATTACACTTCAGGAAACCAGAGCACCTTCTTCCCATGTAAGTTGCTGCGCGGTTGTCTGCCTACGCAAGAAACGTTCCTTCCACAGACAGTTTTGGATTAAGATACGAGTTCTTCTTCCCGGTTAGGTGATCTAATTTAGCCATTTGCCCTTTTTTAAATTTCGAGATATACTTTTCCCGTCTTGCAGGTTGATCCCATTTAGGTGCCTACTATTTGTGATTTAGATCCTAGAGTTGTGCGAAGGCCTGCCCGTTCCTCTAAGAGGGATATAGCGATTATATGTATGTATACATTTGAGCGTTCGAAATGCCACTTGATGCAACCGCGGCTGAGGTACGATAAGATGTTTTTTTCTCTCTTCTGGGTGGCATTCCAATAAAGCCATTAAAGAAGTACCCACGAAATATTCGATCCTGAGGTTTTGGCACAGGGGTAATCTCGTGCGTTGAACACGGTTGCAATGCCGAAAACAGTCAAAACCTTCAAAATCTCCGTCTTCTCGACCCCCTCAGCTGATCCTCTTCGAGCAGTTTGTGCCTAGTTGTGCGACCAATTCAATGTGGACCGGTACGAAAACGTCGATACCACTGCCGTTCTTGTCAGCTGTTTTGTTGCCGAAATCGGTTTCTGGCATCGTTTTGCGGTGTTCATAAAGGTTTATGGAAGGAAATGAAATCTCAAAATCCTGGTCTGACTAGTCAAAGTTCCGCAGACACACCAACAAATTCTAAAATGATCGCAAAAACATGAAAAAACTCGAAAATGAGACACCGGCGGAAATCAGCCATGTAAGCAATTAAACAAGTAGATTTGTTGTAAAATGCCAAGTAGAGGAATTTATTGTGCTTGGAAACTCGACAGAGTAAAGCTAAGGACTAATAAATAGCTTTATAATTAGAAGAAAAGAAATGGCTGGCCACCAACTCAGCTGGCAGCAACGCTAGGTTGCCGACACAACTCGATCGAACGACCTCACTCTGATCCTGCTGATCCAGGATTTTGGACATTTAACTCGTTATATCCTAGAAACGGTTCAGTTTTCCGTCTTACTTTCTTCGTCGAATTGCTTGGACTTTTGCTAAGGTTCGAGAACAATCAAAACCTCAGACATGAAAATTTCCGTGGGTGCTGCCGTTAACTGATTTCTCTTGAGTTTCAAGATTTTCTTAGTATTTGCTATTATGTGATGGTTTTCGTTGCGTCCCGCATGTTGTGTCCGTCGCTGCGACACCATCGCCTTGCGATGGAGCAAAAACACAACACAACAAACACCTTCGGCCGGTTGCTTACCACCCAGGAGAAGCGTCGCTGATTAAGAAAAGGTGTTACAATTTTGGCCTGGAGCCACTTTTCTTCATGTTCTTCCTCAAACATCTCAGGCACACCAGGTGGAAGGAAAAAATTTCCATTGTATTGCTCGTCGTCTCCATGCCATGAACTCGTGCTTTGAAAATACAAAACATATGCAGCAGAGCACCCACCAGCTCACCACTGGCTACAATTCACTGTTCGGTAGAGCACGGATTTTTACCGGGAGTCATGATAAGTCGTCGATTTTTAAAAGCTTCCCGTAGAACCTTGAATGGATTGCATATCCGTGACATTTTGGAAATTCCCAGCATTCAATGTCCTTTGTAGTAACATACAGCGTTGGCCAGAAATACGGTAACAAACAAAAGGGCGATCAGAAAAGATTTTCAAAGCAATTTGAAACCTTGTCACATAATTTATGTTCGCTAACTCCTAACGAATACAGTGCAAAAAACATCTAGAAATATCATCCATCTGGTAGGAATCAGATGCCTAGAAATCAAATAACGTAGCAGGCCTCGGCGCGCAAGTGATTGCGCAAAAATTTATTTCCAATTTTTGAAGCTCCATTCTGGAGATTCCCACCTCTCAAGGGTTGTTGAGCAAGCCTATGTCTCAGGTACCGTAAAAACCTTCTAACACACTTGATTGAATTCTGTGCAATTCAGTGGCCACTCTACAAAACCAGTAGGTCGTAAAATTTATTGTTTCCTTAGTTCGATCCAGACGAAACCTAAGTTCCTGAGCACTGTCCTGGTGAAATGTCCGGAGACGTCCTCCCAACTAACATAACTTCGAGGCACAACGTGCTCCTTTGAAAGCAAAACACGTCTTGTTAGCGTGTTTATGGCCCAGCCTGTATTAATCTCTTACAGCTAAATGATTACAGCTAACATAAATTGAACAGCTTAGCGTGGCTTTTTTTAAAGATTAGTGGTGTGAGTGTACGTAGCAGAACCAATAATCAAGACCAGATTTCTCACGGAACTACTAATCTCGTGAGAAGAGGTGCCCTCAGCATTATTTTCCTAGTTTTACCTCAGTGCATTTAAAGTGAACATCATCTTCACATCACTAATTGACGTTAGAAACACGATGCTGCCTAGCTATACCCTTCCATGAACATAGCTATAGCTCAAATTTCGCTAGCTGAAACATTTTCAAGTCATCTTCTTTTTCCTCTAGGCCCTTCATAGTTCCCTAATATCTTACCTCTAACATATTCCCTCATATTTGCTTTCTCGTACATATCTGGTCATTTTCGGTCATATTATTAGGTTGTCGGGAAAGTTCCCCGCCAATCTCTTCCTCTTCTCGCCAATCTTTTCGCAGGTGTTCAGGTATTTTCTATCCAAAACATATATAAAGGCTGGGCGATAGTCTTTTCATACCAAATTTCGCTCCGAATTCTGTCACGGTTCTGGCCAAAAAAAAACGTCATCGAGTAGAAGCATGTTCGATTGCTACTGCTTTGAGAATCCATAATACACGGTAACGAAAGCGATGCGCCCAAGAAAGGCCCCTCAAAAAAAAGGGGAAGAGTCGGCTTCATAATAATGACCATTATTATGAAGCCGACTCTTCCCCTTTTTTTATTATATTATAACTTTTAATAATAATACTAATAAATGTTATATTTTTTATGATAATCTTCATGGTCATAAAAAGGAAAAAAAAGCCTCTCAGGTAATTCAAGCGAGGAAGTGCGGTTGGCTTGGTCGCTTGTAAGCTGAGATTCTAGTGGCAAAACGAGAACTCTGAGATGGCAATGCTCAGTGTTTGGTGGAATTAAAGGGGAATCTTGTCAATGATGACGCCACCTATGTATATCGTGTAATTATTGGTTGTGTTGAAAAAGAACAGTAAATTTGAAAAGACAGCTCAAAAATGGCAGGAAGCTTTTCCGATAACCTAATACTATGATTCCTCCTCGTCATTTTTTTCACTTCATGTGGTCGCCTTGCTTGTTGACTCCTATGCACTGCTTTAATCTTGCTTTAGCATGCTCTCAAGGCGTATTTTAGATAAATAAATGAATAAGTTTGCCCTCGTATTGCAAATCAGTATTCAAATCAAATATTTCCTTTTTTACAGTTCAGGTTCCATCATTCTTCGCTTTGATGGCATACTGCTATCGCCCCGAAATTGCCGCAGTCTTGTACCCGTACATGTCGTTTCTGCTCCCAAACCCATACAATCCCGTCTAAATTGGTAGGTTTAGTACTGGATACAAATTCTGCTGGCAAACAACGTACTGCTCACAGTTGATTAGGTCCTGGAAAGATGAGTTCGAGGCTGTTTTTCTAGCTTTCCGTCAACATACTGGAAGCGGGCGTGTCGAGATGCACAGGAATTTTTCCTGAGATCTAATATTAAGTGGCACATTAAAACAATGTAGGACTCTGTCTCAGAATGAGACCAATTGGTTCAGCTCCACTTTTTGCTGGCAGAAACATAACGAGTATCGTACATTGTATATTAACAATATCCCTATGATATAATAGAGGTATCTGCTCAACCGATAACGGCATAACACTCGCCTTTTTCAACGGACAACATCCAAACCTTTTAGGGTTACCAAAATTTACCAGCTACTTCCCGGTTGGCTTCTTGAGTTAACCCACCTATCATTGCGCAAAACGAAAAACTTCTGAGTAGGAAACAGTTCTTTTTTCGTTGAGTTACGTAGTTTACGTTGAGTAAAGTAATATTTTGGCGCACAGTTTATGTTCGTGTTGTTGCATTATGCTTTATAGATTCGACAAAGTAACGAGCGTGGTCATTCCTCGATTCTGAACCTTCGCTGCTTCCATTTCGGAAAACCACCAGGTTTTCGGACATGGGAGCGGCAAATCTTCAGAATCGGTTCTCTTCAGGTAAGATTTGAGGTCGAACTCTTCGTGGCTACTTATCAAAGCACGCATTGCTAAAATGCCCAGTCAGATTAACAAATTCCTCGTGTGGATTTTTAGTTAACAGAGAAAAATGGGCAAGAAAAAGCGTTCGGTAATTATGCAACAACATAAGTCATTGCATCTCAACCTCGTAGCTTGTCTATTGCCTTCACTGTGTACATTTCGGTGGCCTGCTCAGACCAATTCGGAGCTGCACCATCATAAGTCTATCTTGAGTATAAAATGTAATTTATAAACACCTGTCTACATTGGAGGCAGAGCAGACAAGGATTCTAGAATATGATTTTGCACATCTTGGAAGCTGAGAAATCGTTTTAACAACTCTACGACAACCAGAGCATCGAAATCATCCTTGTTCCAGAACATAACAAGTTATTTATCGGAGAACCAGGATCAAATGGATCAGTGCTGGGGCTGTTCGATCGCGTTGTGACGTGAACGGAGTGGTGCAGTCAGCTGTCTTGGTCTGCAACCATGCCTTTTCTTCGTTCACAAACCTTTTTCTGGCCTATTCTCCTACGTTTTCGTGAACATTGGCAACACTAAGTACTTGTTTAGTCGTTCTCTGAATCGATTTCACTTGATGCTTCGGAACCCCTCAAGTACTTCTCGGGTTTTTAGTGGCGTTTTGGTTGGTTACCCCATCGTTCTCGAAGTTCCTCTTTCTTTTCGTCGGCTGTGAAAGCCACGAAAACAAAGGCAGTAGCCGATTTCGCCAACAAAACAGCTGGCAAAAAATACAGGATCATCGACTTTTTCGTATCGGTCAACTACACTATCAAGTTGGTGCGAAACTAATTGCCGAAACAAACACTGCAGTTCAAAGTGTTATAACTTGGCCTGAACACAACGTTCTTCATCGGTTTGACGCCCATTTCATTCGCTCAATCTTCCCTAACAAAGTATTGAAAACGGTATTCCTCCACATTGAAAACTGAGATCGTAAAAATCTACAAACTTTTGGAAGGCGATTTCTGCATGCTCTAGATCAGCAGTCTGGTGCTGTCACAAGTTTGCATCCAGGATTCGGGAAAAGTGATGCTCAGCAAGCGGAAGCTCTGAGGAATGAGGAGAATGAATGAGAACCTTGATGCCTTACTACATCAGTTTTTGCCAAAGGAGTGTTGAAGTGAGAGGCTTAGCGCTAGCGTGAAGCAGGGGGAAAAATGATTCTGCTCACCACTGCCAACTACATCTAGAGCAGATTTTTGGACACCAACTCGAAATTGCAATACTAGGACTCTGCGCTTGACTAGCTTGGAGAAGGCTGCAGTAAACCACACGCTTATAGCACCACCAAACTCCTGACACAACCTCTCCAGAGAGAAGATCTGGTTTAGGAAAACTTAGAAGTGGGAAAACGTCTCTACGCATACTCGCATTTCTTTTTGTCGTATAGAGACCGAGTTCCCTCTGCAGTAATTATATGGTCTTGAAATGAGTCGTTTCGGGGCGAAAAATTAGGTTAGAAAAGATGTCACAAGTAAGACGCTGGTCTTCAGTCGGCTCATCATTTGTTTGCGATTCTACAAAAAGGCAAAGAGCTAGCCAGAATATTCAAGCGGTTTCTGGAAGAGGAGGAAAAGTTCTTTCAAAAAGATGAGTTTCCTCTGCAGTAACTACAGTTCGGCTTGAAAAAGCTCAAATTCTACAGAGGGGAAAGTTATTTGCGCATACCCCAAAACATAATTAATTTCGCACCACCTGATATATCCAAAATTCTCCGTTCATCCTGCTCCAGAGCGACAAGTTGAGATTATCCGAAAAGCAATGATTTCAAAGGTTTCAGTGAATTCCATGACGATAACACTATTTAGCTTAATTTGATTTTTACAGATTACACTCGAATCCCGGGATAGAAAATTTTGTGAATGATGTATGTAACATGGAATTGTTGCGTCTTAAGGCGGCTTTCTGTTTCCAGTTTTCCTCACAGTTATGTTTTTCTGTGTCTTCGCGTGCTACATTCGGCTTGCCTTTAATCCACACTGATCCTCTTCAAATCCGATTCCCTCAGAACATCTATATATGCATGCCTTCCTAGTTATTACATCTTTTCATTGTATACCGAAGATGTTCTGAGCTCTTGTGGGCGCTGAGACTCTTGGACTGTGGGCGCTGAGACTTTATGTGGTCCGTGTGCAATATAGAAATGGTGGTTCAGTGGATATCTTTATCTGACTGTACAAAGAGAGTGAGTGCAAAGAGTAAAGTGAGTAACGAGTGCCTCGTGCGGCTTACAACATCATACTGACTAGGAACTATCATCTCAAGCATAAGACAGGTCAGTCCCACCCACTCCACATGATGTGCAGTAAGGGCGGTGAACATGAATGCTACAAGGATCATCGATCTGTCGATGATACTCAGGCGGGCGACAAGGATTATCACTATTAGTATCACTGATCTTAGCTTTCTTCCCTGTCGTCCTGTTGCGGCGAGGATCGACTTCTTGAAGTGGGCGGCGGCGAAACACAGCTCGAGGACGTGAAGGGCGACGACGGGTGGCAGGAGTTGAAGGCGAACGGCGGCTGGACGGCGTGGGAGGCGGCTTGACGTGGAGTACAGGACGGCGGCGGCTGGAGGTGAAGGCAGACGGGTGGAGATGTGGAGATCGTAGCTTTCTTACGGCTACTGAGCAGTTGTGCTCGAAATCTGTCACATTTTCCTTCAATGGAAATAGAACAGTTGTAAAACCGTAAGCGTGGACGATTTCACCTGAATATCTAGGATTTTCGCCTCTTTGGCTCCCTGTCGGTGCATCGGGCTCAGAGTTTTCCTGCAGCGCCTGGTACTCCGTTTTCTCACAGATAGTTGTCAGGTTGTAACTGACAGAATAAGCCTGCCTTACTTCGGTGAAGCCAGTACCGTAAATTGCTGGACCGAAGAGCGTTTTGGCTATATGTAACCCAGACAGGGTTTTAGCTAAATGACCAGTAATTGGGTCATGGTAATAGTCGAGCCCTACCAGAATGGGTGAGATTCGATGCTCTCCACGTACTGTCATTGGCTTTCAGAAAAGAAACGTCAGCCTGAACAAGTTTCACGGATGAAAATCCATTTGTAATAATTGGCCGAGTTTCCACGGTCGTTTCGAGGCTTTCTCCAAATGCCGTCCCGATTTTCAGAGAAACTGTGGGGCTTTCGAACGTTTCAATGTGTCCAACGCTTCCAGATGTTGTGGACATTTTGGTCCTTTCCTTTGGGAGGCCAAACTGTTCTGCAAGTTGCTCATCAATTACCGTTTTTAGTGCACCTGAGTCAAAACAGAACAATACTTTTTCAAATCGCTGCCGTGCCGCGTTCCATATGCTGCCCTCGGCTGTCATTATCACAACTTGCTTGCTTATGGGCCTAAGTGGGCAGAGGTTTGATTCCGGCACTGTTCCTGCGCACATCTGTACTGCCACTGGGGCAAGTTTCGTGCGACTAGATTGATTGTTGTTTGCCCTGTGATCGCGATTTCGGCAGTCTCTTGGATGTTGGTGGTTTGGCGTTATGCTGGCGATTGCCATTCTTTGGTCGTTACTGTAACTGACCAGTGGTGCACCTTTTTTGAAGCATAGACTGGCATCGTGCTTCTGACCACATGATGTTCAGTTTTGCTTTCGGCAAACAAAGCTGTTGTGGTTTGACGAGAAACATTTCCAGCAGCGATTCTGTTCTCTGAGAGCTTTTCGGCACATGCTCCGACTGTTGACCGTTCGGCAATGTGTCGGTGAGTGATTGCACTTGTGCCAAAATATGCATTTCTCGCCGTAATTAGGTCGATGGTTGGGTTACTTGACGTTATTTTTGTGGCATGATCCGTTCTCACTGTATGTTTTTGCGGCTACTTCTTCTTTGAGAAGTGCCATTGAGCTGAATCTGTTTTGGTTTGAGTGTGATGCCTGCAAAATTGACGGCAGTGATACCTTGCATCGGTTTTGCTCGACGATACTGATACTATTTTGGACGGTTTTTGAATCATCTTCAGCTAGACTATCGATTTTTTGATCTCTCGATTCTGGATGTTTTAGACGAACGTCCATATTTTTGCGAATATTCCCAGATTCACCCAATCTCGCGGCAAGCAAAGTGATGAGTCGATACTCCTTAATAATGCTGTCGTAAAGCGACATTTCTCATAATCTTCGCTGTCTGCTCTATATTCTACATTTTTTGCACTCTCCTTGTAGAAATTTACAACTTTCCTTAGCGATCTGGCGCTGGGAAACGGGAATTCTGGAAAGTGAAGTGCCATGGCTTCTTTGGCTTACTTCAAAAAGTTCCCGTGAGATTTGTCGTTCAGAGACGACTATGTGTGCTGCAATTAGCTCACGCAAGCGCTAACTGTAGTGCCAGTTAGGCTGGGTTGAATCGATATCGATCCTGGATCTTTAATTGGATCCGTGATTTTAGGGCACTTTGGCTCCTAGGATAGACTTTGCTAACCTCTTACGGCTTAGGGTGGGCCGTGAAATTGCTCTGGTGTGAGCTGTTTGCTGCTCTGGTGTGAGCTGCGAGACTCCTGGCCCCAAAGTTGGTACGCTTTGGACGGGAGATTTGGTTGCTCTGGTGTGAGCTAGTCTTTTCTCCAGGCTCCAGAGTTGTTACGCTTTGACGCGGGAGAAATGGCTTTATTTTAGCCGATGCACCAAATGTTGTGGGCGCTGAGACTCTTGGACTTCATGTGGTCCGTATGCAATATAGAAATGGTGGTTCAGTGGATATCTTTATCTGACTGCACAAAGAGAGTGAGTGCAAAGAGTAAAGTGAGTAACGAGTGCCTCGTGCGACTTACAACATCATACTGACTAGGAACTATCATCTCAAGCATAAGACGGGTCAGTCCCGCCCACTCCACATGAGGTGCAGTAAGGGCGGTAAACATGAATGCTACAAGGATCATCGATCTGTCGATGATATGAGCGTTACAGAACCTAGTTAAATTCAGAAGACGTTCTAGTCCAAGTGTCCATACTCGGACAGATCACTTTGACACAAATAATTTCACAAAGGTGCAGACATTTTAGAAGGAGAAACGAAATTTTAGACGACAAGATTACCGGTGTCTATGAGTGCCGCCGCGTTATTGGAACAATATGTCTGGCACTCTAGCCCCCTCACGGCGTTTGTTTAATAGATATACGGAACTTAGATAAAGACTACAAACTGAACTAAAGAATCTCTGCTTGAGAAAAATGGGCAGGCTTGTTCCCCATTTGCTGACTCGCATTTTCACATAGATTCTACAATTACATGGCCCTCTGGAAGTGTAAGAAGTTACAAAATGTTCGCATGCTAGATTCCCACTGACCAGCAGTTGGCTAAATTAATCCAAAGTGTCCCGGAACAATGTTTTAATTAGTCGAATGCCATTAACTTGTAGACAAGCTGCAGGAAGTAAGAACCCTTCCTGGTACCACATAGCGTACAGAAAACGTTCGAACTAACTGCTATTGGTAGCGATTTATCGTTGACAACGCTGTGAGCTAGATTGGCATACCTCACAAGGGAAGTGCACGAAGAAAAGCTGCCAATCTATGACGAGAGCAATATGGGTAGTGAACATGTTCAGCGTGATGTCACGGCCTATGCTTAAAATTTGCTAAATGATCTACAGAAGCTCGAAATCCCACGTAGATGACCAACCTTGCTGACCAGGGTAGAATACTATGGAGTTGTGGCTTGATGTGGCCTGTTGTATACTGCTTTATGCAGCTTTGAGTTACGTGCGTTTTTGTTTTTTTTTTCTTCTTTTGGCAAAGGCATATGATAAGTCTGTACGAATGCGGGAGTATTAGTCGTCAAAACTAATTGGTTGTGGAGCAAAGCTAAGCCTCTCGTTTTTCATGATCATGGGTCCTAAGAACAACTCTTGCAGTGAAGCTCCGCTTTGCATTTTTAATGAGCTTCTGCAGATCATTTGGCAACTTCCAAGTATGGCTTGTAGTGTCATTTTGCACAGGCTCTCTACCCACATACGTGGGTGTCGTCTTGGATTAGCAGTTTGAGTCCGTGCACTTCCCTTTTCAGGTATGCCTATATATGTATTTGATAAGAGTAAATAGTCTACATACCCAGTGCTCCTGAGCTTCCCTCTTGATCTGCGTTCATGTGGACAATTTTCAAAATCCTCTCTTACATCGCAAAGATCACTGTCTCGGAAAAATTGAAAAAGAGTGATCCCAAGAGTCTTCTGATGAATACATGAAACTAGGCTGCCAGCATATCTGATAGTCGTCGGTATGTGATCCGAAGCTGCAATATGGTCATTCTCCCTTTCATTTGTACTCCCGTTATTAACGCTTAAATAGTGTGAGTACTGTGCTGGGACACTCTGTGCCAGTTCAACCATTTACTACTACTCCGAGAGTACTTGTTTCAAGAATTTTGAAGGTGTGTGTCATGTCAAAAATGGCTCCAGTGTGCATGTATGCTTAGAAAAAGCTCATTGAGAGCCATCTAATGACACCAGAATTTCGTACAGTACTCACCAACTAGCAGACTCCGAAAAAGCAGTGGTGAGCGATGGTGACATCTGCGAACATGGCGTCATTTTTACGTAGTCTGTACTCAGTGTTAGTAGTAGTATGAAACTAGCATGCAAACATTCTATGACTTCCCAAGGCGCTTCTCAAGTGCAAATGATGGATTTCACCGGGTTTTTTTTTGGGATTCTCTCCACTTCATTTTAACATGTCAGAGCGAAAAGGCTGTGTGCAAGCGCACACTGCGTCATCACGAGTGCTTTGCTCTGTGGGATTCGGAAGGCTGCTAACGCCATTTTCATGAGAAGCACCACTTCTTTTTATGTGACGGCAACTACATATTCATATTGACACTATCACGTTGAGCTCCGATGCCAGTCCAACTCCAAAATGGTTCATCGAAAACAATTTTTTTGTTGTTCAATCGTATTCCTGTAAGAATCTCAGGCAAGCTCCGGAGGGACGGCAGCAGAAATCTCCAGAAGAACTGCCCATCGACCTGCGCTCCTTCCGCACCATCCTCCATACACTCTCATTCTGCTGCGATCCTTCTGGGTCTTTTTATCTCAGCATATTTCGCTTTTCAATCATATGATCGAGGTTCCTTTCTGCTGCGGTGCTTCTAACAATTCTTATGAACTTGTGAAAAAAGGATAATATAAATCAACAATTCGAAACAGTTCTATCTTCCTGAAAAAAATATCCTCATACGATATGGAAAGTAACTTCGAAAGTGTGGAGTACACCAAAGTTTGGTATATTTAGATTCCATCTCGTTCTTTATCATTATAAGAGTTCTAAGCTATGGATTATGTTTTTCTGCACTTACAAGTACTTTTGTGTTTATTATTACTTTGTTTTCCCATTGTTTTGTAATCGTCCTTGATTTTACTGCTACTGATTTTAGTCGTGATGCATTAGGTTTTAACATAAGTCCTTGAGCTTTTTTCGGTTGCGATTATTTCCGCCCGCACGCTTGCTATTTCTAAAGCGTTTT
Source organism: Ancylostoma caninum (assembly GCA_037903475.1). Taxonomy (NCBI): domain Eukaryota; kingdom Metazoa; phylum Nematoda; class Chromadorea; order Rhabditida; family Ancylostomatidae; genus Ancylostoma; species Ancylostoma caninum. Next base: position 56,000 of record JBAJFG010000528.1, on the reverse strand, counting down.
CTTTCCTCTATAATCCAATCATCATGAGGCTTGATAGGACTACTAAATCACTCAATTTTTAGGCTAAAGAAGAAAAACGCTAATTTGAGGAAAAACAACATTTGCTGCTTGTATCCACTAAGGACCAGAAAGCATTCGACACTGTTTGAAGTTGTAAGCTCTGCACGGTATAAACGCAAAAGAACATCATCATCAAAGTTCGAGGGCAGTTTAGCGGTGCTGGCAAATTTGGGGTCCGATATTAGCATGGGGAAAGACTACTAAACCTTTGCGATTGGAGTCTTTTGGCAGAATTACCTCATTTATATGGTAACTTTGAGAAATATGATGTTCATCTAGACAATACGACTCCTCTGGAGCAATTCCCAGTTCCTCGTGGAGGAAATCTGTTTGCTCGAAGTGGTTAGTGTCATTGAGGCTTAACCCATTGGCGACCGCGTGGCTCACCGGTGAGCCGCGCTTTTTTGGTCGCGTGGGACCGCACGGCTCACCCGTGAGCCGCGCCCCTATTATCAAATACTGGTCCCTATTTTCGAACTATTTTGTAGCATTTCCATATAAAATGTGTACAATGCTTCCTAAGAAGGTATAAAACAACTGTGGTTCAAGAAAGAGTTCTCCTTTATTGCGACAAATATCATGAAAAGGATGAGATTTTGAAATCAAGTGAGATTGCTTTACATTTTTTTGTGTAGTGGATGGAAATATTCTGAAGAAAAGCCACATTTCCTACATATAAACACATTTATTACATCCTACACTTCCTTATTCGTCAGGTTAGAGCCCTAGGAACGTGTATGCTTTCTGAACAGTCCCTTATCACACTAAAAACACCTTCTACAAACTTTCTTCGGCCTTAATGGAATTCAGAAGCGTTTAGATTCTCTCCTTTTTTGGTCCGATGATACTAGTAATCCTCTGGAACTAGATCTCAGATCATTTCTGCAAAGAGATCTGTTTCAGTCCTAATTATCTTATCGTAACGGTGTGGAACTCCGCGGGCGCCGCACTCTTGAAAGGGCCGTTGGTCCCACGCGCCAGACACGCGAAAATGCGCGCGGTCGTCAATGGGTTAATATGTCTTCGTTGAGCTTAGAAAATCGCCGATTACGAGTAATTTCAAGCGAAACATCTCTTTCCCACTTAGCACAGGTCGCTGGCTTAGTTTTGATGTCTTTTCGAGCTCCAATAGAATGCCAGGATAGGTAGCTGTCGGTTGCTTTGTTTTTCGTTGACTCATTGCCCCACTTTGTAGGCTTGAAATTCAAGCAAGCTGTCGTTTCAGAGAAAAAACTGCTTGCAAAACACTTTCAGAGAAAAATTAGGGCTTTTGAACCTTATATGACTTGCACCTAAAAGATAACAAATAGATGGAGAAAAGTGCATCGGAAGAAAAGCGCAAGGACTTATATTAACACCTGTTCATTGTAATTCATTCATTGTAATTTTTCGTGTAATGGCTTCCAGGATCGGCTGTTGATGAATTCCGACATGACTTGAGTTTCTTGCTTATTTTGAACTGCACACGAGTTGCAACTCATTTTATTCAGAATGAGCAACGTTTCAGAGCTCTACCCTTTTCCAGGGTCTGAAATGGGTTGAACAACTGGTTGAAGCTGCCCCATCAAGTGCGTTAGTAGTTAAGCCAAAATTTGTAATTATTGTTCGGACTTCTCAGAGGCAGTGTGTCACCTCGTTTTCGTGTCTGAGGTTTTAGCGGATTCTGAATCTCCTCGATGCGCTGAATCCAGCAGTATATGCACACAAAACGTTTCAAAACGCCCTTTAAACCAGTTCATTTTAGGCGTTTTTCGGGGCGGGGCTTGGAACAGTTTGTCGATCTGAATGGACCCGTGAAGGGGTTGACCTTGTCGGTCGGATACGTCAAGACGTGCTGGCCAAAGCTGCAGCCGTGGTGGCAGCAGGCACAGTCACGGACCTCTCCGCCTAAGTGGTCCGTGAACTGCAGTTTCGGACCCACAGAAAACGGGGTTTTAGTCGCTTTAGCCACTTTTATGCGTTTTTCGTACATCGCAGTAACCAGCGTGACGAGGAGACTAGAGTCTGTTGACATCTGCAATCCACAAAACGAGGTGATGCACTGCCTTTAATTTGAGATGTGTATGTGTGGTAGTAGGTTCGAGGAGCATGTGATCAGGTCTTTTGCGACGTTGTAAAACGTCGTGGAGGCAGATGCCATTAAAGTTGGCGCAACAAACACCGGATGTGTGGCCGATGTTCCTGAGCTGTGAGCGTCATGTCGTTGTCATATGGGTCTCTTGCGCTCGGGAGCTTACGCGAATAGTGAATAACTCACCATACCCGGGAGCTAATCGATGTGGACACGCTCAAGGTGCTTCACTACTTCGAGTCTTCCCTAATCACGTGCCCCCGTCTTATTTCTGCCCAGCTCGGCATTATCTTTGCACTCGCTCTCGCGTCACTGCTCAACAACGAGGTATTTTCGTGCCAACTCATAGTGTCATTGCCATTATTACGGCTGCGATGCGTGAGACGTCGTAGCCTAATAGGACGATGTCAGCTGATCTCAAAAACTTGATTAAGTTCATCTAATTCCCCGTGTAGTGCATCCAGACATACTCAGACAAACTGCCGAAAATTCCGCAGCAGAACATGGGCCTTCCGAAAATTCCGCAGCAGAATAAAACTGCTTCCGGAAAAACAGCAGCAGAAAGAGATCCGCAGTGAGAGAGACGCAGAGAAAAAAAGCGCTCCGGAATTTCCGCAGCAGAAACGCAGGAAAAGCAGAAGAAAAGAGCTGCCCCGACCTCCGGAAATTCCGCAGCAGGACACGTCACCTAACGACGTGGCACACTGACTTATTGGCGTTGCTCCCTCCTCTTCATCAGTCGTGTTTGCTCCGGCTCTTTATCAGTACCTTCCCAGATCATTGTTTTTGCTGTTCATCTGTCACATTTCTTGGCAAATTCAAATTTCTCATATCCCACAGTTTTTATGTGCAGGCTACAATATCCACTAGTCGGATTTTGAACTCACTGGCTTGTGCGCGTAGTACTTGGATTGTGACCGTTTAAATTGGTCGCTCAACTGATTTCAGCTTGCATGAGTGCTCTTCAGTAGCATTTATGGTTATTCAATGTTTTTGTTTTTCTTGTGACTCGTTGCGGATTTTGATCTCATTAGTCCACTGAACTCAAACAGCAGAGAGGTGGACGTGTTATCTGTATATTAAAATGGTGTATATATATATATGTATATATATGTATATATATATATATATATATATATCAGTGGCGGACGCAGAAAGTGGGCGGGAGGGGGGCGTGGGAAGAAAAGTGGGGTCTCCGCCGTTTTGGGGACCCAGACGGAAAATAAAATTAATAATAATATTAATTATAATAATAAACAATAAATAAAAAATATATTAAAAATAATAATAAAAATAAACAATTAAAAATAAACTAACACAAGATTTTTATTTGTATTGTAAAGTAATTTCGAAAATCTGGCGACCCATTCTCGGGGGGGGGCGCGCGCCCCCCCCCCGCCCCCCCCTGCGTCCGCCACTGATATATATATATATATATATATATATATATATATATATGTGACCGACCATCGTTTCGGAAATTCCGCGGCAAAATACTCTTGTTCGGAATTTCCGCAGCAGAATGCCGGAATTCCCACAGGTGGATACCGGAAATTCCGCAGCAGAACAGCAGAAAAACCGACTGGTTACCTGCGGAAATTCCGGTTTTCTGCTGCGGAAATTCTGGCTCAGTGTCTGAGTAGAAGAAACATCCAGCACGACAGCGAACTATAAATGTAGCTAAAGCTGTCACTTATGAGACATGTAATGCAGAATCAATGAGCTGACTTCCACGCTTCTATTCCTCATGTGCTGGCATCCATTTCTGCGTTGAGTGGACTCTACGCAGGACTACGTATCATACTTGCAAGCGCTGACCTAACCTCAGAAAGAAATTTCAAATCGGTCATTAGTTCTGAATAGTCAGTCTTTAGATAAATCCCTAGTTGTGGAGCATTAGTAATATTTGCACATGATCCCCTTGGGAATGCTCAGTCGCATAAATCACGTATTCCCCGTTGAAGAGTACTCGAGCATACTCGAGTATCCCTAGGCACTCGGTTGAGCTTCCAATGATGCGTGGTCATATATAGATATAATGGTATTAGCTGGAAGCCTCCTTTGACCGCACACCACACTCGAATAAAATAAAAATAGGAAGTTCTGATTAGATTATACTAGTTGTTCACAGTGTGTGCTGAACATTGGTCCATTACTGCACTAATGTACATCTCAGTGCTACTTCACATCTCTAGTTCTCCAAGTAGCTCCAAACAGCTAGCAAGCGACAAGGTTTGCAGTCACATATAACGCACGGCTGTTCTGGTTCTTGCTTTTTTTTCGGTATGAGGAGCGCTTACATCTGCAAACAATTCGAAAAATTCCATCACATTGTAAAAGGATCCTGTACATATTGGAAACTGCACTACCTAGAACTTTCGACATATGTAGTTCACCTGGGAGCGAATAACTTGCTAGTCAAGTTAGAGTTTGATCATTCGATTTCGAATCAACCGAGGGTTCGAGTGTTCGAACAAGGGAGAACAATACAGCTTTACAGGAATGAGGCTAGAGGTTGTATGGCTTCATATCTCACTGAATATTCAAGTGTGCGGATCGATTTCTGATTTATTAATTACATTCACTGAATTAGTCGATCCTGATTTGGTCTCATTTATAAAATCCACTTTACTTTTTGTTGCTTGCACTAACATGAAAACAAAACAAAGGATGAATATTACTTTTTTAACTTCTTCACATTTAGCGCTATACGAGGCCTTAGAAGAAGAAGGCACACCTTTTGGAGTGAAAGTTGTTGTCATTTCATTTTTTTCTTGGCTTTGACAACCTTCGCATACAACCTTGAAGAATTTACGATAGTGACCATGGTGATAAACTGCTTTCTGTATCTCCATCCCTCCCGAATCTTTGCGATACCCCATAGTTACCTGCTCAGACAAATTTTCGGAGGGACCGTAGCAGAAAATCGGAAGAACCGAGGTGACGTGCATATCTTCCACTTTGCTGCCATCGTTCTTACGAATCTTCCAAATAGCTGTTTCGATCCTTCCGAACCGTTTTCTAGTCAAATCTATTCAATCATGGTATATGTACCAACAAGAAGCGGAAGGACTGCATCGGAAAAACATTCTGATGCTGTCCTTACGGATGTTATATCTCTGCATCTCTTGTTTCTTGACTCTATTATTGAGATCTCTTTTTGTTGCGTAATTCCGACAGTTTGTCTAAGTGAAATCGCAGCTGAACTTCTGTGCCCGAGAGAATTCAACAACGCTGTTGTATATAGTCATATATAGGAGGATCGACTGAAGCATCTTCTGACACATACCACATTCAAAACGAGCTTTCAGATCTCTTTATTCTAGAAACTAAGGTGAAGGCGCAAATGTTTGACGTCTTGCTGTTCTAATCGCTGAAAATGCCACACTACCTGGCAACCGCTCCACGAGAGATGGTAGCCTTACGTCAATCCATGATGGTATTTTGAGCCTTCGTAGCAACTAATCCGAATTAGCGCAGTTTCAAGAGTAGTCGACGCGATTGCTTGCCATCATGGCGTGGAAAATACGCAACCAGACCGGAAGTATTGGATATAAGGTTTTTATCTCCTTTCATCCTGTTCCGTAGTCTGTTAGCTCAGAGGGCCGATGGGGTGATTTTGTCTGCGGTTACGACCTCAGGGCGGTGTCCGCCAACTGATCCAATTTTTACATTTTTTTCTTTAAGTTGTGATATGTACGTGATGTGATTCCTTCCATTTTGATGTTTTCCCACTGCCACATAGTAAAATCTCCTTCGAAACGCAACCTACGGCGTCCTTCGGCCGATGGAATCAGCGCGGTCGCAATTGCAGGCAAAGCCCCTCCATCGACCCTCTCTGAACCAACAGACTGCTTTAGGTCTTACACGATTGAGAACTCCATGTCATCCTGTAGCTATCTTTTGTTTTTCGCAATTACACAACGCCCCTTCTCATGGAGACCGAGCTGAGGAGCTGCACAGTCGCGGTGGCAAGAGCTACTAAATGGCGAGAACGGCATATTATATGAGTGAGAGATTGTGTTTGATGTTTATTGGAGGGATAAATGGTTCTGAACCCTGCGAAAACCAGCACAAGCTTATTCCTTGCCTCATCCACATGCCAAAGAAATCAAGTGTCCTTAATAATTATGCAAAATGCGCACGTATACACTCGCGCACGGTCTTTGCTCCCCACTAGAAGCTGCACTTTGGCTCCGGTGAAAACACATTTTTCGTTATCGCATCACTACATTTGTGTAATTACTGCATCATTTTCGCTCTTATTTCTTCAATACTATTCCAATTTTTCCTATAATTCATGGATGGATTTAAGGATTTGAGGATTGTCTCCGCAGTATGCGCTCCTAGGTCTCACGCAGTTATGTTTCGATCTATTTCCTGAGTTATCTAAGTATTCAATCCCCCCTCCGTCTCCCCGCATTCTACTAGTACTCGATTCGTCAGAAGGGAGGAAACGCTCTCATGCACGAAAGTCATCTCATAGGACGTTTATGTACTCGAAACGCATCCGCAATTATGAACGGAAATTGTGCTGCGGATTCCATCTTCACGCATTCCAAACGGATTGATTACAGTCCGCATTAACATATCCGCATTCCTTTTGGATAGGTTCGTTAACGGAGCTTCTATCGTCGACAGCTTTGGGAAGTTTGGCACCTTAAAATGCTCTCAAAAAGACTGGATGTGGAAATTGGTTTCAGTTTTTGATCTTAATCTGTTGAAATATTAGACAACATAATTTTGACCGGAAGCTTCAGAACCAAAACAAGATTTTTGCGATCCTGCAATCACTGGTGAGTCTTCTGGATCAGTTACATACATCGGAGGATGTATCAGCTACTAGCTGCATTGTTTCGCAGCCGTCATCCGTCTTCTTTGATGGAATCTTTTCTCTCCTTTTCTCCCTTTACTACTTCATTCTTTGGCACATTTTCTTCCTTCTAGTCGTAGTCTTGTTCCAACAACTTAGTTCTCGGTTTTTTTTTCGCGGATCCCGGGTGGATTCAAGTTCTTTATCTGCTCTCGAAGTTCTTCATTCTGCACCTGTTTTTTTTGTCTGTTGCAATTTTCTATGGAGTTCATTTCTGCTTGTCAGCAAAAGTGGTGCAGTCCAGAGTGCTCAGCACGCTAAGAAAAAAACTCAAATTCTTCTTTGCTGAGCATTTTCCTTATTTGAACTAGCATTTTGCGAAAGCCAAAGGCAAAACCCTACCAAGTTAGCATCAAAAATGAATCTTTCATGTCTCATCGCCTTTGAATCGTTGGTGGTAGGAAGAAAATCAGAGACCATGGAAACTCGTGGTACACTGCTTTGTGGAAATACACGTGGACTTTCACGAAACAATCCGTTCCACTCTTGAGCACGGAGGATTTCATGAGTAGCAATACTTTAATCTGATAAGATACTAGCCTCTCGTTAATCCTTAATACCTCAAGAACCCTGCCCTACCTGGCTTCCGCAGCTTCAGTCACACGGTTTTCAGAGAAGAAGGTGTTTCAAAGAAAACTGAGCTTGAAACTGCGTTCAAAGGAACTAAGTCCGACATACAGTGATGACTTTGTACATACGAATTCCCCACCCTTTGTCTGCTATTGCCCAATATTTCACTGCATCTCAGCTCTGGTATGGCCAATTAGAACGAAGTTGTATTTTCTCACATGTGTTTGAATGGGTGACATGGGCCTGGAGCTCATCCGAACAGCGAACCGAGACCTCCGTTCCAGACGTTGTATAAAAATTTTTGAACATGTTTACATCTACTTATTTGGAAGACTGGATTGGTGATTGGTCGCGGTCGTAGAGATTTATATACAAGTAATGAAAGAACAATTGAACAAAAATAAACGTAAGTTTTCCTGTTCACATTCCAAATCTATAATAAATAAATTGAACATAAAAATATGTTAACTAAAATAGGTGCAAGTTTCCTCTACCTTTCTGGTGAGTGGAAGAAGAAACTTGGAGCAAAAAATTGTTCTGGTTCTCGTATAAGGATAGTGCACGGAAGGAAAACTGAAATATACATATCCAAAGCACTTTTCAAGAAACATATTCAAAGTACTTTGAAATTAAATTACACATCCTTCCGCTCTCCGTTTTCCTCCGATTGTCATTACTGCACATATTTCCTCCGTTTGTTAGGATGTAAGGGCAGAAGTGAGCCTGGAATCTGTTCAGAGATATCCTTCCTTATATATCGGGAGTGGTGGGAGCCTCAGAATCTATTAAACAAAGCGCCGTAAGGGGGCTGGAGCGGCTAGAGATACGCGGCGGCACTCATATGTAGACACCGCAATATTGAGGCGCAGACTGCGAGGCGAAGTGGCCGATTTTTAGGGACTCAGACACGTTCGCTTTGGGACTCGCTAATTACGTCACTGCTGGCTCTTCCGCATGCACGGGATGGTGATTTCATCACCTTCGTTGGCGGTCTCGCAGCATAGGGGTGAGGGAGCGTTTATAGCCACCACAACGCAGACTCACGCTTCTTGTGGGACTGCTTAGCTGTCAGCAGAAGTAGGTAGCAATTTTTTATCCACTGAGCATCATTGGCCACGCCTTTTCCAACGGGACCCAAACGCCCGCCCGCCGCTCGTGCATGTGGATAGCGTAGTAGTAAAAAACCTTCTACGTGCTCTTCTGAGCTGCACGGAACCAGCCGACAAACTGATGTGCATCCTGTAACGGGATCTCAAGCAAGGCTGCCGATCATATTCGTTTCATTTCGATCTGGTATGAGCTTATCAGACCATTCAGAAAACTACACTTTCTTTCACTTCTGTGCATTTAAGGGAGTGAAAAAAACCAAATGATAAACTTATAAGGAGTAATCCTAGATCTAAAAGTATAATTCCCATACTTACGTCTATGCGGGTCATAACATCAGTTACAGTTTTGTCGCTGATTTTCATTGCACCAAGTGCAATCTTCAGTTCTTCAACCAGTCCCTCTTCATTGCTCATTTTAATCAGTTCCATTAGCCATTTGCGGTCATATGAAACCACTTCCTCGCCAAGAACCAAATCCAGTATCTGTAAAAACATGACAAGATCTCGCACAATCACGAGTTCTGTAAAAAGCGAAAAAAAGAAGGTAACTGAGCAGAAAAAAATGGAAGAAATCTTACCTTTGAAATAGGATACGCTATCGGAAATGTAGCAATCATGAAGAAACGTGTCACCCAAATAGTGTAAGCGCCAACAGCTAGACCTTTCCTGAAAAAAAAAACGAAGGTGGATGTCTAAACACAACAAAATCAACGCACTTGCCCATAATACTACAGTGCACGTCAACGGCGGTGCCCATCTGCGGCCTCGAGAAGGATGCAGCGCAACCGCGTTGCATGCGTCACAAACGTCGTTTTCTGCTGCTGTTATGCTATATCTAGCAGCTTTCTATGCGATTTATAGGATTTTTGACCAGAGCGGGAAGAAAGCGACTAGAAATAACATCCCGACAGCAGACGACACTGATCCCGGCGCGCGCAGCGCGGTCGCGTTGCGTCCTTCTCAAGCCCGTGGATGAGCCACCGCCATTGACGTCCAGTTTATGTGTGTTGCCACCATGCATTGGGGAAAGGCAGAAGATGAAGCGACATATGTGGGTTCTTTGGAAGCAATAGATCGTACTATTTGCATTAATGAGCGCCTGCCTACAATAGGCAACCTCAAGACATTCAAACTGTGCCATAACTATATACAATCAGGATCTTCGAGATGACAATCTACGGTGAACTCATTGACATCCCCTCTAGCTCAGTAGTATCTAAACGCAGTATCGACTGAATGTAAAGTTCCCTCCATAAGTTCTGCGAAAGTAAAGCTCAGAGATTCCAACTTTTGTTGGAGCTGCGAATTCTCGAGCGTAATGAGAAACCTTTGAGACGAATCCATTTAATGGATAAGTTCTGCTCTGAAAAAAATTATTCTTGGAGGTCTAAATCTGTGAGATGGTTGCATCCACAGAGAGCCATAGAATAGCTCTAATAGGTCGAATCTGAACATAAAATAAGTTTTGCAGTAAAGCAGATACATACTTGATAGAATGACCGCGTTATTTTTTTTCACCTATTACACCTGTACATATATCGTAAAGGATAGATTAACTTCGATCTGTGTTTGCGTAGAGTACAACAGTAGGCTTAATGTCTCCAATCGTCCAATCAATCGCGTCCAGCTTGATGTTGAACACTTCTCTGTGCTTTTGAATTTCATCATGTGGACGTTAAGGCGAGCTGTCGTAGAAATGACTGCGTTAATAAAACAAAAAATGGCTCGTACCAATGGCGGACGCAGAAAGTAGGAGGGAGAGGGGGGAAGCATCGGTGACCCAGATAAAAAATAAAATTAATAAAAATACTTTTACAATAATAAATAATTGATAAAATTCCAAAAATAATAGTATAACAGCAAAAATAAACAGTTTCTAATAAACTAATACAAGATTTTTGTATTGCAAAGTAACTTCAAAAATTACGTGGCCCATTCTCGTGGGAAGTGGCACCCCCCCCCCCCGTCCGTCAGTGGGTCAGTTCGGGGTAACTCACTAGAAGAATTCCTGTCGAATTAGCTCTCTATCCCCCGTCCGTCAGTGGGTCAGTTCGGGGTAACTCACTAGAAGAATTCCTGTCGAGTTAGCTCTCTACTTCTTTCATAAATTGAGGTCAACTCTGATTCTTATGTCTCCATCTCTCAACCTGATGCTGTTCGGCCATAGTCACCTCCGGAGCTCTTTCGAACTTCCAAAATATTGCAGTTGGTCGCGCTCCTCAAGAGAGACAACGGAGACAATCTCCGTAAAACTTATAGTGGACTGGATGGTGTATCCGGTTTCGCTCAGGTGCTTTACCTCTCCCGGTTATTTGACGCTGATGACGACCCCAACAAATTCTTTCAAGATGCTCATCATTTTGGTGATCAGTCTAAGTGACACTTTTCCCCTAAAATCTGAGGAAAGGTAAAGTTGTTTGGCTTTTTCTAAAAAGCTTGCCACATTCATGCATGGTGTGTTCGGAAACCCCAACGAATGCATTCTAACCCGTCTCTGTGCTAGGGTGGAAAGAAAATAAGATCAATACATCGGTTAATCAATTTAACTAAGAATGACTGACGTATTATTGTTCAGCGTATTGGAAAACCCAACAAAACATGCGGTAGAAACTAGCAATTCCCGCCATCTTCTAGATTTTTTATTTTGGTCATGTGAGATATGGAGAAGTTTCGTGTTCTATACAGGACTGTACACCTTTTACAGCACTTCCCCCTCCTCTTTCCGCGATACTGTCCGATTCTTAATGCATTTCCCATTAGAGTATTACATTCCAAAAACCTTCAAACTTTCGGATTCCTGGGAAACCCGGATTTTCGAATATTCGAATTTTTGCTAACCACTGAATTCCCTTTGGATTCTTCAAGCCCACCGAGTTTTTGAATGTTCGAATAATTATTCAAAGAACAGTCCATTTCGCTAAAACTTTTGAACCCAAGTATGTGAGCAGACAACGGAGTATGCTTTCCAATGACAGCGGGCATTAAATATTTCAGATAGCAAGTTTCATTGGCGGTTTTTGAAATTATTCACAAATAGTTCCACAAAACTGGAAGCTTGTGCTGTTACAGAGTCGATCCTTCATGGATCTTGAAACTGCAAGTGGTTGAAGTTCATTAAGAACGTCAATCTCATTTGAGGTGTGAGAACATTATTTAAAGGCAGCACCCACGCAAATTTTTGCACCTGATATTTTAACGTTTTTTGGGGTATTTGACCAGGCTGAGTTCCTATCCAACATCGAAATTCACCAGAAGTTGCAAAATGCACCAGTTTCAAGACCTCCACCTTTGGTCAGGCGAGAGGCGTTGGACGAGTGATCCGCCCTATGTGGTGTCGGCAGCGATGGACATGATCGATGCCGCCGGCAGCTATCAGCTGATTAGGGGACGCACATATTGCAAGTAAACTGTCCCACCATTGCGTTCACTAATGGCTAAACTAAGAGCACATTCTTTTTTGTACCTGATTAAAAACAATGTAAGTGATGGCCATGTTATAATGATTATACATTCAGAACACTTCATGGTAAACAAAGAATTTATTCAAACAATAAGTCCATTTGTGGTAAAAAAAAATGAGAAATGCAGGTTTAGAAACACAGAAATATCGTTCAAAACGAATACACACATACAAATGGTGTGTTTCGCCTCTGAACCCTAGACACTGACAAAAAAAGAATTAAAACCCCTCCCTGAGGCTCATCAGTAGGGAAAAAAAACGCAATTATGTACATTCAAAATAAAAACATTCAAAACAAAAAGAAAAGATTCAAAACAAATAAAATAATACGGGAAGGAAATAAAAAACAAAAACTCATCCTTATAGAGACGTTGATGAGGTTGGTGCAGCTGCCTAGAGGAAACGGACCTAAAAGAAAAGTGAAATAATTCAAAAAAAACAGTACTCAAAGAGGGCCGTGACAAAACATAGCCTCGCTGAACAAAAACAATGGATAGAAAGGAAAAAATAGAAAAGAAACAAGCAAAAACCATCTTCCTAACGAAATTCACCACATAGAGAGAAGAAAGAATATAAAAACTCACCCTTTCAAAAAATATGTGAAACGGCTGGTGCAGCTGCCGCGAAGAAATGGACCTAAAAGAAAGGTTCGGCAATTCGAAAAGAACGAAACATAAAGAGTGCCGTGATAAACACAGCCCTGTTGTAGAAAAAGAATGAAAAGAAAAAAATGGGAAAGAAACAATCAAAAAACACCTTCCCAACAAAATTCTAGATATGAGAATGAAAAAAGAATGAGAACTCACCATTCTAAAAAGAGTTGGTACGGCTGGTGCAGCTGTCGCGAAGAAATAGATCTGAAGAAGGAGTGCAATGATTAAAAAGGCACGGAACACAAACATAGTTCGAAGAAAAAATGAATTAAAAAGAAAAGTAGAAAAGAAGCAATTAAAATAAAACCATTTGATAGTGGAGAAAGCAAAAAATCTAGGAAAATCTACCTGGTGGTGTGAAAGGGTCTCACAGAACTAATGCGCGGGAGAGAACGGCTGAGAATCTATCTGAAATAGCAAAAATAAACACTTAAAGGCATTGAAGCATAAACAAAGCGAGAAAAAATCAAACTCAACACGAAATAATGGAAACAAATCCAGTGAATACATACATTTCACAAGATGATCAGCTGATAGGTGTTGCTGTCGCGCTCCAAAACAGGTTGTGCGAGGCGTGACAACTCGGACCAACGCTCTGAAGTTGAAATGTTGAAAGGAACTTGTAATATCTCGAGGAAGGCGTGGTCTCCGACAGTACTCAGATTGTAGAATTGTCGGGACTATGTGTGGAATTCGAGACCACTCAAAATCTCAGAGACGAAGATTAGCGTGGGTGCTGCCTTTAAACAAAATGCCCTAAGGGGGCTAGAGCGGCTAGAGATACGCGGCGGCACTCATAGACACCGCAATATTGAGGCGCAGACTGCGAGGCGGAGTGGCCGATTTTAAGGGACTCAGACACGTTCGCTTCGGACTCGTTAATTATGTATGTCACTGCTGGCTCTCCCGCATGCACAGGTTGGTGACTTCATCACCTTCGCTGGCGGTCTCGCAGCATAGGGATGAGGGAGTGTTTACAAGCTTTCAGGCTGCGCAATGTACGCAGCAGGAAAACCACCCTTCCACTGTTGCGACGATGTAGGCACCTCCACTGAAAAAATGGCTGTAGCGTTGCGAAAGCTGGGTGGTGGCTGAGCCTATGCGATCGTTTCATTTGGTGGATGCTTAAGCAGCGTCCCATGGTGAGGTCTCGATGCAATTGTCTGGTCAAGATATCCGTTCATTTCTAGAAAGCTTGTGCACTAACATACAGAGTAAACGCCTCCAATAGTTGCTCAAAATCAACAAATAGTTAATCAAAATTCCTGAGTAACTCCCAAGCCTTTACCATTAGAGTATCCCCGGACTTCGCCAGCACTCGTGGCAATCGCCACTACAGCCGGCTGTCGTCGCCATCACTACGACGGCCGGCGATCAACATAAAGTGAATGAGAGGGCTTCAGACGTGAGAGAGATGATAAATGATGTGGCGTGGCGATCGATAGACATCGTTTCCACTATCGCGCGATATAACGTGACAATCGATACGTATCATTTCCACGATAATTATCTCTTGTATCGCCGGTTCATTTTTATTCATTTTGAAATGGGGAAGTCTGGGGATATTCTTACTCTCGAGATTTACAAAGGGTACGAGGGCTCTGATAGAAAACAGGTGTGCCGTGGCCTAAAAGTGGTGGAAACGCTAGAATGCGGCTTCGCCGATGGAGAGCGGGTCCGGTTTTGCCTAATTGTGAGGAAAAACATCAGAATAAGTGTTCACCGACGGCTGAATGGCCCAATAGTGTGGAGCACACCAGCATGCAGGTCCGTCATTATAGGATCGGTTCGCTCTGGCTCAATAACGTGGGGAACACTAGGATATGGATCCACCGATGACATAAGGGTACGGTGTGGCCCAACAGTGAGGAAAACACCAGAATGCTGGTCCACCAGTGGAAGAAGGATCCAGCGTGGCGCAATGGTGGAGAACGCTAGGATATGGGCTCGCTTTGGTCCAGTGGTGTGGAGAATGCCAGGGTGTCCGCCGAAGAAGGCGTTCGGCTTAGGCTCAGACCGTGAAGAAGACGCCAGAATGCGGGCTCTCACCTGGAAAAAGAGCCTCCGTGGCCAAATGGTGTGGAAAACGCCAGGATTCGGGGCCCACCAATGGAGGAAAGGCTCGCCATGGCCATGTTGTGCGGGGAACGCCAGGATAGGGGTCAACCAATGGAGGAGGGGTCCGCCGTGGCCCAGTGGTGTGGAGAATGCCGGGATACGGTTCCGCCGACAGAGAACGGGTCCGCCGTGGCCCAACAGTGAAGAAGACGCCAGGGTACGGGTCCACGTGGTCCAGTGGTGTGGGGAACGCCAGGATACAGGTCCGCCCGCGGAGAACAGGTCCGCGTGGCCCAATGGTGCGGGAAATGTCAGGTTACGAGTCCCCCAATGCAGCAAGGGCCCGCCGTGGCCCAGTGGTGTGGAGAACGCCAGGATAAGAGTCAACTGATGGAGGAAGGGTGCGCCGTGGCCCAGCAGTGAAA
Source organism: Ancylostoma caninum (assembly GCA_037903475.1). Taxonomy (NCBI): domain Eukaryota; kingdom Metazoa; phylum Nematoda; class Chromadorea; order Rhabditida; family Ancylostomatidae; genus Ancylostoma; species Ancylostoma caninum. The sequence goes on along the minus strand of JBAJFG010000528.1, from coordinate 40,721 downwards.
AAGGCACCAGAATACGGGCTCCCAGATGGAGAAGGGCCCGCCGTAGCCCAATGGTGTGAAGAATGCCAGGATAGGGGTCCACAAATATGGGATGTTTTCTGCTGTGACTCGTGGAGAATACCAGGATATGGTTCAGACAGCGGTCAGTGGGTCCGCTGTGGCCCAACAGTGCGGAACACGCTACGTTGTGGGTCCACCGATGGAGAACAGGCACACCGTGATCCATTGGTGTGGAGAACGGCAGAATACAGGTCAGCCGATGGAAAACGCGTCTGCGTTGGCCCAGAAGTGAGGAAAACGCACGAATATGCCCTACTATCGGTAATGGACTTGTCATGCTCATACTCAGAAAGATTTCACATTTTGGCCCATTTAATTAGTTTTGCTTCTTTCACAATTTTCCTGGGATTTGGCAAGTGCATAGCTTTTGCACATGCCCCAATTGGCTGCCCCACCCCACTTTCTAGCGTCCCGAAGGGGCGCTAGTCTATTAAACAAAGCGCCGTAAGGGGGCTAGAGCGGCTAGAGATACGTGGCGGCACTCATAGACACAGTAATTTTGAGGCGCAGACTGTGCGGCGAAATGGCCGATTTTTAGGGACTCAGACACATTCGCTTCGGGACTCGCAATTACGTCACCGCTGGCTCTCCCGCATGCACGAGGTAGTGATTTCATCACCTTCGCTGGCGGTCTCGCAGCATAGGGGTGAGGGAGTGTTCAAAAGCTTTCAAGCTGCACAATGTACGCAGCAGGAAAACCACCCTTCCACTGTTGCTACACTGCAGGCACTTCCAGAGAAGAAAGGGAGGAATTTCATGGAGGCTGCAGCGTTCCGGAAGCTTAGGGGAGGCTTGGCCTACGCGGTCGCCTTATCTGGTGGATGCTAATGCCGCATCCCCTGCTGATTTCTCGCAACGTTTGTGCAGTCACGACATCCATTCGTTTCGAGGAAGCTTCTGCACTAACACAGAGTATACGCCTCAACATATCAAGGCATGACATTGTGTAACCAATCAACAATATACGGATACGGGTCCAGCGATGGAGAAAGGGCCCGCCGCGGCCCAATGGTGTGGGGAACGCAGGATACGGGTCCACTGATGGAGAAAGGGCCCGCCGTGGCCCAATGGTGTGAGGGACGCCAGGATACCGGTCCACCGATGGAGAAAGGGCCCGCCGTGACCCAGTGGTGTAGGGGACGCAGGATACGGGTCCAGCGATGGAGAAAGGGCCCGCCACGGCCCACTGGTGTGGGGAACGCAGGATACGGGTCCACTGATGGAGAAAGGGCCCGCCGTGGCCCAATGGTGTGAGGGACGCCAGGATACGGGTCCACCGATGAAGAAAGGGCCCGCCGTGGCCCAGTGGTGTGGGGGACGCCAAGATACGGGTCCACCGAGGGAGAAAGGGCCCGCCTAACCCATTGATGTGGGGGGGCGTCAAGATATGGGTCCACCGATGGAGAAAGGGACCGCCGTGACCCAGTGGTGTGGGGACATCAGGATGCGGGTCTACGAGGAAGGATCCGCCGTTGCTCAATAGTGCGGAGAACACGAGGATACAGCTCCGCAGAAGGAGAAAGGGTTTGCCACGGTCCTACAGTGAGAAAATCGCGAGAACGCTGCTCCAGCAATGGAGGAAGGACCCGTCGTAGCCCAGTGGTGTGGAAAACGTCAGGATACGGGTTCACTTTGGTCCGATAGTGTTGAGAATGCCGGGATGCGGGAGGCCCCTGCAGAACGGATCCGGCTTGCCCTAAATGTGAGGAAGGCGCCAGAGTGTGGGAGCTCAGATAGAGGAAGGGCCCGCCGTGGTCCAGTGGTGTGGATAACACCAGGATACGGGTTCACTTTGGTCCGATAGTGTTGAGAATGCCGGGATGCGGGCGCGCCTCTGGAAAACGGATCCGGCTTGCCCTATCTGTGAGGTAGGCGCCAGAGTGCGGGAGCTCAGATAGAGGAAGGGCCCGCCGTGGTCCAGTGGTGTGGATAACACCAGGATACGGGTTCACTTTGGTCCGATAGTGTTGAGAATGCCGGGATGCGGGTGCGCCCCCTGGAGAACGGATCCGGCTTGCCCTATCTGTGAGGAAGGCGCCAGAGTGCGGGAGCTCAGATAGAGGAAGGGCCCGCCGTGGTCCAGTGGTGTGGATAACACCAGGATACGGGTTCACTTTGGTCCGATAGTGTTGAGAATGCCGGGAAGCGGGCGCGCCCCTGGAAAACGGATCCGGCTTGCCCTATCTGTGAGGAAGGCGCCAGAGTGCGGTAACTCAGATAGAGGAAGGGCCGGTCGTGGCCCAGTGGTGTGGATAACACCAGGATACGGGTCCGCCAATTTAGGATTGGTCCGCTGTGACTCAGTAAAGTGGAGAATACCAGGATACGGGTCACCCGACGGTGAAAGGGTTCATTGTGGACTAATAGTGAAGATGACGCCAGAATACGGGTCCACCGATGGAGGAAGGCCCACTGCGGCCCAGTAGTGTGGAAAACACTCATATACGATTTTGCCTAGGTCCAATAGTGTGGCGAACGGCAGGATACAGTTCCGCCGATGGAGACCCAAGTAGTGAGGAATACGCACGAATACGTTATACGATGGAGAACGGGCTTCTCATCCTCATACTCAACTCATAAGAAGGAGTTCAAGTTTGAGTCCATTTAAAGATTGGTTCTGCTTCTTTATCAATTTTCTAGAGATTTGGCAAGTGCGATGCTTTTACACGTGTCCCAAGTGGCTGCCCCATCCCACTTTCTAGCGTCCCGAAGGGGCGCTAGTTCTCCAAAACGTGATATTATACTTGAAAGGAGCAGAGAGGAGGGGAAGGGAGTGAGTCAGGAAGGATTTTCTCGCAATTTTTGGACCTGTTGTCGATGTGAACTTTCCTCGAATAAAACAACCGCGGAACGTGGCTCATATAACAAGTTGAGGAACAATATCTAATAGGGGTAGAGAAGGTTGATCACTTGCAGGAAAGGAAAATATGATACCAGTGAGAGTGCCGGATTTCGGGAGAGGACCGGGGAGGGGGGGGCGGGGGGGGGAGGACAGAGATATGGACATAAGGCGAGCTCTGAACGTAGCGTATGTTTATGTACATATGTACGTAGACCCAATGTTTCCAACGGCCGACTTTTCAAAATGGCCAAACACGTCGAGTCACTCAGGAATTCTGAAAACCGTGGTTGACGCCGATTTGCCACCAAGATTTCGTCAAGTATACTTGATTGCAACCCCGAGTCAACTTCATGCCATCCAAACTGACGTTAACATGGGACTTGCATGGAATTGACATCGGATTGGCATCGGATTGACATCACCTCCTAAGTACCGGCCTTGCATGATGTTGACGTCGGATTTCCAGGGGATTGACATCACTTCACGTGTTTTAACAGGCTCATCCAAAAATAGTCCCAACGGGTACGCGCTCTCTGCTGCAGCGCTTGGGTGGACGCAGCAGTCCTGCAGCGGACTTCAAGATTGGCGCCGCAACCGCACGCATCTCGTCTGACCGATTGTTACACTGGGCTACGATTTTACCCGGGCCTCAGCCGGCCTGACGAGTCCCGCAAGGCTCGCCTTGTCTCCGCCGAAGCGGAGACACGACTAAACTCTGATGCTCAACCACCGGCTTATATATAGCCTGTCCGAAACGACGAGTCCACCCACGCACGCGGGGATCGAGAAGCTGCCACGTTTGCAGCGCTCCACGTCATCATCCCTGATCTGCGTATCACGTTTCATCGTTATCTTCATGGTAATGACCAATGATCTGGCTGTGGCGTGGACGAAGTGGCAGTCAACAGCATCCGTCCCAGCCGCGTCGCCTCTCGATTCCCGCGTGCGTGAGCGGACTCGTCGTTTCGGATAGACTATACACCTCCCTGGGGGTGGGTCGCCATGTGGCAAGGAGCGTGAAGTTTGCATGATGTCAACCTCATGCATGGGCGAAGCCTGTCGTGCATGAAGTTAACAGCATGTGCATGAAGTTAACATCGGTTTCCTGATGGCAACATCGGTTATCCGATGGCAGCCCCATGCACTGCCCCGAACCGATGCACATCTGGTGGACATCTCATGTCAACCACGGTTTTTTCCTACGACCGTCGGTTTTTCAGTACGAGCATGGGTTTTTTTGCTGCACAACACGGTTTCTGAAGTTACTGAGCAGCTCCCAAGTCTGGTCGTCTTCAAACTTCGGCATGGTAGTCAGTGCAATTTGTAATCCTGTTAGCCGAACATGAGCACGAATACCAGCAATATCCTTCACTGACCAACGTTTCGGCGGCTTCGTCTCCGCCAGGCCTTTCGCAAGTCCACCGAATGGTGGTGTTTTTAGTGACAACCGGGTGTGTTAGACTACTAGCCGACTCTATTGACAAGTCTATCGCGTTCATTTTTCACTAAAAGCACCACCGTTTGGTGGACTTGCGAGTGGCCCAGTGAAGCCGAAGCCGCATAAACGTTGCCCAGTAAGGAATATTATTGACAACCTCGTTTTCGACTGAAAAGATCATATAATTTTGCCAAACTTGTATAATACTTGAGAGCGACTGCGGATGCAGATTTCTCCGAACCAGACTGAGCAAAGAGTAGTGTTGAAGGGCTCGCATATTCCAACGGCTTCTGCTTCGTGAAAAATCCGAATTCGTCGAAATGGCAACTGTTTTGTCGTTGTCTGAAGGAATATTTCATTTACTGAAACAATTGCGAACCCATCCCATAGCAAAACTCCGGGGCCCGAACCTGTGTCACATACGAAGACAGTTTATACCGTGAGCAAGGCTGATAGGGTTGCATTATTGTGACTTGCCACCTGCAGCAAACAATTTGGGGCCGTAGTAATTGCGCTATAACTGCCGGTTAACCAGGAGGTTGAACCGGCAGTTATACACTTTATAACCAGGAACCATTACTATCTTGAAATGGTCTGAAAGAAATGAATTTCGATTTGGTTTCAATAACCGTGATATAACCGGCAGGTTATACCACGATTTGTATGCTGGTCTCGGGCGCTGCAAAACCGTCGGTTTGCTTGATCGCAAAGGCACTGCCACATCGATATTGATAGAGCGCGCGCAGAGAGCGCGCAAATGTCTCAGACGCAGACGAGGGGACATCCCGGTTATTAAAAAGTCCTCTAGAGGACTTTTTAGATCCCGGTTATACAAGTGTATAAGTGGCATTGCAGCATGATTTTGCGTTAAAATTTGGGCTTTCCTAACTATGCATTGTTACCGTAAAGCTGATATTTTAGATATTTGGAAAAATTAAGCAGTTTCCTTCCATTTTAAGTTCCAAATTATTCTTCTTGCATTTAACACAACCGAATAGCTGGCATGGCAATGCATTCAGTCCCATTTTACAAGTGCGAGAAGTTAATGAAACAGATTGAAATATTGGCATGATTATCGCCATAAAACACAATGATGTTGATATAAATCGAAACAAATATGTACTAAATATTATTGAAAGATGTCAAAGCAACAAAATGAAGTAGGATTTACAGAGTACTAGCGCCCCTACGGGGTGTTAGAAGGTGTGGATGTGGCAGCCACTTGAGGATCATGTCAAAACTACTGGGTGCCAAAATAAGTTCGCACGCTTTTCCTAAGTTGCCTTTTCTACTTTTTATCCGTGAACCTTATGCAGAGTATTTCATGCAGTTCTGAAACACTTTTCTTCCGCCCACTTTACATGGGAAAATCAAGTTAATTAAGCATTAGAAATTAGAAAAAAGCATCCACTTCACAGAAACCCTGATTCAGGCACCTTCTTCTTAATAGATTTTTACAAATTAAAGTGGCCAAGGCTTTCAAGAGATCTGCGCCTTGTGCATATAAATGCCATGCCAGAAAGAACTATTCGTTAGTTCTTTCGGATTGAGCAAATACGTCATTGACTACCATTGCTCCCAAGCTTCTGCCAGGAGGACTCCCTTTCACTGCTTAGGAGTAACAAGCATTTCACAGATAGGAGCGTTATTAGACAATGGACAGTACTTATATGGAGCGCACCTCCGCTACTTTCTATGGGCATGCTGACGAAACAACTTCAATGTGAGCAGTAGATCGGTGCTGTATTCAATTGTACATGTTATAATTGGAAGCGGATGCGCCCAAACACCCAAAGCAATAATAGCATCGGCTTCTACCATATACGTGCTTCTCAAAGCTTTCCACTTTTTCTGGTCAGCCACTGGAGCATCAAAATTAAACCGCAAATCAAAAACAATAGGGAAACGGAGAATCCCGCACATCTCGGAACCCAATTCAAAAGGGATAGCTGAAGTACCACGCATCTCTGCGAGAAAGTCGTCCTTGCTACACCAACAAATCAAAAAAGAATTTGTCTTTCTTCCATAGAACGGGATTAAATACCGGCCAGTTTCGAGTACGTTATCCTTGGCATTCTCCCTGACGTACACAACAACTTTTGTACACAGCTCATTTCTTTAAAATAGTGAATGCGTTGCTCATTTCCTGTCCAGACCGTACTGCCATGGCCCACTTCTACATGTTCACATCCCATCTCAGGCTCATCCTGCTTTGCACTAATGACGGCAATTCTACTTCTTTCATTCACCCACACCACTATCCAAATCCGAAACCTACATTCCAATCGTACACTCCGTCCTGTCGCTACAGCACTGAAACACCAAAATCTGCCTCAGTAAACTATTTGTTTTAATTCAACATAGATTGTGAGAAATCCCTTAACCATCGAAGCCGTCCACTTGTTGTGGAAATCACGGAAAGACAGAAATGTTGCGTCTCGTGAGGGGATCTGATGATCTCGTTCTCGTCTGAAGCCAGTATTCTATCACAAGATTTCGCAAGTTCAGCGTTCGATCAATATAAACGCTAACTTAAGTATAGTCGCATTTCAGAAAGCAATCGATAATTCCTAAATTTTCCTCTCGCAAGAAAATATTTTCTTCAGCTCGCCTCAGCTTGTGTGTGTACTCCAGCTCCAAATTCTACCTGACGTGTCCTAATCATTTGGTCTAAGTCTTCAAACCCTAGTATCACCGCCCCTCCTGATCTTCGATAATTCGAAATTGGTACGAAGGGCCCATTACAACCGACGTCAAAATACGTACCCTAAATGACAGCAACATTGACCAGTTTGACATGTGGCTACTGCTCAAGCTGTAAACTGCGGTCTGGCCCATCCGAGAGAATCTTTTCTGTCCAAATGAACACACGATGCCTAACAGCATTTCTACCTCGTATCCGGACCATTCAAGGCCGTCCGCCAACCCATGGAATTATTGTTCCATTTACAAATCACAAGAAAAGAATAATTCTCCATCATCGCTCATCCATAACAAGATTTACAATGCCTCACACAATTTTCGATCTAATCTCAAATCGGTTTTTCGAGTTTTGAAACGCCTTTGTAAGCCTACAGCATCAATTGTAGTGGTGAATGTGAGTCCTGATTGTTTTACTGCATCATGTCCTTGACGTGGAACAATCCTTGCATAGCTGCACCCGGAGGGTTGCAGAACTATTGAGTGCGGAAACAAGTTCATAAGCTTCTAACAACGAACGTTACTCCTTTGTTCCATCGGTAGGTTATCAGCATGGTACTCACACCTTATCCGAAATCTCTGCTGTTTAGTGTAACTTGCTTCTGCTGTTTTTCTGACTCAATCTTTCACTTCGAAACGTCGAGCTACTCAAACATAACAGCTAAATAAAACCACATGCAGCTAAATTCCTGTTCAGCACCTTACTCAGAGAAAACAATTTCTCAAAAATTTTGGCGCCCCGGATGTGAAGCAGTGCTTCGTTTTTGTTCTTTTTTCGCTGTTTTTGCTCAAAGGTTGATAAGGATATGTTTACTGGAGTTTTCCTATACGCTGAGCACGAATATAACGGCCACTCTTCATCCAAATATTGATTTATTCATTTTATCGAATTTTTCACAAATTTTGCTCAGGGGTCGGTGACCACATGTCTACAGGATACTGAGATTCTCCCGTACGCTGAACTCGAATATAGCAATCATTTTCCACCCGTGCACCTGTTTATTTATCCATCGATTCTATATGTTTTTCGTTACTTTGGCCAGTGATCTTTAAGACATTTCTACTGAGGTTTTCCGATAAACTCAGCAGAAATATGATAACTATTTCGAAAGAATATCTCGACCTATTGACTTTATCGATTGTTTGCTCGCCTCTGCGCATGGACAAATGAGAATATGTACGCTGGGGCATTGGAACACACCACATATGCAGCCAATCCCAAATATGGCGAGTAGCCAGGCCTACGGCACCACTTGCGGAAAATCAATAAATCAATAACAACTCGGCGTATGATGGCTGTTAGATTCGTGATCAGCGTGGTGAAAAACCCCTGTGAGTACGGTTCCGCTAAACTTGCAGCACAAGTTGTGAAAAATCGATAAAATCAACAAATCAATAACCCGCGGTGCAAAGTGGGATTGAGATTTGCGATCAGCCTGGTGAAAAACCCCTGTAGGTACGGTTTCGCTAAACTTGCAGCACAAATTGTGGAAAATCAATAAAATCAATAAATCAATAACCCCGCGGTGCAAAGTGGCCCTCAGATTCGTGATCAGCGTGGTGAAAAACCCCTGTAGGTACGGTTCCGCTAAACTTGCAGCACAAATTGTGAAAAACCAATAAAATCAATAAATCAATAACCCGCGGTGCAAAGTGGCCCTCAGATTCGTGATCAGCGTGGTGAAAAACCCCTGTAGGTACGGTTCCGCTAAACTTGCAGCACAAATTGTGAAAAACCAATAAAATCAATAAATCAATAACCCGCGGTGCAAAGTGGCCCTCAGATTCGTGATCAGCGTGGTGAAAAACCACTGTAGGTACGGTTCCGCTAAACTTGCAGCACAAATTGTGAAAAATCAATAAAATCAATAAATCAAAAGCCCCGCGGTGCAAAGTGGCCCTCAGATTCGTGATCAGCGTGGTGGATTACCCCAGTACGCCCGTTCCGATTTGGATTGGAGCTGAACTAAGAAAAATCGATAAAATCGATCGATAAATCGATATCCGTATCGATACTATCCAATGAGTAGTGTCCTATGCCCTCCGCCCTATTCGGATGGTCTCCCATGTTTCCAAGGTCCCTGCTCCACCATCTTGCTCACAGATGCATTCCTGTCGTTTGAATATGGCGCCACGCGCGCTGTTCAGATTTTTGAAAAAAAAGTGTCGTAAGCGGTTCTATGTTTTATATATAGATTTGCAAGGATAGCTAACGATATAACCACTCATCGCTAGAGGGCGGGAACTTTTTCACATACCTAATACATCATGTACACCAGAAATTGGCCAGTCGATATTATACTACACGGTTATGAGGCGCCTCCCCCCAAAGACAACAAGTTGCTCTGTGGTAGAGTGGGTAGGATGATAGGATATGATCGATAAGGTGCAGCGTTCATATCCTGCTAGTGTCCGTATTTTTGCACTTTGCGTTTGCGCCGTTAACCACAACTGAAACGACCAAAAAGTTTTGAACACATTAGTTATGCACGTAATTCTATTTGCGAAATAGTTGCAATATTATGCGTATTTGCGAAATAGTTGCAATATTAGGAATGTAGTTCAGATCCGATGCGCTATTGCTTCAGAATTGTAAAATAAACACCCTTTCATTCGAAACAGAAAACGGATTAATCGTGGAGAACATCTACTAACAGCGGTGAGGTGTACACCATTGGATTCGTTCGTCATTACCTGGGTTGAAATAGTATGTCCATGGATACTGTGGCTCAGCGCGATGATTGTTGCCATGTACGCAAGTCTTCGTGCGTTCGATTCCTCGCTAAGGCCGTCTTTTGCATATAAGTGGAAATGGAGTAGATATAGCTCAAGTGATGACAAGAATTTGGTTATATCTTGGTTATAAGTCGGTTAACCTCGAAAGCCGACAGTTGTTCGAGGCCACAACTTTCTCTATAACCGTCGGTTCCAGCGCAATTACTACGACCCTTGAAAATGATCCTGGTCATCGTTGAGAATCCTCATTTCGGCGTAGGGACAAGGCTACATACTCACAAAGGTGGTCACTTATCCAAAACTTGTACGGATGGCGGCTATTCGAATCCCTAGAAGTTTCGAGTAGAAGTGTGTTCTTGTTATGATATGAAGATCAATTAAATTCGGAAACCTGCACTGGCAAAGTTCACCTTTTCTGGAGAACTTGCCTCTAGACGCGACTATTTGGTTTCGCGAATGAACTGCACTTCTGGCACTCATGGAGCTAGGTTTTTGTTTCCGACAAACAAATTGAAATAACACACGGGCAACTTTCCTCCCGAGGAGGGTGGTGAACTATTGCTCCAAGACTACGCCTTCACCTTTGCACCGGTTGTTCCTAATTACTAGATCTTTCATTGGAGAGTTTTTCGTCGTCAACTATCCAGAAGTACTAAAGTGTGCTGAACTTAGTCAGTTCAACGAGTAGAATGGTTGTTTTCTTGCAGTTTACATTTCACGATTAGTAGACGCCTATTCAAGCACTTCAGCAGCTTACATCCCTGTCTAAAGTGAAAAGTGGGTGACAAAGTGAAAAGTAGGAAACAGAAATGAAATGATGTCATTCTGTACGATGTATTCCGTATGTACTGTATGTATTCCGTATGATGTCGACTGGAATTTGCCGTGGTTCAATACTCAAAGCAAATTTGGAGCTGGCAGTGGCTTTGTCTATCCCTTACTTCCGCGATCGAGTTGTTGGTCAGGGAGACAGCAAGTAAGTTGCATAAGTGGTCTACATGGTCTTCAGCCCCCGGAAGTGTTAAAATTCATAAAGCCTTAATAATTTCCAATATTGAAAATGAAAATATAAATGAAAATATATCTTCCATTCTGATCCTTGTTCTTTCTTGGAGCTTGTTGAACTTCATGGTTTTATGCAGCTACGTATGTACAACTCCCTTCTTGCGTAGATGTAAAGATCGATTTCTCTACTTAGACAAGTCAGCTAGGTCTACTTTATTAGGGAATTTCCACACCATCAAAATAAGCACAGACCGAATGGACATTCACCACATTAGATTCGATCAGAACTGAATGAACTATGACAACGCTACGATGAACTATGCTGTGACGACTGAGCGTCCATAAATTCCCTCTACTTGTTAAGTGCCAAGCCATGTCGTACTTTCACCTTCAAAATCCCTGTGCTTTGACAACTCAACACATCGCTTGGCAGGGTGGGCCTAGTTTTGCGAGCTTGGGGAGTGGACCGATACGAAAAAGTCGATAGCGCTGTCTTTCTTGCTGGCTGTTTTGTTGACGAAGCCGGGTTATTCGCCTTGTTTTGCAGCGTTTCTACAGTTGACGGGAAGAAGCTTTTAAAAAATGCAGTGCAACTAACGAAAGTGCTACTGAGAAACTAACTAGTTTTAGAACGGAAACAAAAAAAAATTCATACTTCAGATATCAACAAAAATCAAGTTTCCTAGTTACTGTGAAAATTTACTCATAGTAGAATAGGAGAAAGAAAGTCTATTGCTCAAAGCAGAACAGTGAAAGTTCAAGAAAGCTCGTCCGTTCTCGTAACAAACCGATCAAGGGGCAACAGCACTGATCCAGGTTTTTCACCGTAGATTCGCTCAGCATCTTGAACTTTCGAAGCATACTGTCTCGTAAGCATGGGGATGTGTTTGGTGTTGCTGTTTTTGTAGAATTGAAAATGATCCTGCATGTTCAGAAACGCTCAAAAACTCCAATTCAAAAATCTCTGTACATAGTTGCAGCATATATCACATCCACCCTACTTTCTCTTCCTTGATTTGATATGAACGCAAAGTTTCGATGGGATTTTAGTGCCTGTGGACATTCTGAGTTTGACGCGACGATACGAAGGGCAGGCGCAGACCGTTCACAAGTCCTGCATCTGAATCTTCAACATTTCTGGATCATTAACATTCTGACTCAGATCTTCAGCATCTCTTCAGCTTGCCGAATCAGGTTTCTTGACATTAATCCAGTTCCAAGCTGCTCAAAAACCCAGAGTCAAAAGTATCCGGTGGTGCCGCCTTCGAATACATAATGTAATGTCTCCTACCGAGACATTATTTGCTCACCTTCTTTTCCATATCCCGAACATCTCTAATGCTTGTCTGTTCCCACTTCTGTCCTTTCCATGCTACACTTCCTCTGGCGAGACAGCGAGAACGTGCTTCGAAGTTGACTCATCTTTGCCGGAACGTGAACACCTACGCACATTATTGCTTCTTCCTCGGTTTCGTTCCAACCACCTCTTTTTTTTTGTCATCGTTCAATTTGTTTTTTCTCCTGCAGGCGCAATTCATGAGTGACGCTCACTATTACACTATGGGGAAATCTCTAGCTGATCGCAATGCCAGCCGTTCGCAGTAACTTACTTGGTAAGTTTCGTTATACATCAATCTTATATCAATGGGCTCGAACAACAAGAATTTAGGGGCAGGAAGAACCATGACTAGTAACTATTTGACTCCATTTTCCTGCTGATTATGAAAAATAGTAATTCTGGAAGCTATCCCATTAGAAGAAACTTTCCATTGAAGGCGAGAAAAGGAACCTAAAAGATATCCATGTGTCTACGCAAGCACTGATTGAGATGGCGAAGGTTGTTCAAAACATATTTGAATTCTGTGGCGGTCTTGCTCAACTCTCGCAATATCGTTTTCTAGACTGATTGACCCAGCATAGTATTAGGATGACAACGAATTTGGTCTAAAAATGTGAAATGTCTTGTCGTTTTTACCGTGACTTCATTCGCCACCTGGTAGCGTCTGTATCACAAGCGTGCAACATCCTATCGTGTAGGTAAGCACTCCCTAGGATTGCTGAGTCCGACAATCGAAGAATAGAGCAACTCCTGCTTTAGATCACCAAGTTTTAGGGAGGAATTTTTCGGAAAGGAAGCAGTATTTGAGTGGTTGACACTCGATAATTAGAGAGCGAAATCAGACGATTACTGCACGCAAGATGAAATGTCCCAGCTCAACTCCATTGGTTTGCACGGGACGTCTCCTTCAAGATCATATCTCCCAACCTTTAAGTGAGTAAATTCAAGGGTCACGTGGAATACTCGGCGATACTTACGGTGATTGCGCTATTGAAGCCACTACCTCATGCTCACTAGTACGCCCCCAAGAACGGAAACATGTGCCGAAGAGTGTCCCTACCCTCGAGAAGTCCCCAGGGTGGCTTTATATGTCCATTGTAGGTAGCACGGGAAACATGTAGTTTAAATGAGGTACTCGAATATTCGATAAGGCCAATCCATCTCGCCATCGATTTTCCAAGTAAGAAGAACATGCGATTAAATTCGAATAGAACCTTCACATCAGTCCAGAAGGAGTTGTAAGGGTAAGACAAGAAAAACCTGTCAAACCAACCTATTATTTGGTAAAGGATTCTCGTAAAGCTTTCGACGAAAAGTTTTATTATCATCCTCAAACTGGATTCAGCGACTATGTTCGATTGCCAATTTTGACCTCACTTGATAAAATTTTCTCTTGTGAAGCTTCCTCAAAGAAATGGTGTAGATTCATATGACAAGTGTCACATTTGCCTCTGCAAAACATATAAAAATCTAGTTCGGTAATCTCTACTCTGAAGAAGGAAGTTATGGATAAAAAAATCTATTTGTTGCAATACTTTTGTGTGCAATTTTGTAATTCAAACACAATTTTGAAAGGGAAAGGTTTTGTTGTAAATACTGTTAGGATGAAATGTGTAGAAAACAACAGTTGAAGGCTGCCACTGCTGAAATGTTTGAAGTTCAATGAGAATACAAAATCGTAATAAGAATCACCGTAACCGACCGTTCGTTGGAACTTTATGCTTTGAAAAATAGTATGGTTAGGTTGGTGCGAAGCTTTCGTCGTAATCCATTCAAAACCAAATAATTTCCCTTAGATGTAACATAAAATCTAGATATGTTGTGATATTTGTAAAGCACATGAAACAGTTCTATGCCGCAGTTACAGAGGTTTCCCGCTATGGTTAAAAGATGAGCAATCCCTCAACCACGATTCTTCGTTTCCACATTTCTATTATATATTTCGAGAGATCTTCCTACGAAAACATGCTGTGTTGTCCGAAACATTTCTCTGAATCAGGTCTGAATATCATTGCATGCCCAGCAAATCCGAGGGCGTTCTCTTTGCTGCTTCTAAAATGCTTGCTAAGTACTCCACTCCGATTTTTTTCTGTCAGTTATACCTTTTTCACTATGTGGAAGCGAAGTTTTAAGAAAAGCAGCCCATGTTGTGGTTGAAAGACGCTTTTGATGCTGCAAGACCCATTTTCTGCACGGCATGCTCTGCCAAATCCCTTCTAGGAGAGCTGCTATGAACATAACCAAATTTCCGAGTGGCTCACCATCATTCATACTCTTCGGGAATTTCGATCACCAGTTTTTGATTCCTCAATTTTTCAATTTTGAGCATGAGTTGTCAGCGACCTGCTCTTATGACAATAATGATAATCAAAAGTCAAACTAATCAAAAAGACTATTGTGGAGCTTTACTAAATAAAGTGGGCGAAAGTTGCCGACAAAACTGCTGCACAACCTAGGCGCCCAATATTTTAATCTTGAGTTTGTCAAAAGGGTGGAGAGCACTTCATTATAGTTGCAACGTAAGTCCGTGTTCTGAAGCGAGCATCCATATGACTATAGTTGTTTCTTCATGGCGAGAAGCTGAGAACCACTTCCAATAACTCCATGTTTAAAAAAACCGAGGGTAAACCACTTCTATTAACCATTAATGGGAGTATCTGCTTGCACTGCACACTGCATGTTAATACATACGCACAATTCATTCATTCCTCTTGCTTTTTATTTAATCTAAATCATGGATGCACACCACTCTGAGCATTTAGGTCCATTTTTGCCAATGAATGATGGCAGTACAGCCAGTGGTCTTTTGAAGGAAATAGATGGGCTTTCTTACTATTCATCTTTGAATGAATTAGCCGAGACTTCGGTTCGGTTTGCGTTCTGAAGATGTAAAAGAGGGGATACTAAATGGAACTTATTTCTTTTTGCAAACGTAACTTATATCATAGAAAGGAAGCAAAGAGGCTCAACTTGTATTCTCCATCATAAGCTGGAAAGCAATGGAATAATGAATAAAATAATAAACAATGTTATAAGTTATAATATAAGTTCTCAATTAATAGAAGTGTAATGGAAGATAGGGAACGCAAAACCATGCTTTAAATTTCGAATCCAACGAACCAATCATGTAGGCAAAAGCTCTATAAATCAACTTATATTATAACTTAACTTAACTTAACTTATATTATAGAAAGGAAGCAAAGAGGCTCAACTTGTATTCTCCGTCATAAGCTGGAAAGCAATGGACCCAGATATCAACGTCTGCAACGACATCAATGTGTACAATGAGAGGAAATTGACCCTGGCTGCGCAAAATTGAAGCATTCTGTGCTAATTTGACTGATTCAAAATAATCCCAATTGTTATCCGCATAGCATGGATATTTGGACAAATTTGTGGATAATTCAAACTCCGACTGGATTAATCAATATCGAAGGTTAATGGAATATACTATGACAAATCTGTGAGGTTACCTGCAAAAAGAAATCGAGATTAAATGAGAGCCCCTTAGGCTGCTGTAGGTATAGTTTGTTAGCTCAGAGAGGGGCCATAGAGTGACTTTGTCTGCAATTACGACCGCACTCGTTCCATCGATGGGCGGATGCAGCCGGATGGGTATGGAAAAAGTGGCAGAAGGAGAACATCGAAATGGAAGGAATCACACCACATACATATCAAAATTTGCAGAAAAAGTGTAAAAATTAAGTAAGTTGGCCGGCATTGTGCTGATGTCGTAATTACAGGTAAAGCCACTCCATCGGCCCTCTTTGAGCTAATGGACTATACGCAGTTGAGATTTGTACAGTCTAACCGTTCGTCATTGATTTCAGCAACGGCCAGCAAACAGTAGTAGGGAAGATGTGTCGAATTTCACAAAAGTATTAACTCCCTTCTCATCTCCCACTTCATCTCTCTTGACATTCGAATAAGTTCGCGCCCATCGTTCCTTCTCAAATCCATACTACTGCAAGGTGTAGCATCACAAGCATTTTGCACCTGGAACATTCACATAACGTTCAATGAAGAGTGGATGGTGGGATACTCGCTCTTTGATTATGAGTGCACTAGCTGCCATACCCGGCTTCGCTCGGGTGTTCAATTTCTCCCGGCAATTTGAACCTGATGTCAACACTTGTTGAGCCGAAAAATCCTCTCAAAATGTTCATCATTTGGTGATCAGTCTAAGTGACCCTTCTTCACCCTTCCCCCCTCCCTCAAAAAATGAGGTGAACTTGCTTGACTGGTGAATAAATCCTTCTAAAATGCTTGCCTTACCTACGTTCAGCTTTTCAGAAAATCCCAGAAGGCACGTTCTCACCAAACCGTGTGCAAGAATGCCGAAAAATCAATAAAATCAATAAGTCGATAATTTGGCGCAAAATGGTTGTCATATTCGTACTCAGCGTATTATGATACTCCAGTAGACATGTCTTCACCATCTCATGACCAAGAATGGAGAAACATCAATAAAATCAATAAATCGATAATTTGGGGCAAAATGGTTGTCATATTCGTGTTCAGCGTATTGAGGTACCCCAGTAGACATGTCTTCACCACCTCATGACCAAGAATGGAGAAAAATCAATAAAATCAATAAATCGATGATTTGGCGCAAAATGGTTGCCATATTCGTGTTCAGCGTATTGAGGTACCCCAATGAGCATGTTCTCGCAAGTCCCTGGTCAAGAAGAGCGAAAAATCAATAAAATAGATATAATCGATAAACTAATCGATAGTCCCAGGTGCAAAGTAGCCTATAACCTCCGCCGGCCCATGGAGGCTCTACCTGCAAAATTTGGTCTTGATCGGTTCATCCTCCGCGATTTCTATTCGGAACTCACAAACACACAAACACACAAACACACAAACAAACTTTCACTTTTATATATACAGATGAGCTTGAACTTGAGCTTCTCATTTTAAAGGCAGCAGGAGCTGAAATCCTCGACTCCGAGCTGAGCTGTGGGTGGTGAAGTACAGACTCAGCACATCATAAATGTGAAACGAATACAGACAATGATGGCTTACCTGCAGAGAAAATGGAACATTAGTCGCGAACACGCCTGGCCGTGTTCGCGCGCGGACGAGTTTTCCCCGGCGCAGTAGCCATTGCGGTGCGTGGTTTGGCGCAAAGGGAAAACGAAATGCATTCAATTCACAGGGTTTCATGGCGGGACTCGGCCAAAACCACGCGCCGCAGTGGCTTTCGCGCCAGGGAAAACTCGTCCGCGCACGAACACGGCCAGGCGTGTTCGTGACGAATGTACCATTTTCTCTGCAGGTAAGCCATCATTGTCTGTGTTCGATTCACATTTATGATGTGCTGAGTCTGTACTTCATCAACCGCAGCTCAGCTCAGAGTCGAGAATTTCAGCTCCTGCTGCCTTTAAATTCCTTGTCGGTGATCAAGAAATAGGTTTTCCACAAAGTTTCCGGAATTGCTTCGGAGAATCCAGACTGTGTTACCACGAACAACAAAATTCATCAAAAAAAAATCCATTGTAATTTCTAATTCAGCCTGCGCACCTCCTCTTTGCTTTCATTGCGACTTGTGCTTTCACGTTACATATTTCGAAGCGAGCTGAGGCTTCAGAGGGGAATAGTTGACATGAACTCGTGACGACTCCATCCTTGGAAAAAAGTAAGTGCAACTAGTAAGTGCAAAACAAAAAACCATGAGCAAAGGAAGTGTGGGAAAGACAGGACAAAATGTGTCTTTTTTTCATCCGTTAGTCAGTGTATGGATGCATTCCGAGAATTTTCCAAACAGCCGAGTCTTGTACGCCACAACACACATGACAGTTATGCATGCACATATTACAACATGATCGACTAGATATTTATCAGCTGGGGACTTTTTCTTCATTTTTTTCTGGGCTTTTTATGGAATGGCAATGTTTCACATGGTTAACTTAACCGATTATAAACGTTTGATAACCTGTTTGTCAAGTAAACACCTTGACACGCAAGCACTGGACGTTCTAAAAAATTTATAAAAACTGCTACGTCCCGATGCCCCGAAGGGCAGAGCGACATATTTGAATTTGACACACACGTTCGTGCTAAACGCTCCGATTTTTCATATGATAAGATTTTTGCTCAAGTCTGATTCGTTTGTGCAAATGCACTTTAATGCATTGCCAATAGCCGAGTTTTTTCTGCTTACCCAGCTTGCAATTCAACTATCCAGCATTTCATCGTGACAGGTTCGCTCGTCTCTACTGCCAACGGGATGTTCGAATAGCTCTCCAGTTTCGTTCCCAAATTCGGACGAGAATCCAGCAACGATTGTGGCTACCTATTCTGGGCCAGGATTCATGACTTCATCAATAGGCGAAATAGCGAACCATCTTTTGCGTTCTCTTTCTCCTAACACTATATAGTCCATGACGTAACCAACCACGCTAACCACAGTTGTTTTCGTGGGTAATCTTTTACGAATCCCAGCCCTGAGCTCCTAGCGGTCTGTAATTTGTGTTTCCACTATGGTGGTACGTACATTTGTTTCACCGCTGGAATACGTAGTCAAACAAGGAGCTTAGCGCCCATCTGCTGCATTTTCTTATCGTTATTTTGTCAGTGAGTTTGGTTACACAGACCGGGGACGCATATGTAAATCACGAATGGTTCTGGATCGGCGGTCAACAGGAGAACAGGACGGTGCATTGTGATGCTATCTGGGGAAACCGCAGCGTTTGTGTCTGTGTCGAACTCTCCGTACATCTGTATGCTTTCGCTATTGATTGAGACCGCCTCATTTACGCATGATTCCGTATTTCGATCTCTGGATTATCTACACTTAATCGGACTTTTCTCTACTGCCAAGAGCACAACAAGCTCCGGAATCTCTATGCAAATAATCAGGTGTTTGTTCAATTTTTTGCACTGATTGTATGCATCAGGCGTCCAGTTTAACGATGTATCGTCATGGTTCCTTGCATATCATCTGCACATCTTTAACGATTTCACATTTTGTCTTTTGTTTATGTGTGCGAGAGTTCCAAAACACCCCGGCTCCGGATATCAGTACTCCTATTCTTGATAAAATGAAACAGAAAGGCAAAGCGGTTTGGTTCTGAAAGTTATTTCGGTATGCTGATTGACACGAACTGAAAATGCTTGTACAAGTTCGAAATTTGTGTTCATTCGTAGTTGTATACGTCTTGCTTCTCGCGTCATTTCTCCGTTCTTCTCCGTTTCAAAGCACTTTTTTCCAAATTTCGCAATGACCAGCCCTTATCATCCCGGAATAGACCACAGCGTGATTATAAACATTTTCTGTTCCGCTTTTTTTTTCTGGCTTCTGTCAGCCTTGGCATCACAAGCTCTTTTATTTTTTTCTTTCATTTGTTGTATAAATATCCATCGCACCTGGAAAGAAGTTCGTCTGCGCCGCTCCATTACTAATGTAATGCATGAACATTAGATTTGCACGCGAATGTATTGAGGCACAGCCGCATTCCGAATGACTTTCTTAATAAAAATAGGTACATCAGTAGAGCACGTATGTGCAGAATAGATAGTTCTGCCCACTTTGGGCCCCGTATCCATGTTCTGTCAAGTCTTACTCGAATTTTTTTTAATCATGATCATATGTTACGAGAGCTATCATGTATGCATGTATGTATGTAAAGTGAGCTCCAAGTGGCCATTTTAATTTGGACGAGTGCCACGGCGCGACGTGACGCTCTGGCTGTCTGTTGCACTCCTCGACCGAAAGTGCTTTGACCATGCTCTCTGGTTCTCTCTGCCCAACGCTGCCGCACCGCAGCGCTGGTCCGTATTCACCCCGGCGTTTGAAATCTCCTGTAAATGAGCTACACACCCCAAATGAGAACTCTGTATCAAACGGATAATTACCGGCTCTCTGAAACGTCATGCAATTTCTGACATTTTGATTACCTGGGTCAGGGACGAGCGGAAGCGTTGCATGTACCGGAAGTTGCGAAGTCGAAGCCCGATAGAGGTGTAGAATGTGGGACTTGGTGTGGCTCCATTACTGCTATCTGCTCGAGAAAAAAATAGGAGTTAGAAGCTTGCAAGGTGACAGAATTCAGAGACATTCCTCCCATCCCTGTCCTGATCTCTGGCGACAGTGCACATTTTGAATAAGGTGTCCCATCCTGATAAAACCAGGACCATTGCCTATCATTTCCTGCACTGCTGTCTGGCTTCCAAAACTGATACTTGTAAGCTGCTCGCTGGAAAAAAGTTATCTGGTATTCAAAACAACTGTGATTAAGTTACAACTGCCCTGCTGTAGTCAAAGCAGGTGCTGATCCTCAAGTTGATTTTTTAAAGTGACACTCACAAGAAACAATGCTTCGTAAGGCTTGCATTCCTGAATGCTGAGTCACGCAAGCATCTCGACGTTTTCCTTGAGCTGTAGCAAACCTTTTCCGGATGTCCAGAACTGGCTTGAATTTTATTCCTATTCGCATTCTCTATTCCCGTAAGATTTCTTTCGCACAATTTAACTTCCATATCACCGAAATAGTGCGGTTCATTTCGTGCAATGTTGTTGTAAAAATTCTGGAACCTTTTTTGATGTCTTTCTCTGATCTGATCTTCTTTGATTTTAGGAGTGTTTTCATACACCAATTCTTCGCTTGTTAGTGTTGCTCTCTCTAGCACACCCCAATGCAACAAATGAAACAAAATAACACGCCAACTCTACTCCAGTTTCATACTTTGATTTCCTAATTCTAATTTTTAATACAACTTTTCGGCTGAGCATTTATTGGGCTGAGGAAATTAAATGTTAGCTGTCTTTGTCATCATACTTATCAGCAATGTTAAAATTTTTTGAGGTTATGCATTTGTTTCAAAGGACGCTCCAGGGCGTGTCTACTGATACATGAATTGCACGGTTCCCATCATTTTCTGGTTTTTGAGGAAACTTGAAAAATGATAGATCAAAATCGCGGAGTTTTCTTTTACATGTTGTACAACATTGGACAAACTATATCACCAGCAGGATTGCACCAAACTTTATGTAATGACCTCAGAGAAAATTTGCTTTTCCACTCGCCTCATATTCGTGCGAAAATCGGCAGTTTGAGAAACCTGGAACTCGGGTAACTGACCTGAAATTGGGGTGGCAATCACACATTTAACAAACAGTTAAGCGGAACTGTTAACAAACAGTTAAGCGGAACTGCTATCTCCAGTGCAGGTTTAATACATGCTAAATTACGAGTTGCACAAACATTGAGTTTTTTGACGATCTGAGTGGAAGAGTCTCTGGAGTAAAGCTGCTCTTGCAAGGTCCGACTGAATGAACTGGTACTCGAATAATTGTTGAGCAAATGGTTACTTTAATTCGAATAAGCGGCCTGCTATCAACAAGATCTCACCACTACAACCTTGAACGTGTATTTCATCTTTTGTCAACGATTTGAAATTCAATCCCACAACTGATTGTTGCAAAGTGGCGTTCACTCAGGAACCCGAGCATCTTGCTTCACCACCGGAGTCGGACGTAGATGGCAAGTCCACGAGTTTGATTTGGAATTTGCACTAGCCCGGGATGAAGAGAGTAAGCGAACATGAGGTTCACAGGATTCAAACGAGCCATACCAGGTCTGACTGACGGACATGTTAGGATATGTTATGTGTGGAGCAAAGCCATTGCAAAACTTATTTCAGGAATGATTGGTCTAAAGTAGTCGCTACAGCTTTTTCTTTACTGACCGCTTTCTTGTTTTCGTCATTCTTCCCCGTTTTTTTTTTTTTCGCTATTTAGTCGATTCTTTGCTCATTGGTCGATTTATTCTGGCCAGTCATGTGAAATTGGCTTAGTGGATTATTGAACACCTGGTCAAAGTGTCGCCTCAGGACACCTTACTATTATCAAAGATTCTAGAACCGCTCAACTCTAGCCGTTTGGCCGGGTGATGCGCTGGCATCAGACTTTTGAACTTTTTGGAACTCGGGAATCTATTAAACAAAGCGCCGTAAGGAGGCTAGAGCGCCAGACATATTGTTCCAATAACGTGGCGGCACTCATAGACACCGGTAATCTTGAGGCGCAGACTGCGAGGCGAAATGGCTGATTTTTAGGGACTCAGACACGGGGGCTCGCCACCTACGTCACTCCTGGCTCTTCCGCATGCTAGAGATGGTGATTTCATCACCTTCGCTAGTGCTCTCGCAGTTAGGGGTGAGGGGATGTTTACAAGCTTTCGGGCTGCACAATATACGCAGCAGAAAAACCACCATTTCACTGTTGCAACGTTCTATGCACCTCCACTGAAGAGATGTGTGGGTTCAATGAGAACCCTGGTGAGTCTCGGAAAGTGGGTGGTGGCTGGACTTACACGGTCGGCTCCATTGGTGGACGCTTCTGCCGCATCCCCTGCTGAGGTTCTGGGGCGATTGTACAGTCACGATATCCGTTCATCACGAGAAAGCTTGTGCACTAACATACAGAGTAAACGCTTCAATATAAGAAGACATGACATTGTGTAACCAATCCCCTCTTCCCCTCTATATAATGAACGGTGAAGCTATTGCGGAACTGTCTGTCGCCGGCTGAAAAGCAGAATTTAAGAATTAGGGCTGAAAACTACACGAATCTTCTTGACTTCTTACCAATCACCTTTTCGGGAACTTCTTTTATCATGCGGCATCCGTCGCGCAGAATCTAAGCTAAGGACCGATGCAAAGCTTATCAAGATAGGTCCCAAATTTTCCCAAGCCCAAAAGAAAAGGGGATCTGACATCTTTCCGCACGAAAGATTCGAGTTGCCTTAGACTACTTCAGGTTTTCAGGGGAATAATGGGCAAAGATGATCCACTGAAAAAAATAACGAAGCGAATTCGCAGAAAATCACTGTCATCCTCGAAGCGCGGCCAGGCTGCGCTTCGTGTGGATTGCGAGAAACTAGATAGCCGTAAATACAAGCACAAGCCAGAGGAAAGTGGCAATGTTCAATGAATCACATTAGCATGACAAAGAGATTTGGAAGTGTCACTTCACATCTGACAGCTCAAGTAACTGCAGAATATTTACTCTCCGCAAGGCCCGTTTGAAGCGATTCGAGTTTTCAAGTACGAGGAAAGCTGATGGCAACTGCTGCAACCACTTGCATGTTCTAAACGCAAAGTTATTCAGCTGGAGGCACGGGTTAAAATTCCCCAGTTTTGGAGAAGAAAAGCAAACAGCACCGCGACGACCGAAAGAAGGTCTGAATGTCCAAAATCGGGAGGGCTTTAGTCGAAGCTCGCTTTTAAGGATCTTGAAAGCTAAAATCAAGTCTGCCTGTACTCTTCTGTAATACAAACTTTTCAAGTTCAGCTCCTGTACACGAACTCTGTACGATGGAAGAGCCTGGGGATAGCGAGAGCTTGGAAAGACACGATAAGGTCCTAGTGAAAGTTTTTTGAACCTTTTCAATCTTTTCAATCTCTCGCACCCGGTAAGGGCTCTAAACGGGGTTACAGTACTCTAAAACGTTAAGCACAAATGTTTCATACAGCTTTATCCAGAGCAACACATCGGTGGAATAAATATTTCTGAACAGACAATAGACCACTCCCAAGCCTTTCTGCGCTACTAAATCCGTGTGATTAATCCATTTTGAACTCTTCGTCATAGTAATACCCAGGTCTCGAACTACCTCAGCTTGAGAAACAAATCCCTCACTTTCATTGCTGATAGATAGCGTAGATGCACCTAACGACAGAAGATGACTTTTATTCAAGTTTATCTTCAGATTCCACTTTTTCGCCCAATCAATCCAAGGGTTTTCTCATGGCAGTCTGAACATCATCTTTCTCCTGCTCGTTGTATGATGCAGAAACTTTTATCTCATCCGCATAGGCAGCAGCCAAAATACGAGTATCTGTTTTCAAGAAATTTGGAAGGTCTAAAGTATAAATAAGGAAAAGGAGTGGGGAAAGTATACCTCCTTGCGGCACACCTGAGCAACAATCCCTAGGTAGGGAAAAGGAGTTTTGATAGCGCACCACCATCTTTCTATTGTGATGATACGATTTAAACCAGTTCCAAATGTTGCCTCTGACTCCAATACTCTCAAGTTTCATCAGAAGCCCAATATGACATACAGTGTCAAGAGCTTTGCTCAAGTCAAAATATAAAACACCCACATTTTTGCCAAAATTCAGTGCTCTAGTCCAGGCATAGGTACAATCTACGAGTTGAGTGCAAGTTGAGGAACCGGGCAGGAAACCATGTTGTTCTAAGGAGATACAATCCAATTTGAGTATCCATTCCAGTAGAAGCTTCTTAATGATTTTCTCTAAAACTTTCAGTGAGGTCGGAAGGATACTAATCGGCCGGAAATTCAAAATCTTTGGTGAGCTAGCCGATTTAGGTTTTGGCGTTACTATAGATGCCTTCCAAGCACATGGTGCTTGACCCCACATTAAGGAAATGTTGAAAATATGTGCTAGTGGGGCTGCACGTTGTTTAGCAAACATTTTGTAAAAGATTTGAGGTATACCGTCCGAAGCAATTGACTGAGTCGCTTTGAGTATACGTAAATATTTATAAACGAGACTGGGTGTGATGGTAGGTATGTACGGTACGTATGGTATATGTCAAAATTCTCGGTGGAAACAGTTACAGGCTTGGGAGGGACGCCATTGCCATCAGAATAGGTACTCGCAAAAAAAAAGCTTGCAAAAGCTTCAGCCTTCTCATGGTCAGACACAAGGTTTCGACCCTCCTCGGTGCGCAGGATAGCCGCAGATGGAACTATCCTTGTACGTTGTCTTATATGCATGAATAGTTGCTTCATATTAGTTGAAGAAGCAAGCCGTTTAGTTTTATGAGACAAAAATTTTCTTACATGGTGGTCCAGGTTCTTACAGGATTCAGACTCGATTGGGTTGGAAGTATTGTAGAAGATTCTTTTTCTCTGTTCGAATAGGTTTCGAATGTGCTTGGGAGAAGATCAATTGAAGATAGCACCGTCGCAATTTCTTTTACATATACCCTCTTGAAATCAAAATAGGAGATGGTGGAAGGCTCAGATTTAGGGATGGCTATCGAGAAAGAAACCACATTGTGATCTGATGTGCTCAGAGGCGGGCATGTGGTAACATTTGAGACAAAGTCAGCATTTGAAAGCACAATATCAAGGATATGGTCATTTTTCGTAGGGAAGCTGACAAACTGTACTAAAAATAACGAATCAAAGACGGAAAGAAACTTGTCAGCGGTTGAATTTTCAGCTCTTTTGTTCACCCAGTCAGCTGCGAGGTTAGAGTCCCCTAGAACCATTGATTTATAGGGACAAGATGAAATCAGATCTGAAATTAAGGTTAGCAGCAGATCATCTTGGGCAGCGGTGCTATTTGGAGGTCTATACGTTAGAACAAATCGATATTCCTCAGCTATTGGAAGGACAATGTCAAAACAGATCACATCGGATTGCAGATTTCTCAAATCAAAACAAACATTATCAAAAACAATAGCACTGTGAAGTAAGACACACACCTCCTCCCTTCTTCCCCTGCCTACCTTTCCTGATAATAGAGTAAGGAAAATTCCCACAGATTTCTCCATCAGTAACATTTGAGTGCAACCAAGACTCCGTGATCAGAATCATAGCAGGCTTTCGGTAGGACAAGAATTGGTGAAGATGTGCTATTTTACTAGTCAAACTACGCACATTCATTAGAAAACACGTGTTCAAGATATCTTTTCTTTTCACAAGTTTTTTGATTGCGCAGAGGTATGTCCGAAGCTTTCACAACTTCATTGCGGTACACCACATATATCCGCTCACCATTACCCTCTCTAAGATTTTTCTCCCGTGCGGTTTTGCGCAACTCCCTGTCTCGATTCCTTTCATCAAGAGTCATCGATTTTCTAACGAACACCTCTTTGTACTGTGGCAGGGCACGCAGCCGATGGGATTTAGAAAGCATGTCAGGGCTATAAAAGCGAGATGGGAAAACACATTTCACTAGCCGTGGTTTACTATCGCGGCTCTTGCCCATCCTGAAGATTTCAGTAGAACGTGTTTCCACGTCCAGAGCATTTAAGATACCGTGCACGAAATCCTCAGTATGAGCTTGTCGAGAGAGAGCCGGCAACGTAGGGTCAGCTTCAGGCACGCCTGATATAACTACCGAACGAGGCCGCTTCTCCGATTCAGTAATTTAAATTGAAATAGACTGGAACTTACCCATAGATTTATCGAGCAGTGGAAGCGCCTCTGGGGCCTTAGCGCTCAGTATGTCAGTATGTCGTGTATTTGGTCTAAAACTGGATCGTATCATCGTCCATTAGTGGGGAATTAGAGGCAGCCTTAGCGGCCAGAGGAGATGAGGGTTTTCTTTTCTTGGGGTAGCCAGATTGAGGGGTCAGCATAGTAGAGATCGATTGCAAAGGGCGACCGCTCGTGGTGACCGCAGGCACAATTATGACCGCTGTTGGCCCGGTAGTGAGGAAAACGCACGAACACGTCCAATGATGGAGAAGGGACCTCTCAAACTCGTACTCAACTTATAAGAAGGATTTCATATTTAAGCCCATTTAATGATTAGTTTTGCTTCTCTGTCAATTTTCTAGGTATTTGGCAAGTGTGAAGCTTCTGCACATGGCCCCAAGTGGCTGCCCACACCACTTTCTAGCGTCCCGAAGGGGCGCTAGTGAAGAACAAAGCGTAATTTGAAGGGTCCCCACGAAATGCGCTTTTTCACATGGAACGAATCAACGAATCTCCAGGAGCTGCCGATCACATTGCTGTAGGTGATTCCGTGGCAAAACTGCCCACTTCTAGAGGAGCTGGGTGGAGCCGAGAGCCTGTGCCAAGGCATTGTCTGAGTAATTCACTCCTGAGAGCACACCTTCTGGAGAAATTCATGATTCGCGTGAGAGTTCCCTATCCCACTTCCTATCAAAACACAAACACCGCTCCATGCGTGACGAGCTAAGGAACACATGAGGTGAAAGCCTTGTAATTTCGGATTGGCTCCGCCCACAGCTCCTCCATAATTGGGGCTTGAAATCGGGTTTTTACGGCAGTTTTTCACGGGATCACGTATACCATTGTGATCAGCAGCTACTGGCGATTCTTCTTTCGCGAGAACGTCAAAAACAATTCTGAGGTGGGAAGATGCCTTTAATGTAATACTTAATGTAATAAGAAAGCCATACGAAATAATGCGGTGATTCCGAATAGGTGAAGTAATTAAGCCTGGTTGTCGCTAATCTGCAAATTCATATTGATGAATCATTTCATACTTCCTAGTATACTTGCAACCGAATCGAATAATTATTCGGTCATTCGAATAAATTATTCGAATCGAATCAGTCGAATCATTCGAAAATTCGAATATCCGGAATTTTCGTTTTTCGAATATATTCGAAATTCGAATATTCGGAAAAGTCAACTTTCGAATATATTCGATTATTCGAATATTCGAAACCCCCATTATTCGAATGCGTCACCCGAATATTCGATATTCTAATCACACAAAATGGATCGGAGACGTTTGCCTTGTGCTGGCTTAGTATTGTATCGGAAGAAGGCGTCCTAGTGTACAGAGTAGTCTAACGGCGATTTCCTTTCGGGCAAACAACTTGCAACACCTTTTAGTCGTCCATTACGCTCTCAATGAAGAGTTTGGAGAGGATTATTGGATGTTGACATAAGTCCTTGCGCTTTCTTCCGGTCGCAGTTTTTTTCCCGTACCATTACCATTCTTTCACAAAGTGCTTACAATCTTACGAAAGCGCTTTTCTTTTTTCTGCAATTCTGTCATCATGAGGTCTTCGAAAAATGTTAACTTGCCAAGTTTTCACGCTTAGGAAGGAAAATGCCAAGTTGAAAAAAAGACATCATTTTCTCTCTAAATTTAATGGGAACGGAAAGCATGCGATGCTGCGCCAACGCGTAGGTTCGCTGGAATTTAAACGTGAAAGAACACTATGAGCCAAGTTCTTGGAGTGCAGCTTTGATGATGTTGGCCGAGTGGCACCAGAGGTTACCAACGAGTAGGATTTTTGAGCCGATCAGAATGGATTTTTTGAGTGTACGGCTGAAATACTCCATTTGAATAGTACCTCTGAGGAGTGCGGTGCCCGTCTAGACCATGCAATTCCTCTCAAGTTATCCCCACGCCTTCATGGAAGAAATTTGGCTGATCGTGATGGCATCTCTGAGACAAATGTGGAGAAAAATATGTCCTTTGTTATGAGGCAGCCGATGAGTGACTGTTTCAAACACAACTCGCATAAGTAGTTTGAGGAGTTTTGGTGCTCTTTTGAACTTTTTTACTGAATGCTAGGAGAAGCAGTGTCGATGAAGCTGTTTTTCATGCACTCAACGCTCAACCTCGTAGTGCTGAACCTCAAGCAAATTGTTCAAGAAGAATGGGTTGTAACATTCTTGTAGAGCTAGATTAGCGTCTTCGAATCGTTAGATCTCATAGCCAAAAGGTGAAAAAAAAACAGTGAGCGTCGATGGCAGTGCGTTTTTCGCGGATATGGCATATCGCGCAGCCGCGTCGCCCGCGCTGGAGTCGCCGCTATAGTGGCAAATCAGAGTATTCATGGTAGTTTTTCAATCACATCCGATGTTAACTATCAAGAAAACTGGGCCGCGTGCTTTCCGAGTGCGCGAAAACGCACCGCCATCGACGCTCACTCTGAGCGGTGAGAACTGCAGCTGAAAAAATAGCGCAAAGACTTATAGCAGCACCCAATACTTTGCTTTTGCTTTTCTTGATACTCAATTTTTTTCACAATTTAATTTATGATTCGTCTTCTGGATTCATTTGCTTGGATTAGTTGAACTCACTTGAAATTTTGGTTCTTGAGTTGATTTGTTTGGATTACATGATGGTCTCTTGCCGGTTTTTTTGCGACAATAAATTTGAAGGTGGCAGCAAAAGGTGTTACGGATTACTAGAGTCTTCATTCTATCTAACATTTCAATCTAGGCCCCTCATTCGAATGATTTATTCGAATAATTATTCGAAATTCGAATATTCGAAAAACCCGATTTCCGAATGTATTCGAAAATTCGAATATTCGAAATTTCCGTTTTTCGAATATATTCGGAATTCGAATATTCGAAAAAGTCAATTTTCGAATATATTCGATTATTCGAATATTCGAAATTTTCCCAAAAATGTGCAAATATACGCTGCTTTGCCCTTCCTTGAAGGACAAGAGAATAACGTTGTCGGCGTTAGCCAATCCCCATTCAAGATTGCACCATGTGTTCAACTTCAATTCAAGATTATGAAAGCTTTTGCATGTTCTCTACACAATGACTGGTGGGACATTCACTATTGCAGTCAACGCTTCATCCTCATAGCCGAACCTGTTACCAGTTTTCTGACCTCGACAGAATGTAAGAATTGGTTCGTCTAAAGTGGGAATTGAGCCATCGGCAGTGTGGGGGTCCACTCTAACCAGTAAATTCTTCGATTTTAAAGTACGCAAATGGCCGAGCTATACTTTGCACATAATGTGCTGTCATCAGACGACACCTTTGTTGGCTCATTAACTTTTACAACACCTGAAGCTCCCTAGAATGGCTGTGAAACTCCATCATGTCCTGAATTGACATTAGCGCGTCCCCGGGGTGCATCAAATAAATAAATAAATAAATTTTCTCACCTGAAACCGGTGAAGAGGTAGTGGTTCCCACTACTGCCGACTCTACTGGTCTGGAGCAGTCATATGAAAGTTATTTTATTGAGTTCCAAACACATTCCATATAGTTTAATCCGAGAGTTGCAGTGCCGGGCTACAAATTAAGGTGTCTCAAACGATGCAATTTTCCGTAGACATGGGCTTGATGTGGGAAGTTGCCTTTGTAGCTCATTCAGTGTGATGGATTGTTCATGGAAAATAGTGGTTTTCATGCCTATGAAAATCCGCTTGAACTTATTCCGCAACCAAAATTCTATGAATAAGTATGAATCTTTTACTTCTGATCATAGAAAGATGTCGAAAAATGGGAGTGGTAAGATGAAGAAAGCCGAGGAGAACAAGATTTTTTTTTGTTGATGAAACCACTTGTTGAAAGTCCCACAGCGTTGTTTGATGAGTCATTCCTGCTGCATCTTTTATTTCCTTTTCTCTTCAATGCATGTACTAGCCGATTTTAAAAACATATTGCATTTATGGCGTTATAAGTACACGGGCTTGGCGCCGTAGGCCTCATCATTGAATTTCTATCCTTGAAGCTTGTTAGCTTCCATGGTGGTGCACGATGCTTTCTGCAGGTTTTGCTCCTACTATATACGAGCACAGTGATGAGGACTGATTTGCGTTCGTATTCAGTCTTCTAGAAGTTGTTTTCTTCATTTCTCGTCGAGAATCCTTCCCACATCCCCATGTGATGTGGCGCAAAATCTACGAAGATAATTTGCTAAGTCCGCACCATTTACGTCAGACCTGTCATCTTCAAGAAGTGAGGCAATGAACTAGCTCTCATGTTTACAAATCCTTTTGTAGTTGTTACAAATCCTTTTGTTTGCTTAGTCTAAGGTTACGCTTATCTCACAGCAGTGTTTTCCGGAAGTTTGGCGAATTTGCTAGACTCAAAGAGGTCAACAAGTGTCTGATCCCATCAAAGAAAACAGCGCTTTGTGGATGTTTTCTATATCAAAAGTGTCAGCTTCCTCAAGACGTTGAATGGGGCCCACGCTAGATTGGTCGTAGACTTCACGCTAGAAGCCTTAGCCTAGGTCGTTGCCCAAGCCTTAGTCTAAGGCTATGCAGAAGCTTGAGCCTAAGCCTATGCTTGAGCACAGGTCAAAGCCTAAGCCTGAGCCTAAAAATGAGTGCCCTCCCCCTAACTTCCCTATCCTCAAGACGCTTCTAGAAGCTTCGGTTTTCTCTTTGAATATTGCCTGAGAACTCGGCTGAATCTTGACAATTTCTTTCTTTCTGAAGGTGTTCTCTTTGCCTTTCTTCATTTATTTGACACTCCTGCTTGTATGTCAACATGTTCGGGATCTTTGAATTAGGAATTTTCATAGCGCAATACCAAATCTTTGACACATTCTCCCGAGCACCTAAAAAACGCTAGGCAAAACTGAAATGCCTAAACAACATCATCTTCGACAATGCCTCCAGAAGTAGATAGCTCGTTTCGCTTCTCTGGTGCTGAACTCGTGCACCTTCCGTAATGAGACCCGATAAGTTCCGCAGGTAGAAAATGTGGTGGCTGGTACACTCGAATTTCATTGTCCATTTTCAGAGCTGAAGATTATTAGACGTAAATAACTTTCAATAATAGTTGCATGGATAGAATAAAATGGATAAAAAAGGATTAAACTGCACAGGACTGAGTCAAAGAGCCAAAATGGTTAGTGAAATAAAATTACAGCAGTGATTTAATTCAGCTGTGAGAAGGCAGGCGAGAATTCATGGAGAATATCCTTTTCCAAAATTTGAAAGAAACGAAGTTCAAGCTGTGATTATCCAAAATTACCACACATAACCTTGTATTTTGTTAGAACAGTTGGGGCAAACAAACGCTCGATATCAGGTCAGGCTCATAAATTCGAACACTAGGTCGATCCATGCAGAAGTTCAGATTTTACTTTGAGAAAGAGCTTGTTTCTCACTATAAAATCTCCACTGAACACATGATTTGGGCCTTCTCGTATGCGTACCCTAGTCGACCTAGAAATGTCCTTCGATCGCCCGTACTCATAACGTAGGGAACTATTACTGAGCGTACCTTCAAATTCGGTCGACTAATTTTGAATAGGTTTTCGCCATGATGCAAAAAAATGTTAGTGAGTTGTAAATAGAAAAAATAATGTTAATAAGTTGTAAATATGGTTTTTAACAGATTTTAAGGAATCGTCCGTGTGTTGAAGCATTTATGGTTTTCCTTTGAAGCTAATCTTAACCAGGATTTGCACTGCACTCAGGAGTTGTCTCAATAAGGCCATTCGTTGTAGAAAACTTTCCTAATGATACCATCTTGTGTAGAACACCTCCGGTTTATGATTTCCTTGAAGGGATTAGAATTTTTGGAAGGGTAATCAGAAATCTATTATGATATCAAACGACTGAACCTGAGAAATAAAATGGGAGAAGAGCGCGGTGATATAAATTAATCTCGTGCATGGAATAGGTCTGGTGAGAAAAAAACTTCTAATGTGTGATGTTTTCGGAAATTACATGCACTCGCATGTTAGAGGGCTAGAGAAGGAATTCCATCAAGCTGTTCGCTGAAAAATCCAATGAAACGAATCCAAAAATCCTTCACTGAGCCCCTATTGTCCCTATTCGTTCGTTCGTATCTTGGCAAATGAAAAGGCTTGGAAGACATTACCAAACCCTTTCATTTCGGGGTGCGAAGCTTAACCCCGACTGACGTACATATTAGAGTTTTACATTCGAAAATATTTTTCGAATATTCGAATATTCGAATTTTCGAACTTTTGGGAACCCCCGAATTTTCGAATATTCGAACTTTCGAATATTGCGGAGCCATCGAATTTTTGAATATTCGAATTTTCGAATTTTTGGGGACCCCCGAATTTTCGAACATTCGAACTTTCGAATATTCGAATGTTCGAATATTTATTCGAATAACATTCCATTCGGTAAAAACATTTTGTACCCATGCATGTAGGCGAACAAGGCGATATGTTTGCCAATCACAACGAGCATGGAACTTTTCGGGTAGTAAGTTTCATTTGCCGTTTTGGAATTTCTCACAACCTTCTCATAGTTGGTCCCTTATCCGTTTTAGAATTGCAACTGGTTGAAATTTCTAAGCTTAAGAACGCTTATCTCACTCGAGGTCTGTAACCATCATTAAAGGATCGTAAAGTGGATGAAACCCTTCGAACGTGAGAAGGCTTTCGCTTTAATATCTCTGCGTTGTAGTTTAACAAAACGAGCCATGGTAGTGAATGTAGAGGTAGAGGTTTTGACGCGGAAAAATAATGTTGGGTACAGTGGTTCAGTTACCTTGCTCATGAATGAGTTTCCAGCTATCAACAAAAAAGCGCCAGCGACATAAAAAAACACTGCGTGTTATCCCGTTCCTCATTATTACTTCTGTTTATTGGGTCCAATTGCATTCTTGTACGTTGAATGTCAAAACCAACAGAACTTCTATAACAAGAAGTCGGAGCATGTTTGGGCAGAAAGGTTAATAAGAGGATCTCAAGATTTTGTGTGAGCTTCAATTCCATTGCTGACGGTTATGCACTTAGAAAGAGTTTCAACGAAGCAGTAGTCGGGAATCAGCTAAATATAAGGAGGAATGCTGTGTAAAAGTTATTATTGTTGTTTGCAGTTCACTTACATAGTTCTGGAGGAAAGGCTTGAATAATTGGAAGTTTAGTTGAAACTGCTGGTTTCTCAAGTGTCTAGAAAAGTACATACGCAGGTTTTACCGGAGAGATCATCGTCGCCAATGTCGTAAACATCGTAGGATTGCAGTTTCAAAGCTTTCAAATGCAGTTGGTGACTTTCGAATGCGTGCAAAGATGTGAGCAGGTTTTTGGGAAAATTGAGATTAAAATGAGAAATTGGACTGGAGTTTCAGTGGGAATGGTTCTTCATCGAGAAAATGGAACTGAAATAACAGTTGCGAAGCAGAACAATTGCAAATATTCGAATTTTCGGCCTAAAATTTTCGAATATTCGAATTTTCGAATAATCCCGAACCCTCGAATTTTCGAATATTCGAACTTTCGAATATTGCAGGGCCACCGAATTTTCGAATATTCGAACTTTCGAGTTTTTCGGAACCTCCGAATTTTCGAATATTCGAATTTTCGAATATTCGAACATTCGAGTAAATATTCGAATTTTATTCGATTCGGTCAAAACTCTAGTGTACAAGGAAGTCTGCTTAAATTTGTAGTGGTGTTTTTGGCCGGTATAGGGAACAATACTGAAAAATTCATGAATCATTCGATCCGTTGTAATACAGAGAATCCATATATTCAGAAAAAGGATATTCTTATTTCTAAGAAAATTACGAAGGGGAGATGACTTGTGACGTACTAGTGCGTCGCGTGCGTCCTTTTTGCCCCGGAATTAAGCGCAGTATTGTACATATATGAAAGAACCAGTGTTACTGTAAATGACAAATAAAGCTAGAAACTTGGAATTCAAACCCGTTGACTCCCACTTATGCGGGCGATAACATCTCGTAATCCTATGACTGAAACAGTTTTCTACTTGGTTCTAGAACTAGTACCGAGAGATTATGTGGACTGATGCACAGTCTAGCGAGGACTGAAAAAAACGGACATAATATGATGGATTTGCGTAAACACGCGTAAGGTAATAAGTATCAAATCTCCTCCAAAAGAGTGGCACTTCTCGTTTTAGTCAGGAATTGCTAGTAGGAGAACGATATTACTAGCTAGAGCTCATATTACCAAGAAATCACCTAGAAAAAGTTGCTACGAGACTGCTTAAAAGAAATAAACGGAGTTCTATCTACACTGAAAATAGGACTGCAACTTCTTCATCAGTGCATTGGACTTATTACTAGTATCAGGTATGATGTATCATATGCATGTAGTATTCAATTTCGTATCGCTTTGTTACATTTTTCTATGCAGATTCTACGATCCATGCACGCTTGAGTGTGGGATATCGCTCTGCAATTCCTTTCTCGCTCTTTACTATTGCACTAAGTACATACTTCCGGAGTTTCACCCAGTAGGATTTCTTATTTCGAGCGTAATGATATACAGTATCAGTTAGAAAATATGATCACCGTTGTATTGACAAGAGAATCTTTTGCTACTACTGCACTGGGCTCTCCAAAGGATATCTGAATATGCATTGGAGCTCGATCAAATCTGATTACTTTATTGAGCCTAACCGCCAGGTCCCTCTTCCATGGATTTTGCCCAATATTTTCACTCCCAGTTACCGAGGGAAAGGAAACTTGACAGAGATTGAAAACATTGTTATTTTTACTATAATAGAACGGTATTGCTTTCTGCTGCTGCTCAAATGGAAGGGTAAAGGTGTCTGATCACATCTATCAAAGGACCTAGTTTACTGTATCCTAAAAACGTATGAATTGCATGACAGTTCTTATCGAATATCAGCCACTTTGTTACTAGCTGACATCATAAAAATACCTCCCGACGGAACAACTGCGTTTCTTTGAAATATTCGAGATCTATTTTTCCTCTCTTTTTATTTATTTATTTATTTATTTATTTATTGTATGCACCTACGGTGCGCCACAAAAAAAAGATTGAAATGGGTTAGAACAGCGAACATGAAACCAGTCAAAACCAGAAGTAAAAACCAGTGCTAGGTTAGCTGACATTACCCAATTTAAAATATGTAGAAGCGAGGGGAATGGGCCAATAGATCATTATACCAAAGGTGAGAATAATAATACTTGTTCCGGTGAAATGGACTCGACCTAGGGATGGATTTGAGGGACCTCAGCATTGCAACTTCCAGAAAGGTGAGAAAAAATTGAACTTGTTGGCAATTCCACTTTTTATGCAAAGACAAGAACTAAATAAAGTAACGGTTTTATAAATGAAAAACTATTAGCTTATGGTAGGATTCAGGAGCCGTATGTAATATATTTGACTGTGTGAGGGAAAACACAGCGGGTTTATCCACTCTGTTATCCAATATGACTCACTCATCCACGAGTTCATTTGTTGGCACAATTGCGGTGTCTTGACGAGAGACAACACGAAATGAAGACGCAGTGGATCATGGTATCCAGAGGAAATCAACCAGGAAAAGATATCCTGTAGTGAAGCGAGTGGATTCGCATATCCGCGGATATGTTTTTAGTGGATAGCAGATTCACACCCATATATCCGCTAGAGCTCGTTTATCCGACTGGATAGAGTGTATTGGATACGTGCCCAGAATAACAATTTTTGAATGCTAATGAGGCGATACAAACCAGGAACCAAGATGTTGATGAAAGCCGGGGAATTTCGGCTTGGAACACGATAATCGTGTTTCAAAGCAATTTATGCGAGACGGAATAAAGGTATTTTGATCCTCGTCACGTCCTCGAATCCCGTGTGAACAAATCAGTCAGTAGTTGATTTACAGAAAAAAAAACCCCGCCTTCAATGGAGCCACCAATCGTATCGTTTTAGCCGCTATTGTAAATGGACAAGAACGAACATTTCCATAATCATCTCCTTTTCTTTGGAGTGATGCTCACACATATTTCAGCTAGTGGCGAACGCAGAGGAAGGTGAGGGGCTTGAATTGTGAGTCATCAAGTTTTCCAAAAATTCCTTACAGAATAGTGAGAAGTTTTGATTAATTTCAACCAATCAGTATTATAAATATTCATCAAATATTTTTATCACAAATACATATAAATCCGAGATAATTTTTCTACTAACTGTATTTTGAAATATTAGCAGTTCATGTGCTCAAACTAAGGGATGATTCATAGAGTTCCCAGTTTTTTTCACTCACGCCTCTACTTCCCCCATTGAGGTTAGACTGGCAGAAACGTTAACGGCGGCAACAGAAGAGATTTCACTGCTGAAGGAACAGCTCGAAAATTAAATCCTCGCTTGGGAAAGGACACCTCCTGTCTAAGTGCCTCTCCTAGCTCTGGAAGTACAGCTTGTGGGAGATAGAGAGGATTATCCACTCCAGATTTGAGCAAGAATTGCTGCTGATGTTTGAACAACAGTTGAGCTTGGCTGGGAGTTTTCGTGGAAACCGGGCAAGCGCTCCATGCGAGGTGAACTACCGTTTTGCAAACTGCCTCACTATTACAAAATCACCCTCTAGAGTCCTCGGTTAAAGGAATTTTGCCTACTTTTCAAAATTAGGGCAGTCGTTTCGCACCTCAATTTTGTGAAAAGTTGCTCTCTCAGAAAAACTAGATCCGCCAGAACAATGCTGTATTCCACAAAGTTGAGAGTAAGGAGCTGACCTGTCTCTGGGCTTGTAGTAAACCCCCCGATCTTGTGAACTCTTAGCTGCCAACATGTCGTGACAGTGTCGCTTACACTTGTCGCGAGATGTTCATGAACTTCCCATGATAAAGAGGGCGCTCTCGCTGATGTCGCGACATGGTTGGCAACTATGTTCAATGACTATGTCGCGACAGTGGTTGGTAGCCATGTTCGTGACCTCTTGGTCATGAGGCGCAGACAGCAAAAGTTGGGGAAATAGTGTGGAAGTCAACGAGGCGTGATGTCACGAACTCGAAAGGAGTTCGTGAACGTCCGGTTCGTTGACAAGAGAACGGTCAGGTATCGGCATAGGTCATTCTCAGATCAAGATCAAAACGAGGCTCCTTTGAAACAGCGCAGATGTATGAAGCTCTTAAACCTTTGTCCATATGCCTTGCTTCATCCAATCGTAAGTGTGATACACAGTTTGATAAGAAGACACAAGACGAGGAAATTTCCAGATATTTTACATTCATTTTAGAGATTTTAGAGAACCATCGAGTACCTCGTACATAGCGCTCTTAGCCAGCTTTTCTCATTGTAAAGGGATATGTGAAATAGTTGATAAATGATCCGGACAAAGAATCCGCAAATCAGAGGGGGTAACTCTTTCACAGGTTTCGGCGAATAGGATAAGGGGAGCGGTTACGTTGCGAAAAGGTGTGAGATATCATAAAAAGAGCATGGACCATGCAGATCGAAAGCTTCACATTCAGCTGACGTGTGGGGCCTGATCACTCCTGCTTGAAATTGCTTTTTGGCAGGGACTCGAACTAGAATTTCAAAGTACTGGGGAAGGATTAAAAAAACTCCTGCGAAGTATAGAGTTCTTAGGAGTTACTCAAAATTTGAAGTGGAGAAAGAAGTGTATGTGAACGTTTCATTTGATTAGTGGGTACGTAGTCACTTACCCCGCAAACAAAGTTCTCAAAGACAGGATTTGCTGAGAGAGTTCAGTAGAGATACATTGATTAGCGAAACACACACTGATGTCGCGAAATTCTCGCGACGTGTTCGCAGATGTCGCGAACCTGGTGCCAACGTGTTCGCATCTTGGATGTCGGGACATGGGGGGTTTGCTACCGGTCCTGGCAGTAGTAATGGGAGAGAAATTGGGCCATAGAAGTGAATGATTGCAGTGGATGTTTGTTGCAAAAATAATGGTTTTGATGATTGGTAAAAAAACGTCATGGGCTGATCCTTCAACCTAACACATGAGCTCGTTTCAGCAATAAATTATGTCACTCAAACAAAACAAACAACTATTCTCTGGACAAGTAAAACGATTAGCAAAATTCATCACAGAAAATGCATACTCTAAAACCTTCAGGGCTCCATTGAACGTCAAAGGAGCTCTCGGCCGACTTTACGAGTCGTTCAAGCGAAGAGAGCTGCCAGATTGAGTGAAAGCTGCCCCGCATGGGGTTCCACAATTCCACATCCGGGGCCCCAGACTTCTCGAAAAAAAAAGATCCCCGCTGAAACTTTATTCAGGATGGGTTGTTTGAGATGCTTCGCCGCATCCATTTTGTGAGACAATCTCGTTTTTGTAAGGTTGCGGCCAGTAAGGTACCCCATGGAATCCCGTTAGGTTGCTCAAAGAGGGGCAATTTGAGGTGCTGACTGACTGCTAATTTGAGGTACTGTCCTCCTGGAATTTTGAGAAAAAAAAAACTCAATTAAATAAATGAATGAAATGGCAATTTCTTTCAAATTTCTGCGATACCACTTTAAATACTCCCGCTATATAACCACATTAAATACAAAGCCAGATTTGGTACAAAATGGGTACGATATTCACATTCAGCACTTCGAAGGAGCCCTATGTGCAAGATTTGAGGTAATTCTGTCACTTGTGGTATCTGCCGTGTACCTCCCGTCCGGGCATTGTCGCCGTAGTTGTACATCAGGGTGTACTTGATAGTTTTTCATCATACATGATGTTAACTTTGAAGAAATCTAGCTAACTATCAAGGAAACTCTATAGTTTGTTATCGCAGCGATGATTCCGGCGCTAGCGACGCGGCCGCGCCGCGTGCTTTTCCAGTTCCCGAAAAGCGCACCGCCATCGATGCTCACTGTACCTACAAATATGGCATTACCACACAAAGCGGATGCGATATTCGTGTTCGACACCTCAGCTAACCTCACAATACTATGTAGTTTTCAGATAGAAAAATCCATAAATAAAAGAAGTAGAAATTTGGGGGCGCGGATATGGAATAGTGCCGGAAAATCTGAGCGGAGCGCATGCTGGGAAAGCCAGCCCAGCAATGAAGATGAGCCATCAAAGTATGAAAGTAATGTTTGGTCCAGGAGCCAGAGGGATAAAGATCAGCAGTGTGGAAGTCGGGATATTTGAGGAAGACGCGATGACAGCGTCACATCCGAAGACACCCCCAAGTGACATCCGATTCATTAGACGCGGCGCAGATGTTCGATCTCTACAATAACTACTACGACATTTGGAATCGGAAGCGCGGCAGACCGCTCACCACGGAAGAGCGGACGCGGACTGCGTTGTCCGCTTGGCGACTGATGCAGAACATCACCGCCACCCACTTCAAATGCCACAATAAGGAGCGTTCGCAGTGTTCTTCAGCCGCGCACTTAGAGGATTATGCGGCTCGACGAGAGGTTAGAATGCTGAGCCGGCATTCGTCTAATCCGCGTTCACATTTATTCTCATTCCGGAATAGTGTGCACCCAATAGACTATCATCACCTAACATTTGTAAAGGCTTCGCTGATATTACTATGATCTACAAATCCGTGTGGGAGCGGAATGTGGGTGCGAAAGAACTCGATCGGTGAAAGTTCACCAAACGCTCTGCAGCTGCCAGGCAAAAACTCAGATTAGTCTTGCAAATATGTTACTGAGGCAGATAACTACTTGATTTTGTGAAGAAATTGATTGGCTTCTATCGTCAATCGATATTCATCAACTCAGAACCCCAGCAACAAGTTGTCGGCCACCTTTGCTCCAAAACAACTTGCAGACAACCTTCTAACTAGAATATCACATTCAAAAACAAGTTGTCAGTGACCTTTCCTCCCGACAATTTTTTGACAGGGAAGAGCCAAAACAAGTTGTCCACTACTTTCTACCAAGACAACTTATCGCAACTTGTTGATGACCTTTCAGTCAACTTGCCGACCAGAAAAAGTCAAGCGCCGTCACCCGCATAACATACATGTACATGTTTGCAGCCACATTATGCTTTCAATTAACGCTGATGAATGCCTTGGAAGAAAGGCGGAACCGTATTGTCGGCAATTTTATACGGCTGACAAGTTGTTGGTGAAAAAAGCTGAAACAAGTTGTCGACAAGTTTATGCGGATGACAACTTGCACACAAGCTTCGGGTTCAGCGAATTTCAGAATTTGCGACCAAAAACTTGTTCGCCAAATGCTTGTCAGCGAGTTGTTCTTGGAGGTGTGAGGTGAACAACATGACAAATGTGAACAATATCATTACAAGATGTTGTACCTCAACCACTGAGTAGAAGAAGATCGAGACTAGGTCATGCTTCAGAGCATGACTTTCATCTGTGAGCCAAATTGAGAGCAACACTCATGTTCCACACATAGTAACAAGCACGTTCACTGCGTATTTTTACAAAAGAGTTTTTTTAATAAATATGCATAATTTCCTACAAATCAGTATGTACGAGTTGAAAACAAAGCCTCCAGCCAGATATTACAAG